>BPLQ01002400.1:0-304303 GCA_021605075.1 Caerostris darwini | reverse complement strand
ATGCAAATGTTTACGATAAATCTAAATAGGCCAACTTATTGTTTGGTTAATGTTTAGAACTTGTTGATTGGCAAAATATGAGAACGGTATCTTGACGATGTTCGAGATTGCGATGTCAAACATTTTAATGAAACACCTAAAATTATATTTGATGTTGCTCCAAAAATAAATCTTTACCATCAATCTAAACAGACCAATTTATTGTTTGGCCATTGTTTAGAACTTGATGATTGGCAATATTAGACTATTTTGACAATGTCCGAGATTGTGACTTCAAATACATTTAGCGTAACAGCTAAAATTATATTTGGTATTGCTTCAAAAGTATAATCTAAACATAATAATTTATTACTTAAACAATGTTTAGAATTTGATGATTGACAAAATATGAATTGGCATACTGGACATTTTCCGGAAATATGATGTCAAAAATGCGAAGTGTAAAGAAACAAATAGCAATGCTGTTAATAGCATTAATGATCAAATGTAAAAAAATTGGGAAAAAGCCAGAAGTAAAAAGTGTTAGAAAATAAAATTATTAGACTTTTGATGAATTTCTGAAATATGTTTCAATTTTCAGTTAAAATACATGCGTTAGATGTTTAGCACTTAAGAATTTACAGTTATTATTTTTTCTGTGATCTCTGTAATTATTAATCTTTATTTTAAATTTAACAGTAGTATTTATAGTACAGAGTGGGATTAAAATATTTGACAAGGAAAAAAACGTTTAACTGAAAATTGCTGATTTAGAATTTTAACGATATTAGTTAAATAAACTAATCCTTACTTTGCTTCAAAAGAACAAGTAATATAAAAAAAAATACTACTTTTCCTACTTTTACTAGTTCCTACTTTTTTTCCACTCTATTGCAGAACGTCCTTTACAAATAATTTTCATTCATTCTTTTAAGTTTATCTGGTGCCCTCTATTGGTAGATATATGCAACTTAAACATAAAAAAACTAAAACTAATTCATTAAATTTAATTACGGAATTAATATTTGAAAAAAACTGTATTAACATCCAGTGTCATCCACTACAAGTTCAAAAAAAAAATGTATTTGAACTTGAGTGGATGAATAAAAAGTGTTTTATGAACGATTGGAAATTTGAACAAGATATATATAGGGAGAGTGTGAGCTAATAGAAGGAATTGAAAAAGAAAAAGGAATTCAACTTTATCGTCCCATTTAGTCCATCATTTACTGTGTTGTTAATCTATACATATATCTTTCACAAAATTACTTTATAAAATAAAAAAAATTGTTCAATCTGCAACCATGCTTTAGAAGTAAATCAGAAACAATACATCTTAAATTTGAACTGAAACATCTCTTGAAATAAAGACAAAAGGGTATTAAAAGAGCGACGTTTCCTTTTTGTCATTTTCTATGAAGGATCCTCATGGACCGACCTCCTTTCTTCCATCCGACATAAGTGGAAGGGAATCATGATGGATACACCATCTCTCCAAGGGAGTTGAAGGGAGCTGAAAACAGGCTGCGATTGCATTAAAGTGGGGAGGGGCTGTTCTTATGGCTTGAAATGAGATTTTTTTTCTGTTATTATTAGTAAGAGAAAAATCAATGGACTGCTACCGTGAAAGAAATCTCAACGTTGTTTTTCTTTACATGGAGGAGTAATGGACCATGCTAATACATTGTTTGGGTCATCTTTATGTAGTGACCGAGATTTTGAAGAGGTGTTTATAAGATACAAAAAAGATGGATTGAAATTACTTTATGTTATTTGTGCCGTAATATATCAATGAAATTATTTGGAAGAAACTTTTTTTTTGTATTTACTTACTCGTAAATAAATTTTCTATTAATATATATGGCTATATACCATTATTATTACGATTACTTTTTATCTCATATTTGTAAATATTGCTTTGTATTAGTTCGCCTGAAATTTTATAATTAGTTATTTTTTAGATTATTCATTGAATTCAATGTTAGAAATTTATTTTATAAAAACTAATGCACTGATAATTGAAATTTTGTTAATCTCTCTCTATATATATATCTATACATAAGTATCTATCTATCTATATCTTGATCGTCTCATTTAGTCCATCATTTATTGTTTTTTTAATCTATCTATCTATATATATATATATATATGTGTGTGTGTGTGTGTGTGTATTTTAACTGAAAATTGCTGATTTAGAATTTTTTGGATATTAATTAAATAAATTAATCCTTACTTTGTTTCAAAAGGAAAAAAGAAAAAGAAATTGAATATAATTGTCTCTTTTAGACCATCATTCACTGTGTTGTTAATCTATATATGCCTCTTACACAAAACTATTTCATAAAATAAAAAAATTTCAATCTGCAGCTATGCTTCAGAAGTAAGTCGGAACCAATACAACTTAAATTTGATGTGAAATAACGACTCAGATATTAAAAGACCGACGTTTCCTTTTTGTCATTTTTCCGTGAAGGATCCTCCCGGACCGACCTCCTTTTTTTTCCATCCGACACAAGTGGAAGGGAATCTCTTTCTCATGATTGATACAGCATCTCGCCAAGGGAGTCGAAGCCGTGTGCTGAAAACAGGCTGCATTTGTATTAAAGCGAGAAGGGGGTGTTCTTACGGCTTGAAGTGAAATTTCTTTTTCTGTTATTATAAAGGGAAAAAATTAATGGACGGCTACTGGAAAAAGAAATCGGAACGTTGTTTTTATTTATATAGTATGGAGGAGTAATGGACCATGCTAATACATTGTTTGGGTTATGTTTATGCAGTGACCTAGCTTTTGAATAGGTGTTTGTAAGATACAAAAAAATATGGATTGAAATTAGATTATTTTATTTGGGCCATAATAAATCAATGAAGTTATTTACAAGTTACTGTTTTTGTTCTTATTTATTCCTAAATAAATTTTCTGTCTGTAGGAGGACTATATATACTTATTGTTACTACTTTTTATTGCATATTTGTAGGTATTGCGTTGCATTAGTTCACCTCAAATTTTATCATTAGTTATTTTTCAAATTAATGGGGTTGAATTTAATGTCAAAAATTTATTTTATAAAAACTAATGAGTTAATTAAAATATGTAGGCATGCTTCCTCCTACTCATCGGTGAGAGCGGTTCCTGTGGCGTTCAGGAAAAATGGTCAGTTGGCCTACAAAATCTCACCCAGACAGAAAGTATATTTCGCGCATCCCGCTCGTACCTGAGTATCGGGTTTTCGGCTTAGAAGTATAATCTTACTTCGAATCTATAATTTTATGAGTCTAATTGTGTTAAATATTCTGTAGTAATTGTATACATATATATATGTGTGTGTGTGTGTGGGCATGTATTTCAACTGGAAATTGCTGATTTAGAATTTTTAGAACATTGGCTAAATGAATTAATCCTTACTTTGCTTCAAAAGGAAAAATAGAAATAAATTCAACTTGATCGTTCCATTTAGTCCATCGTTTGTTAATCTATACATGCATCTTACACAAACCTGCTTTATACTATAAATTAAAAATTATTCAATCTGCAACCCTGCTTCAGAAGTAAATCGGAAACAATACAGCTTAAATTTGAACTGAAATATCTCGTGAAATAAAGACGAAGATATTAAAAGCGCGACGTTTCCTTTGTGTCATTTTCCCATGAAGGATCCTCGTGGACCGACCTCCTTTTTCTCCATCTTGGACGGAATCTCTTCCTTATGATTGATCTACCATCTCTCCAAGGAAGTTGAATCCGTGTGCTGAAAACAGTCTGCGATTGTATTAAAGTGAGGAGGGACTGTTCTTATGGCTTGAAATGAGATTTTTTTTTCTATTATTATTATTATTATTAAGATAAAAATCAATAGACGGCTACTGGAAACGAAATCCCAGCGTTGTTTTTCTTTACATGGAGGAGTAATGGACCATGCTAATACATTGTTTGGGTTTTCGTTATGCAGTGACCTAGATTTTGAATAGGTGTTTATAAGATACAAAAAAGAAGGATTGAAATTAGATTATTTTATTCGTGCCATAATAAATAAATCACGTTATTTGCAATTTTTTTTTTTTTTGCATTACTTATTCGTAAATACATTTTCTTTTAATATATAAGGATATATACTATTATTATTATGACTACTTTTTATCTCATATTTGTAAATATAGTGTTGTATTAGTTCGCCTGAAATTTTATAATTAGTTATTCTTTAGATTATTCATTGAATTCAATGTTAGAAATTTATCTTATAGAAACTAATGCACTGATAATTGAAATTATGTTAATCTTTCTCTCTCTCTCTCTCTCTATATATATATATATATATATGTATATATAATCTGTCTATCTATATATATATATATATATTTCAACTGAAAATTGCTGATTTAAAATTTTGAAGGTACCAGTTAAATAAATTAATCCTTACTTTGCTCCAAAATAAAAAATAAAAATAAGTTCAACTTGTTTAGCTCATTTAGTCCATCATTTACTGTTTTGTTAATATACTAGTATACATGTATTTTTACTGAAAATTTGCTGATTTAGAATTTTTAGTATATTATTTAAATAAATTAATCCTTACTTCAGTTCAAAAGGAAAAATAAAAATAAGTTCCATTTAATCGTCTCATTTAGTTCATCATTTATGTTTTGTTAATCTGTATAACTTTCACAAAACTACTTTATAAAATACTAAAATACTCATTACTAATTTTCATTGCATATTTGCAAATATTGCGTTGTATTAGATCGCCTAAAATTTTATCAATAATTATCTTTCAAATTTTTGACTTGAGTTTAATGTTAGAAAATTATTTTATAAAAACTAATGCATTGATAATTAAAATTTGTAACCATGCTTCCTCCTATGCATTGGCGAGAGTGCCTCCTGTGTCGTTAAGGAGAAACATTCAGTGGGCCTACAGACACTCACTCGGAGAGGAAGTATATTACTCGCATTCCGAGCCTACCCGAGAATCGGGGTTTCCGTTTAGAAGGGAAATCTGTCCACGAATCTATAATTATATTTATATTAATAAATATAATTATAAATAATATAAGTTAAATATTGTAGGTCTCTATTTGTATGTGTGATTTGTTTGTGCGTGCATAAATAAAGCTGTGAGTTCTCCAACCTGTGCTTCAAGTATTTCACCCCAACCGCACTAATTTACAATCCAACCAATTTTACAATAACAACCTTCACGCTACTAATTGCATTTAGTAAACAAAAAAACAGCGATATTGGCTATCGTCGTATCGATCAGTGGCGTAACAATTGGGTGGAAAGGTAGACAAATTCCCATTGGCATAAATTTAAGCTACTAAAGTGATAAATTTAAAAAATGTGTATCAAGATTTTGGACGTATTCATTTGTATGAAAAATATATCGCATCTGGTAGTAATGGTTACAGAAACAGTTACGCACAGATAATCATGATTCTAGGGACTTTCCTGATTTCTGGTTCAGGAATAGGTATTACAAAATAAAAAATATTAATTCCCATTGCCCCCCAGGTGCGCTGTGACATTTTTAAATTCACTTGTTATGGAATTTCCCTGATTTCTGAATAGATAGTTAAAAGTTAAAAAGGTAGTATTAAATTAAAAGTAGGAATTCTTGCTGGCAAGTCAGAGACTTCCAGAAACCGAGGAAGTCACTTGTTTCGCGGATCCTCCTTGATTCATTATTATCTTACTTTTTTGTTTCATCAGATCAGCGGTTAATGGTAAAGTCAATTAATAGATTGTGAAAATTAAATAATAACACGTTTAGTAATAGAAAGTATCTTAGTGGGAGTAAAAAACGAAAAAGTAAGATGGAGTTGGAAGAAAAAAATAAAACGTTAATTAAAACAAGTAATAAAAAAAAATTTTAAGTCAATTCCTACTTTTTTTTTTCACTCTATTGCAGAAAGTCCTTTATAAATAATTTTCAGTCATTTTTTAAAGTTTATCGGGCACCATGTATTGGTAGATATATTCAACTTAAAACTAAAAAAAACTAAAATTAATTCATTAAATTTAATTACGGAATTAATATTTGAAAAAACTGTATTAACATCAAGTGCCATCCACTGCAAGTTAAAAAAAATGTATTTGAACTTGAGAGGACGAATAGAAGGTATTTTATGAACGGTTGAAAATTTGAACAAGGTATAACAGGGAGAGTGTGAGCTAATAGAAGGATTTAAATAAGTCAATACTTTAAGAGTGAGGAAGAAACAAACGAACAGTGCGGCGGAAACGAAGAAATGAGCCGAACCGAAAGTGATAGTATTGAAGTCCCGGACAACACTGATCCAGAGCCATCACGGCCCTGTACTAGCGATACACATAATCAAAGCCTAATTGAAGTGATTGAAAGACTTGGAAAAAATTACATCTTCGTCACACATTACTCATAAGACCATTTTAATGTACTAACAAATCAAATGAAATGGTTTGGGATCGAAAATAGACACTGCAAACTTTTTTTTTCTTCTAATGCAGATGGCAAATAGACTGATCTTTTATGCCATAAGAGCTGCACCGACGTTACTCACTTTATATTACCCAGGGGGCGCGTGTAACTTGATGGTAAGCCACGAACGCGGAGTAACAATGCCCCCGCAACGCTCTACGATCCTATTAGGACCGGGACCTACGGCTTAAAATGGATTCCGAACCACGGCAAACATCCATGGCATCGCCGGGATTTGAACCCAATACCTGTGGTACCGAACACCAGAGCGCTAGCCATTCGGCCATCAGGCCCCCATTTAGGCACTGCAAACCTAAAGGCATCTTTAGGTAATTAAAAAGAAAAAATAATTATGTTACTTTCAAACCAGATGATGATACTTCAAATAATTATGATACATCAAAAACCTGAACGTGAAACCGATTACGAAATAAACCTATCTAACTATAATTAATTTTTGAAATAAAATATTCATTGCATAAGAAATGTTTTTCCATTCGCTTAAATCACTATTTTTAGACTAATCAATATTACTTCTATAAGAGGGTTCTTGATTAAAATATTTTGATATCCATTAAAATAATACCTACATAAATTTCTAAAATTAATAATTATATAAAAATTAATTATCCGTTGTTAATCATAATAATCGATAAAACTAGAAAAGATCATTATTTGCTTTTGTTATCTGGAAATTCCTATACAATCAATAGAGTGAATAAAAGAAGATAAAAAATATTTACTGCCGTTATTTATTTGATCATATTAACTATTAACATACTACCATAATCTAACACTTTTAGTTTGAAATAAAATTTATTGCAGTCCTTTTAAAAGATAAAGCCCATATGTTTAAATGTAAAAGGTATTAAAATCCCTCAGGGAATCGTTAGCTTTATAACAGTTACGACAACATAGAAAATGTTATCGTTAAATTATGATAAAGATTTAAAAGTTGTTTGTTATTTATGAACTTTGCGTAGAATAACATGAAAAGCATATCTATGAAAGGCTGTTAGTATAAAGTAAGATATATGTGACATCAGATTAAAATTGTTTGTTTAGGAATTAATTTAACAATATTTGCCATTTGACAAATAGATTTAGTTTAAAGTGACAATTATTTTTACAATTGATTTGAATATTCCTAATTCTCAATACAAGCAATTTCGAAAGTTTACGAAATTTAATTGAATTATTTCTTAATTCAATTAATAGATGTTCAAATTATAAATAATTATTTATTAAAATAATAATTTAATAAAATAATTATTATTTTATTGAGAGGAATTTGCATTACTTCATTGATTTTTAAATGTTTTTTTTATAATACTGTTGTTTTCAAATAGCGGGCCTTTTTTGACATGAGGTAATTTGTATCTAGAACGGCAGAGTTATACTAAATTCAGCGTTACCTAGGAGTATGACGCTGAACATGTTATATATCTATATCAGAAATTAATTCAACAATCTTTTCTTTTTCTTATACAACTCGGTATACAAAACATTTAGATCAAATCCAAGAACCCGCGTGGTCTCTGAAAGGAGGGAAAGGAGGGGGAGGGCAACTTCTGTTGTAATGGAGCACCCCGTAGGTAGAAGTCAGACTTGACTCTCTGTCGCCGAAGAAGGAGGGAAGTGCCTTCTGGAAGGATATTTTAGGGGTAATTACACCGCATTTGCTTGCCATATGGGGGGAAACCGTGAAAACTCCCGCCAGATAGTTCGACTCACGAGGCAGGATGCTGAACATCACAAAAGCCCTCGAGTCTCCTCGATGCCATTTTTTTTGAACAACTACAACGAACCTCAGCCTTAATGCTCACCAGTGGCGCACGTTGCCATTGAGCCACGAATCGGATTCAAAAATTGTTTTTCCTCAAATAGAAAAAAGGACGGAAATATTTAAAGCAAAATTTTATTATTCTATTAATCTCTGTTTGTAAGATTTAGAATATTACAAACGCCATTGAGCCTCCTTGTTTTCGAAACAGTGTCTACAACAAAGCCGACAGCGGATGGAACCTCAGTCTAATGCTATACAGCGGCGAGAGTTGCTGAGCCACGAGTCAAGCTCATTCACCGATAAGAAACATAAGTGACTTGTGTAGAGCACACCAGAAGGGCCTTCTACACTACTCCACACATTATGCAACCGTAAATTTGAACAAACACCTACATAACGTGAAATCTGCTGGTTCAGGTACTCATCCTCGACTTCAATTTAAGGACAATCCATCCTACAGTTTTATACTACCCATACCAAAAAAGACACGGATAATTTCAGTCTGGTATCGCATATTGAGTTTTGAAGTATGCACCTTCGGCTAGGCCTCTCCGTCTAATGTTTTCTTTGTAAAAAAAAGCTAATGGTTATTATCCACCAAATGAAGTTATTCAATATTTTAAAATCTCGATAGGGTGTCTGATAGCCGAGTGACTGTTGCTCGGTGCCAGAAATTTGGCGTTCGGTCCCGGCGGTGCCATGAATGTTCCACTTTTAGGGCTGACAACCCAACCCCATAGAACGGAAACAGCTCCTATCCCGAAATCTATCAGTAGTCAGACTACCTTAGCCCATCAAGGGGCTGTTGCGCCACTGAAGAAGAAGAAAACCTCTATATTTCTAATTAGTATTGATATAAAGAAAACCATGATTCCTACAATATAAACTGAATAGTACATCATTAATATATTTTGAAATATATGCTATACTTAAGTTCTTTCCTAACTGTAATATAGCATTGTAGGGAAATATGCTTCGTCTTTTAATATTTGAAAAATAATCCCTTTCTAATAGCAAAGTACTTTATAGAAGAGCTAGAATACCTCATTAGTTTAGAACATTCCAGAATAGATTGTTTAGAATGCTCAATTCGAATAACTTACTGGACAGAAAATTCTATTAGGTATTGATATGGTTTCGTACGTCACGTATATTGATCGATACTAAAGTTGAATTTAATATGTCCTTTATTCGCGGAAAATGATTTTACATAAAGTTCTGCTTCTGTATTATTCACTTTATCAAAAGTTTGTTGTAATAGATTTTAAATTAAAGAATTCAATGGTTATAGTTTTAATTTTTGAATGTACTGAGTTTTTTGATAAAAATATTTCGAAATGCTTATGTTTTTCTTTTTAAATTTTGAATTATTTTTCCAAATAATTTGATGGTATAAACAAGTAATATAAAAAAAAATTTTAAGTCAATTCCTACTTTTTTTTCCCTATATTGCTGAAAGTCCTTTATAAATAATTTTCATACATTTTTTTAAGTTTATCTGGTGCCATTTATTGGTAGATATATGCAACTTAAATCTAAAAAACCTAAAATTATTTATCTAAATTTATTTACTGATTTAATATTTGAAAAAACTGTACTAACATCAAGTGTCATCCGCTACAAGTTCGAAAAAAATGTATTTGAACTTGAGTGGATGAATAAAAAGTATTTTATTAACGACTGAAAATTTGAACAAGGTATATATAGGGAGAGTGTGAGCTAATAGAAGGAATTTTAATAATAATTACATTTTATGATATGAAGAAATTTTTTAAAATTTTTACTACAACCGCATTTATCAATTTTTAGAAAATAATTCTCTTTGCTGAACATCGGTAGCCTTCGTATTCAACGAAAATCCTATAAATGGGCTTTGAGGAAAAGACGTTGTCTTCAGGCAAACAACCTTTTACACATAAAAGATTTGCTTGAAAACAACGTCAGCATTTAACATCATCAGCATTTCCGTTTTGTATGCGAGAAAATCTGAAAAACTTCCATCAGACAGCGTAACTGTTATATTTGCACGTGTAGCGTTAAATTATATTTACACGTGTAGCGCGCATGCTCAGTTTCCTATGAGCATGCGCGCTAGGGAGAAAAAGCTAACGGACGTCCTACGGTAACTAACGTACGGTATGCAAAAACTCTCTAATGTCTTAAGTTAATGTCTTGTTAAGTTATATTCTTTGCACGTGTAGCGATAAATTATATTTACACGTGTAGCGCGTGTTAATGTTTTATGTTAAGCGAAATCGGCAACGTTATTGTTGTTCTATGAAAAATAAAGATGGCTGTTATTGTGTTGTAATTTACGTTATTGTGGCGAATCTGGGATTCCTGAAAAGTAAGTGTGATTTGCAATTCGATTATCGAAAGCATAAACTTTATTTTGAAACAGATTACGTAGGAATTGTATGATTGTTAGTGAGTAACTTTTTTTTACGTTAAACTAACCTTTGATGTGAAACTACACAAGTTAACACAATCGCCATCAAATTTCCTGGTTTTTGAAAGTAATGACTTTAACGGATGACAGTTACCCAAGTTATCATGCGCTACGAGTCGAATATATTTTAATAATCCTCAATTCATATCTTTTAAAAAAATTGTTTGAAAATCCAATTGGTTGTTCCAATAAGTATGTCAGATTAGTGGGGGTTTCGAATTGAAGAAAGTCTACTTCTCTGTTAAAAGAGATGGCATTGCCTTCCATGAAATTCAGATTGGTTTGGTTTGGTTTATCACTCTACGGTCATTTTGTGCACATGAGGGCTAAACAGACCGGAACATACAGTTTAAAGTGAATTCCGAATCACTAACAAACATGCCACCGCAAACATTCGAACCTAAATCGTAGTTGGGATACCAAAAGCTAGAGAAGAGATTCAGAAATAACATCTATGAATATGAATGCAATACGGGGGAAAACTTGTCATAGACCGTCATTGTATTTTTGTGTTTATAAAATCTATGTTTGCAACAAATAAATTGACTCCCTTGCATTCTAACCTACGGACGTTACAACCAGACCTTTAAAATTTTATAATTTGCAAAGAACTTATGCAAATAGTTCAAAAATTATTATCTGTAACTTAAAAGAATACAATTATCGATTATGCTTTATTTGATGACTAACACATGTAATTATTATTTTCATTAATAACTATATTAATAAAATAATTATTTTTAAAAAGTTTCTTTACTACTATACGATTTGATTTCTAAAACAAAAATATGAATAGTATCATTAAATGGTTATAATGGACACATATTTGTGTTATTCTTCTTTTAATCATACTGCAATAAATCCGGATGTTATCGCACGGTGAAGAAGAATTTTCTCCGCAGATCAGGAAGCTGACCATTTAGCAGTTTGGCTCCAGTAATCCTTCCGTACAAGGAAAAGTAGTTAATGAGTTAGAGTGTGACATAATGAAGGCATTAGTTTCGTATTTAGATGTGAATTCTTAAGCCGGAACCAGGGCGCAAATGAGACGCAGATACTTTCATTTCGCAGGAAATAACAATCTGAGTTATTTCTTCTATTCTACATATCAAGGTAATAGTGTTTCTACACATCGAGTCATGCTGCTAGTAAAACAAGTAATATAAAAAAAAATTTAAAGTCAATTCCTTCTTTTTTTTTTCTCACTATATTGGAGGAACCCCTTTATAAATAGTTTTCATTTATTTTTTTTAAAATTATCTGGCGCCATCTATTGGTAGATACATGCAACTTAAATCTAAAAAAAACTAAAATTACTTAATTAAATTTAATTACTGAATTAATATTTGAAAAAACTGCATTAATATCAAGTGTCATCCACTACAAGTTCAAAAAAATGTATTTGAATTTGAGTGAATCAATAAAAACTAATTTATTAACGATTGAAAATTTGAATAAGATATATATAGGGAGAGTGTGAGCTAATAGAAGAAATTGAAAAAATGCAATTTTTCTACGGGTTTTTTTCATTCGAATAAAAAAATCAGGAAGAATTTTTTGTACATTTTTTAAAAGTAATTTCTTAATACAAAATATGCCTTTCTCTAGATTTCTGCTGTTTATAAAAATGACGCAACGGTTTTTTTCTGGTCATCGGACAATTTCGCTTCAATCAATGAGGTTTCGATAACACAGAAAAATCGGATGTAATAAATTGTTGAAGAGGTAATGCCATTAACCACAAGGAAACTTTGTTTAACGAACCCATACGATGGACTGCTCTTAAATAGCAAACTAGTCTTTAGTAGTCATTTCAAAATCATACAATTCTGTTTCAATCAATGAGATTTCGAAATCACCGAATCAAAATTAATGCGATCGCTCAAAAATCTATTTAAATATTTCACGGAAAACGAGTACGTTCCTAACAGCAAATAAGTCTACTTCAAAGAATGAGATTTCAGGGACAATGAACGCGGCTATGAAAAAGGCACACAATTCTACTTCAATCAATGCGATTTCAGAGCTAACGAGATCGGCATCATTGCATACTCATTAAATTCTGTTTCAATCAATAAGATTCAAGAGCTAACTCTGCATCACTGGAAACCCTATTGTGAACAAGGGTTCAGTCATCTTGTACACACGAGAGCAAAACAGACCGGAACCTACAGTTTAAAGTGGATTCCGAATCACTAACAAACATCCATGCCCTCGCCAGGATTCGAACCGTGTGAACGAGGGAGTTCTAATGTAATGAACTCCATAATGAATGTAATGAACTCCATAAGTTCAGATCACGTTCTCTAATTCACCTATCATTGTTCCTAATGCCCGAGTTAAATATCACGTTATGAATAATGACGAATCAAGAGAGAATCCAATCCTCAGATGCAGCAACAATCTATCCTTACGTGCTGTCGTCTACCTAAATCAATCACAGCTTTCTTGATTCTGCGTTCTGCAATGCAACCATTTCTGGTAGCATTTTCTAAATGCGACACCACTCCGACCTAAATTTCGAGCATTCCTTTGATTTGACTATCCTTTCATCCAGCCCAATCGAATGTTCTTTCTCAAACACATTCTCAAAATGTACTTCGTTTATGAAGCATTGATACAATAGAAGTGAATAAAAATAGCAAAATTCAAATGGAAGTCACCCCCTAAAAGTTTTATTACTTCTATTTTACGCACCATCCGATTGCTCAGGCTCGAAGCTCTGGTGCTCCAGCTATTCATTTAGTGTCTTCCAAAATTGAATCAGTTGCATAATGTATCCAAAGACATTACATGTCAAATTCTGTTACAATCAAATGGCAAATCATCTATTGAAATCGATAGAAACAAATTACATCCTTTGATGGATTTTGTATCCTTTGAACACGTAATTTAATTGGCAACAATTAGTCGGCTTTGGTTAATTTTAAAACAAAGACATATTAGAGAATTCACAGAAAATAATGACTAATACATTTAACTAATAATAAATATTTTAACTTCTTTATTTAGCTACATATTTGCCTTTAGCTACATATTAGCCAATTTTTGACATTTCCTTGCGTCTGCTTTCCAGTAAACATAAATTAGGTTATTATTATTATTCAGAAGGGAGGCCAAAGGGGGTAATTGGCTATCGCTCTGCTTATTGGTACCACAGGCTTTAGTTTCGAATCCTAGTAGTTGCATGGACGTTTGTGAGTGGTTCAGAATCCACGTTAAATTGTAGGTACCTGTCTAATTAGCCTAAAGTGTGAAAAATAAATGCCCGTAGAGCTAACGGAACGTTAGCTAAGAAATACCCGTAGCTAATAAATGTAATGTCTATGCAATTTATGCAATATTTTATGCAATACAATAAATAAATGCCCGTAACTAATAATAAGCTAATAAATTCCCGTAGAGCGAACGGAAAGTATACTAACCAATCTTCTTTAGTGGCTCAACAGCCCTATGGTGGGACAAGGTCGTATGCCTACTGGCAGATCTCGAGACAGGATATGTTTTCTTTCTACGGGGTAGGTGGCCAGCACCACAAACAATTCTCTAGAGTTATATTAGACCGGGACCTACGATTTTCAGAGGATTTAGAATCAATAAAAACATCCATGTCACCATCAGGATTCGAACCTGAAGCCTGGGGCACAGAGGGAAAAATTAGATTATTGGTTTCTGAAATGCAATTTTTTAAAATTTTTATCATTGTTTATGAAAAAATAAACAATGTAACAATTCTTATCACTGTTTATGAAAAAATAAGATATGTAGCAATTCTTATCATTGTTTATGAAAAAATAAACAATCTAGTAATTCTTTTCATTGTTTATTAAAAAATATACAATATAGCAACTGCAGCAACTATAAACAAAAAAAATGAAAGCAAATATTTCATGGTAGGTGTCAATGGTTTTTTTTTATAGTATATTAAAAGGCTCGTGTCATTTAACTGTCTCTATGCAACGCTTTTAATCAATATACTTCTATATAAGTTATAATCTAAATTTTTTTTTTAATTAACCTTTAATCAATAAACCATCATAAATACTTCCAATAATATTAATTATAGCGAAATATTTAAAGAAACCGCAGTAGCTGAATATCTTTTATGACATTACATTTGTAAAAAAAAACAGACATCGAAGTGATCGATAATCATTTAATGGAAAAGAATAAATGAAAGTTAATCGACAATAAAATATATTTGCTTTGTACAAAAAAAAATAATAATAATATATCTATATTGATTATTTAAAAGCTCAAGTTTCTTAATATTTTTTTGTAAAAGCACAAAAGCAGCACATGGTGTCTGACACTAATGATAAAAAAATAATATACAATATCCTGTAAGTTTATTATTTATATTTGGAAACTAAACACGAAGCAATTTTTCTTCTCTTTAACTGAACATATTGAAATTCTTTAGTTAAGTTTTGGTTGTTAAAATAATTGTTGTGTTGCCGTCAGTTAACAAAGAAATGTTTTCTTTTCGTTTTAATCTTAAGTTTCCATTCAATACATTATTGTTCAAAGAATTCCCGGCAAACGAGAATGAATGCAATGCCATATTTCAATGTCAGAAAACAAATTGAAACTTTTTTTCGTAAATCTTCTTTCAGCTTATAAATGGAAAAGAATAATAATGAAATTAAATAAAGTTAAGTAAATAGTGATTTTTATTTTTTATTGAGAATGGGGTTTTTATAAGAATCCGTAATTGTTTCTTTAACACGCAACTGAATTTGACACTTAAAGCTTAAAATAGTTTTAAAAATTTAACAACCGAGCGCTTATTTGCGTGTTTAAAGGGATCGAAAATTTTCATGTGGTTATTATACTCTTTTTAAAGTATTTTGCGTAGTTAGACGGGTATTTAAGGCCTGATGGCCGTGTGACTAGCATTCTGGCGCTCAATTCCCCTGGCTTCCGGTTCGAGTCCCGGCGATGCCATGGATGTTTGTAGTGATTCAGAATCCGCTTTAAACTGTAGATCCCGGCATGTTTAGCCCTCGTGTGCACAAGAAATATCGTAGAGCAGCGAAGCAAACTTACAGTAAAACAATAATTCCTAGTTCAAAGATTCCTACAATAGAAGTTGCCCCCCCCTTCATTCCATGCATGAGTAGATTGTTCATGGGATGTCCGGCCCGCACTGCAGGACATTGCGGATGTGTCCCCACAATACGACAGAAACGAAAAAGAAAGCTTGAATTCAGAATTTTTTTAGCAAAAAAATATTTAATTAAAAAATTATTAAGGAAAATTATTTTTTTTTCTCATAGATAGGGTTTTCTATTTATATCAACTATCGTTAATAGAGAGTTTTTGCATGCCGTATTTTTATAATACGGTATTTTCCCCTCCCTAGCGCGCATGCTCATAGGAAATTGCGCATGCTTATCTGTAATAATGTTTCCTGTGAGCATGCTCGCAGGAGAAAAAATACCGTATTATGTTGTTGTTGTTGTTGTTTCTTATCCCACTTGGCTGGCCAAGCCCACATGGACTCATGATTGAAGGGGAAGGAAGCAGCTTCTGTTGTGATGGAGCACCCGTAGGTAGAAGTCTGACTTTTGCTCCGTAACGCTCTTACAGTCATAGAAGACCGGGACCTACGGCTTAAAGTGGATTCCGAACCACTACAAACATCCATGGCACCGCCGGGATTCGAACCCGAAACCTGTGGCACCGAGCGTCAGAGAGCGCTAGACACTCGGCCATTCAGGTCCCAAATTTGCCAACGGCACGCAGTGTTCCCAGGTGGTCACCCACCCAAGTACTGACCGCGCCCAATGATGCTTAACTTCGGTGATCTAACGAGAACCGGTATATTCAGCATGGTACGGCCGTTGGCTACCGTATTATAAAAATACGGTATGCAAAAACTCTCTAATATCACATAAAACTGATTTTGGCAACTTTAGCAACTGGTTTATAAAAATTGCGATCTCATCCTACTAATTGATAAAGTGGCAATCAAAGGGGAGGTGGGGAAAAAGTAGCCTCGGATGGATTTGTGGGCAGTTTAATAAAAATAAGGCGGCGATAGAAAAAATGAAAAGAAAAGAAAATATAGAAAACTATTTGTACACGTTTCAGCTGTTTTGTATAAGCTGCAAAAACATATACCTAAAGTATATCCTGGATTTTGCGGGATGAAAGAAAATTTTTAGGTGTATTTCTTCATCCGATTTAATGGAAACTGGGTTTACTGCTGACACATATTTGTTGAGAAAAAGAAAACAACTACTGCAAATAACGAATTGCAGTGATTTAAGCCTGATACCTACAAGACTAGAGAGACGAGGATTAATACTTTGATAGGAATGCTCTAGGCTCATCCTTTTTATTAGGATCATTTTGATGTCATTTGCAATTTTTATTTCACCCCTAACCTTCGTTATCTTAATTACCTGAATAATACAAATGTCCGTATGATTGATTTTAATATAAATTATTATAATTAATAATAAGAATTATAAAATAATTATAATAAGAATTACAAAAATTGTAATTATAAAAAAATAGTAAATTAGAATTAGAATTATAAAAATTAAATTAAAATTTCAATTGACAAATGTTTCATTCGAATTACCAAGATAACGATTTGCAAGTTGCATATTATACAGTTTTATTCTTTTATTTATGATATAAAGCAAATTTAACTTTCATCAAACGTGTTGGTATCGATAATAAATAATATCATTATATAATAATAATAATAATAATATCATTAATAATAATATCATGATATAACATTGTCGTTTGCAGCATTAAATGATAGCTAAATTTTAACATATACACAGAAATTAAAAAATGAAAAATAAGTTGAAATCTAGCTTTTCTAAATTTTATTCAATTGTTATATAGTTAATGCATAGAAATTTGAAAAAGAGATGAAACATCTGCAACACAACAATTTCACATGCATATAAATACGTAATATTATCCGTTGTTTGTGGAGAAATACTTTGGTATTTTATTCAGGTTCAAAACTAAATATCTTCAGATTTGACAAATGATTAACCATTAAAATAAACGGAATCATTCGAAATCAATATTTATTTTGGACATCACTATCAGTAAAGATTTTAAAGTTTAGGCCAAAACAACAATAATCATTTCTACATACTACTATCATATTATCTTGATTATCCTTAAAAGATTGTTTTAAAATATGAGAAGTTATTACAAAGCAGATATTACTGAAACTTCAGTATCTTATATTTCTACATATCATTATATGACAAATAGATTTTTCACAACAGAAATGCACAAACAGCCCCCAACAAATTTTATCCGAAAATCAAAACATATATCTTTATAGATCACTCTGGTTTTCAGCATTCTCTTCATATCTTGTTCTATGGTTTTTATTTTCTGACATTAGTCTTAAAAGATGAAAAATATGTATCTCCAGTTTTTACTTTATACGTGCCCCAACTTTGGAATAGATAAGGCAATTCAAATACAAGCGGGGATAAAAAAAAAGAATACTTTCAATCTTTTGTTTTAGTACAAACAGATTTAAAGATAGAAGAGAAGCAATTTATTCTGGTAATGTTTGGGGAAAGAAGCTGGACTCAATTCTATTTTATGGCCTGTTCCAAAATTTTCAATAGAATAAATTCGATTTTAGAATGCACAGAAGAAGTTCCATAAATATATTGTCGTTTGAAGTAGTGTCACCTTCGAGTATGATGTAAATGGCTTAAAATACTGTGTCAAATATAATCCTTTTGTCTGTGTTATCTTGGGGCATTTTATTAAAGGATAGTTTGGTAAAGAAATTCTGTTTTATTTTTTTAAAAACGAGTTTATTCTACTATTTGTGAGGGAAAATTGAATTTGACACAAACTAAATTTTCGAAAGCCATTTTTTAAAACTTTTTTTGTAAGTTTGTTTGAAAAGAAAAGGGCACGTTCAAAAATAGTATTTATAAATAGCGCGGTTTTACGGATAGCATAAATATAAATATTATCCTACACTTTAAGGACATGTAATGTTGAAACTTTTTTAAGATTTTAGTTGGGTTTTTTTATGTGTGTTAAGATGTAAAGTTTTAATTTTTACAATAAAATTCCGTAAAAATTTTGAGATGGACGATAATAGATAACATAGAATATTTGGATCAATGCATTTAACAAAGTTTTTGTAGAAAATAGAAAACTTCAATTTATAATATTGTAGTGTTGTGGATTGTAACTCGGTGTGGTTGGGTTGAGACATGAGACACAGGTTTGAGAACACACAGTTTTAATGACACGCGCACAAACACCACATACAAACACATTTAACGATATATAATAATATAACTTCACAACTAAGACGTAAATAAAGATGCTAAGGTATAAGTAGGATGCGAGAAATATACTTCCCTCGGGTAAGAGTGTAGGTCAGTAAAATGTGCAGGATTGTGCTAAAATATTTCCTCTTGGGATGAGAGATTACAAACTAAATGTTTCTCAACAGTAAAGTGTGATTGCGCTGTACTAAACGTTTCCCAGTGGCAGCACCTGTTGCGCTGTACATCCTCTCCGGTGAAAGTTTCGAGGCCTACTGACCATTTCTCCTGAACGCCCCAAGGGAGGCTCTTGTAGTGCGTAGGAGAAAGCACGGTTACAATGCTTAATATTCATTATTTAATACAATATAACTATTTCGATATGATAGTTATTCGAAAATATATAAGGAAATTTTAGATTGCAAATATCACATAATACATATCAAATAGCCCGTGAGATTATTAGATTTGTTAAAACGTTTTTTTAGATCAGTTATTGAAGCAATATCTTTACAAAGACAGTCTGAGTATGTATTTGTAACCAAAATAAAACAAAATATATCTTGTTAAAATAATCTAAAATGGTTAAAATACATCACTTTCAGAGGATTCCATCACATGCTGGAATGGATGGAAATGAAAGGGCAGATCTTCATGCAAAAAAAAAGGAACAGAAGAAATTCCTGGACAGTGTTCTATCCCTCTTGACTCTTTTAGAGTAACTATACGGTACAAAATTAAGATATCGTATAGTAGTGAATTATTAGAGTTTTTGCATACCGTATTTTTATCGTCCGATATTTTTTTCTCCCTAGTGCGCATGCTCATAGGAAATTGCGCATGCGTATCTCTGATAATGTTTCGTATGAGCATGTGCGCTAGGGAGAAAAAAATATCGGACGATAAAATACGGTATGCAAAAACTCTCTATTATCTCACGCCAAAGGAAAAGTCTGAGAGACAATCGGAGATGACAGGACAAAAATTTAAGGAAAAATTGGCAAAGAGGCTGTTGCCAATATTAGATTAAGAACTGGACACGACTGCCTGGCCGAACATCTGGCAAAAATAGGGATTGTGAACTCTTATGTATGTGGTTTAGTTAAAACAGAGAAAATAAACAAGGCCCGTCTATTCGTTTGCTCAGGACTGGAGAGTAATGGTGATTTGTGTACTCTTTACTGGAGGAACAGAGAAACATGTCCTGATCACAAGGACTTTTATTGTAGTGTTTCCAGCTTTTTATATTTTTACCCTTAGAACATTTCACTTGTTTTCAACTATTTTTAAGGTGTTTTGGTCATTTTCGTTAAGAACGTCTTATCTTTTTACTTTGTATGTTTGGTTTACTTTTATGTTCTTTTTGTTTCTTCGGTTATGGCCAAATTTGTACGGATTGAGTTCCAATAAAGCCATAGGTAACAATAACAATAACTTTTATATTTCGAATATCGCATAATAAATCAAATAACTCGTGAGGTTATTAGATTTACTAAAACTGTTTATAAGGAAACTCATTTAATTAACTTTTTCGTTAAATAAGTTAAAATATTTCATTACATTATTCCATGGTGATCTCCATTCGAATCAAAGACTTTATTATGGATATGTTGTAATTTGTAAAGCTTTTTAATCTAGATAAGCGGTTTGATTCTTTATTTAGATCATCATAAACACTAAATATCCATAAAAAATATATAAACTTAGTAATTATAATGTTATTATAGGCAATATGAGTAATTATATGTTAATATATATACTATATATATTACTATATATATATATAATTACTGGGGGTCTGAATGGCCGAGTGGCTAGCGCTCTGGCACTCGATACCACAGGTTCGAGTCCCGGCGGTGTCATGGATGTGTGTAGTGTTTCGGAATCCCCTTTAAAACGTAGGTTCCGGTCCTAATAGGATCGTAGAGGGTTGCGGGGTATTGTTACTCCGCGTCCGTGGCTTATCTTCAAGTTACACGCGCCCCCTGGGTAATGCAAAGTGAGCAACGTCTGTGCAACGTTTGCCTTAAGGCATCTAAGACCAAGCTGCCTAAGTATTTGCCAGCTGCATTAGAAAAAAAAATTATAATTACTCATATATTAGCATACATATGTTAATATATGAGTAATTATATATAGTAATTATATGTTTATATGATTTTGAATGTCTCAAATAATATGGTAACTTGCTCAGATATTCGATGAATTTTACATCATCTTTATAGCAATAATAGCTCCTCACATTAAATCTGCTGGTTTAGGTGGTTCATTTATATAAATGTACAATGGGGTACAGAACTTAAATTTTAGTGTTTGCATAACTTTGTGTACACAAATGTGTTTAGTGTTTCCATGACAGTTTCTTCTTGTATATTACCTATAACTGTATAATCAAATTAAAATATTCTCCTCAAAAAAACTTGAAAGTTCCAATTATTGAAAGCGTACTGTCAAATCTTGGAATTATTGGTTGCTTAAAATATATTATATGATGATTTTAATAATTAATCAAAAAAAGAAGATTACTGTAGACATGAGACGCATTTGTAATCTGGAATTATTCCAAATCAAATCATTCTAATAATGCTAGTTCAGTGTTTGGAGAAACATGGGTAAATTGGACGAGCGCTTACCAACACATTATGCACGCATGCATTCGGATGTACTTTATGTAATCAAATGGTGATATTGATGTCATGATGTCATGTTCACTCTGTTCAGAGGCATATTAAATTGGGAGCTAATATGACAGCCTTTCAATATTGCCAGACATCAAAATAAATAAAGATTAGTTAGGAAAAGGCTTTGTATCCGTATAGGTATTAGAATTTCCTTATATCCTGGTTCATTGTTAATGAGTTTTATTCCTTTAATATCGCAGGTAATTAACCTTTGTAATTGTTTTAGTCATTGTTAATTTAATTATATAAAAACCTAAAAAGTTTCAAAGTATTTTTAACATAATTTGTTATTTGTAAAATTCCATTATTGACTAGTAATAATATGAATCATCCTTTTATAATATTGATTGCATTAAAATTATTAGTTTTTACTGTAATATGTATAAAAATGTAACAGTTTCGATGCAATTTCTTGAAGCATTTAATTTCTTTAATAGTGTTAGATTTAATTGCTTTTTTTTTAAGTCGTTCACTCGTTAAAATTAATTTTTCTTTTTAAATGTTTTAAAAAAAATATGAATAACAATATCTGATCCAATCAAAAGAATTATGAAACGCAATATCTGATTCAATCAAGTGAATTATGAAACACAATAACTGATTCAATCAAATGAATTAATAACATCTGATTCAATCAAATGAATTAATAACATCTGATTCAATCAAATGAATTAATAACATCTGATTCAATCAAATGATTTAATAGCAACTGACTCAATCAAATGAATAATTAACATTTGATTCTTTCAAGTTAATTTTGAATAACAACATCTGATTCAATTAATCATGAAACACAATATCTGATTCAATTAATCATGAAACACAATATCTGATTTAATCAAATGAATTTTGAAACAATATCTAGTTCAATCAAATGAATTTTGAAACACAGATCCAATTCAATCAAATAAATTATGAATAACAACATCTGATCCAATCAAATGAATTATAAAACACAATATATGGTTCAATCAAATGAATTATAAAACACAATATATGGTTCAATCAAATGAATTATGAATAACAACATACGATTCAATCAAATGAATTATGAATAACAACATCTGATTCAATCAAATGAAGGTGCAAAAATAACTAAAATTACGATTTCTTGTGATAATTTCAATAAAAAAAGGTCATAAATCGAAGTTATAATCTAATTTATAAAAAAAAAAACTTAATTAACATCATAATTTCGGAATTTTAAATTTCATAATTTTTAATTTGTTTAATACTATATGTTCAAAACAAGCATTATTAAATTCCTACTATTAGTTCACACTCTCCCTCTATATATCTTGTTCAAATTTTCAATGGTTAATAAAATCCTTTTTATTCATCCACTCAAGCTCAAATACATTTTTTTGAACTTGTAGTGGATGACACTTGATGTTAATACACTTATTTCAAATATAAATTAATTAATTTTAGTTTTTTTAGATTAAAGTTGCATGTATCTAATAATAGATGGCGCCAGATGTAAAAGGAAAATTTCAACTTTATTTGTAAAGGACTTTTCTGCAATATAGTGAAAAAAAAGTAGGAAATGACTTTAAATTTTTTTTTTTATATTACTTGTTTTTTCGTTAATTGAAACACAATATTTGATTGGGAGACAATATCTGATTCAATGAAAGGAAGTATGAAACACAATAACATCTGATTCAATGAAAGGAAGTATGAAACACAATAACATCTGATTCAATCAAATGAGTTATGAATAACAACATCTGATTCAATCATATGAATTACGAATAACAACATCTGATTCAATCAAATGAGTTATGAAACACAATATCTAAATTCAATCAAATTAATTATGAATAACAACATCTGATTCAATCAAATGAATTACGAATAACAACATCTGATTCAATCAAATGAGTTATGAAACACAATATCTAAATTCAATCAAATGAATTATGAATAACAGCATCTGATTCAATCTAATGAATTACGAATAACAACAACTGATTCAATCAAATGAGTTATGAAACACAATATCTGATTCAATCAAATGAATTATGAATAACAACATCTGATTCAATCAAATGAATTACGAATAACAACATCTGATTCAATCAAATAAGTTATGAAACACAATATCTAAATTCAATCAAATGAATTATGAATAACAACATCTGATTCAATCAAATGAATTACGAATAACAACATCTGATTCAATCAAATGAATTATGAATAACAACATCTGATTCAATCAAATGAATTACGAATAACAACATCTGATTCAATCAAATGAATTATGAATAACAACATCTGATTCAATCAAATAAGTTATGAAACACAATATCTAAATTCAATCAAATGAATTATGAATAACAGCATCTGATTCAATCAAATTAATTATGAATAACAACATCTGATTCAATCAAATGAATTACGAATAACAACATCTGATTCAATCAAATGAATTACGAATAACAACATCTGATTCAATCAAATGAATTACGAATAACAACATCTGATTCAATCAAATGAATTATGAATAACAACATCTGATTCAATCAAATGAATTACGAATAACATCATCTGATTCAATCAAATGAGTTATGAAACACAATATCTAAATTCAATCAAATGAATTATGAATAACAACATCTGATTCAATCAAATGAATTACGAATAACAACAACTGATTCAATCAAATGAGTTATGAAACACAATATCTGAATTCAATCAAATGAATTATGAATAACAACATCTGATTCAATCAAATGAATTACGAATAACAACATCTGATTCAATCAAATAAGTTATGAAACACAATATCTAAATTCAATCAAATGAATTATGAATAACAACATCTGATTCAATCAAATGAATTACGAATAACAACATCTGATTCAATCAAATGAATTATGAATAACAACATCTGATTCAATCAAATGAATTACGAATAACAACATCTGATTCAATCAAATGAATTTTCAAGCATAACTAAAGTTATGATTTCTTATGATAATTTCAATTTATGAACCTTTTTTAATCTAATTTATAAAATAATTAATTAACACCGTGATTTCGGATTTTAAAATTAATTAATTTTAATTATTAAATACTACACGTTCAAACGACGCATAATTCTTCTTTAATTAAAATTAAATTTAACTGTTTTTGATACACTAGATATCCATTTAACTGGGCGTAATACCGGTATTTTCTGTGTCATTTCCCATTTACTGACACCGAAGAGAGTTCAGTCATCGAAGGATATAATTGTCGTCCAGGAATTAGTCTGTCAAATCCAATCTCTGTCAATAAAGGCAATGTTCTCGATGAAAAGGATTAAACAGAAAAAAGACTCCTCTCGTAACACCCGATAGTAGGAAGAGCTCTCGAAAACTTAACAAATCCCAACAACAAAGAACTGGGACCGGAAATTGGGTTGCAGTTGACAATTGGAGGGGAGAAAAGGTTGGCCTAAATATTTTTCCACTGCTTTTATTTAGAAATGTGCTTTAAGAATCTTCTTGTTTACAACTGCTTACAGTGCATTTAATCCTGAAGTAGAGGTATTCACACAAGAAACAATCACGATATAATTTTATTTATCGATGTTCATTCTTACTCACTAGTAGTAATCAACATGATAAAAAATATCAGTCAAATCAGTCAAATTAAATCAATATAATTAGTGTAATAAAAATATCAGTCAAAATACTACACGAAACGGCAAGGGGCTCACTTTCAAAACATACAGGGACTTCCGCCTGTTCAGTCACTTCTGAGGAAAAAGAAAAAGAGAAATAACACAGCTTGTCGGCTCATTGCAGAACTCTCCTTTCTTCTCTCCAAATCATCCCTTTATGAAAATCTATCAAGAAGGGGGCAGCACTTCCGTCACTTCTCATTGGATAGTCGACACTTTCTCAGCCTATGATATAGTCGACACTTTCTCAGCCTATGATATAGTCGACACTTTCTCAGCCTATGGTATAGTCAACACGATGCAACAAATAATGACGTAGTCCATATTCCATCTGCAATTGTTTCAACCTGTGAAAGTCGCACAGGCAAACGCTAAACACTGAGGTCTCATTGTACATGGCACCGAATATCTGCTAGCAGATTTGAATGTGATGTTGTTCACATTAGTACAAAACACTAACTGCATGTAATATAACTGTCCACTACACTTCTTTACTATCAGATTTGAGTGATATGTTGTTATATACTTGTTAAAGAATATATACTCCTCTCTCTTTAGAACGAAATGCTACAACTCTTCCGTGGGAAAAATGCTACAATACTATCATGTATCAAGTGCTGATAAGGAAAATACCATGTTGAAAAAATTAAAAAAAATATAAATTTCTCAAGTACCATAAATCGGATATATGTTACAATAAAAACTTCCAATCAACCTATGCATAATCAATTAATCTCTACAAGTACGGGGGAGTAATTAAACATAATTTTCCCACTACACATTTCTTGAGGCGACTGATAACCACACCGTGTCTCTGTTATTAAAGTGCTCTTAATTAAAAGCCCATCGTAATTTATGGCGCGTCGTCAATTTCTAGAAGGACTTCCCGGAGAATGGAGTGGAGAGACCCTCTGGCAGCATGTATTGAGGTCTCGGGTCAATATTTTCACACACCCTTCCAATTATAAAATGGAATTGCAGTATCTTACATACACAATGTATGCATGATCTCCGACCTAGAGATAAATTATTTGCAATGAATTTGATAGAAAATATTCATTTAGGAAATTTCCATTTCAAATCATTTAAGATAAAATTTGCTAAGGGTTGAAAAAATAAATCATTTTGGTTATTTCTATTTTTACTTCTAACTTGTAATAATTGGGTCTCAATTAATACGAAAGGATTTATATTGATTAGATGGTTAATAAGAGGCATTCTGGATAATCATCTGATATAGTGGAACTCGATTCAAAGCTTGTTAGACGAACCAAACTGAAATTTCGGTATTTAAGAAAAGATTCCATATTTGGTTGTTCAAATTGGGAGCAAAAGAGCTTAAAGTTTCTAGATACTATTTTAGAAAAATTCATTAGTGGGAATCAATGAATGCTGACTTATTCAAATAATAAATTCAACTGTAAAATTAGTGACCTACACATAAAAGTGTTAATGAATTCACAATGGAAAACAATATGATTAGCACGTTGTGGTCAGCTGCAGATTATTTATTTAAATTAACATCATGCTTAATTTAAGAAGTTTAGTTAAAGTAAATTCATTAATTAAATTTATTTAGACTTTATGTAAAAAAGTTGGTAAAAAAGCTGTGTTATTTTTTCCTTGTACTTTTGGTATCATAGCAAGCGTGGGTAACTCAAATTTTATAAAGCCAATATTTTCCCAAATTTAAAGAATTTTGTTGAAATTAAGAAACGCTATTATTTTTTCATTTGAGTCCTTGACTTTCACAAAAAAGTTTGTTTTATTACCATAAATGAATAATAAAATTAAAGTAAAAAGATAAATACGAATATGAATATAATTTATCTTTATATCTATGAATATAATTATCTTATATAATATCTATTCTGAAGCAGTCAATATAACACTGTTCAACATTTAGTAATAACATTATTTAAAAATACTAAATATAACTTAGATCCTCGACTCGTGGCTCATTGGCAACATGCACCGCTGGTGAGCATTAGGGCTAAGTTTCAAACCGCTGGCGGATTTGTTTCGTTATTCTATATTATTGTTCATGTACCTTCTATTATGAAATAAAATTACTAAAATATTGTCTTTCTGAAAGTTATTTAGTGATATAGTTTCTTCATCTAACTTTTTTTAAAAACAAATTGATATTTAAAACAAATATTATAACAGAAGTTCAAAAGCTGAATATTTGACTATTACCACCTCATTGACCGTTTGTCTATTCTATTCCTACGCACATTTGCCTATTTTCTTTATAAAACTACTATTTAATACTATATAATTACTACATATTATTATATATTATATACTACATATTAAATACATACTTATATACTACTTACTATTATATACTACTACATAATGTTTTTACTTTAACGTGTTTAATACCAACGTATTATGATGTTTTAACATGGTAAATATTTTGTTTACTCATAGCAAAAAAGGTCGGGTCTGAAAGGACTATTGAATTGGGTATTTCATGCATTTAGTTTAGTGTGGTTTGTATTTTAGGGGGCCTGATGGCTCGGTGCTACAGGATTCAGGTTTGAGATCCGGCGATATCGTGGTTGCTGTAGTTGTGTGGTTTGGAATCCACTTTAAACCGTAGGTCTCGGTCTAATATGAGCGTTGGGTATAGGGTTGACAACCCTACCCCATAAAAAGAAAACCATCTCATGTTTCAGAATCTGCCAGTAAACACACGGTCTTGGCCCACCATGGGGCTGTTGCGTCACTGAAGAAGTTTAGTGTATTTACAAGCCCTTTTCTACAATTTCATACATGTCTATTGAAAAATGTAATGGTATTAAATTATCGTTTTATTTCAGTGTATGCACGTACATGGAGTTCCTTAATGAATTGTTTATATATCCTTCTGTATTTATTATATTATTATTTTGTTTAATTCTATCATTCTATTATATTCTTCAGTATAGTTTTAATTCTATTATTCTATTATATTCTTCAGTATAGTTTTAATTCTATTATTCTATTATATTCTTCAGTATAGTTTTAATTCTATTATTCTATTATATTCTTCAGTATAGTTTTAATTTTATTATTTTCTTCAGTATAGTTTTAATTCTATTATTCTATTATATTCTTCAGTATAGTTTCAATTCTATTATTCTATTATATTCTTCAATATAATTTAAGTTTTCAATTCCTTCTATTAGCTCACCCTCTCCCTATATATATCTTGTTCAAATATTTCAATCGTTCATAAAATAACTTTTATTCAACCACTCAAGTTAAAATACATTTTTTTTTGAACTTGTAGTGGATGACAATTGATATTAATACAGTTTTTTCAAATATTAATTCATTAATTAAATTTAATGAATTAATTTTAGTTTTCTTTAGATTTAAATTGCATATATCTACGAATAGATGGCGCCAGATAAACTTAAAAAAATGAATGAAAATTATTTATAAAGGACTTTTTTGCAATATAGTGAAAAAAAAAGAAGTAATTGACTTAAAATGTTTTTTTTTTTTTTGTATTACTTGTTTTGCTATGTTAGAAATGCTCGTCGTATATAAAGTATTATAAGATTATACTTTATTATTTATTTGAGATTTCCAATAAAATAAATTATTTTCTCATCTCCCTTGGGCACTCTGAATAAAGGTAAAACCTTGCTTAATAAATGATGAACGATGCAGTCAAAAACCTCGCATTGCAAACAAAAGAAAAATGTTGAAGAAAAGAAAACATGTTAGAGTAAATAAATAATCCTCAAACACTTGGTTCCCAACTTATTGCTCTCTTACTTCAAGGACTGAGATATTAAGTTACGCTTTGGAATAAGTATTTACAATCCTCTTGAGTACAGTGTAAATCTTTTGAAGTTATTTCCAACTATTAAAGCTGCCAAAAAATTCATCAGGTATTAAGCTAGATCTTGATAAAAAATAAATTATTTAAAGTATTATCAAAATGATTTTTTATTGATTCATTAAATATTTGCAAATATTAATATTAAAGATCATAAATATATAAAACTCTTGATAAAAAAATACATTATTTAAACAATTAAAACTATTATCAAAATGATTTTTTATCATTCATTAAATATTTGAAAATATTTATATTACAAATAAGAGTTAATTATCTGTTGAATAATTTTGTTTTGTGAATATATCAGCCGTTACAGAAAATTTTTAAAAGAACAATTTTTTGCATATATATATATATATATATATATATATATATATATATTTACTTTTTTAAAATCAGAAAGCGTAAATCGTTAAAGGCGATTAAATCATATTTTTAACGATATATGGTAGCTTAATATTCTTTTTAAATGACATTAATAAATATTCATGTTCAACAAAAAAATTCTGTAATCTCATTTTCCTTATAGAATTTATAATTGCTATCGAGAAAATTAAATAATAAAATGTAAAAGCACCTGTTGCCATCAAATTTAGAAAGATTTTTTTTTTTTATTATTTTTCACTTTCCGTTGAGACGTGGCTCTAAAATGTATTTGATAAAATTTCTCTTAAAATATAACATAAAATTGCTTTAAGCAAATACTATTATGTTTTAATAAGAAAAAAAGATATTTTTCTCTGAAATTTATTTTTTTTAATGAAATTTACTCAATTTTACATTAAAAAAAAATAACTTTCAAATAATGTATTAATTTTTTTTTTTTTTTTTTTATTCTCTGTTTAAGTATATCATTTAACGAATTGAAATGTTTGCAGATAACAAGAAGATTTATTTTTTAAATGTAGTTTTATGTTCTAGTAATTACGTTGAGACGTTTTATGTTGCTTTATGTTGTGTTTCGCAATAATGTGTTGTTTTTTATCCCGCTTGGCCCACAGCACCATCTAGACCAAGTCCATGAACCCGGAAGGAGGGAACGTTTCTGTTTTTTCGGCTTTGTGATGGAGCATCCGTAGGTAGAAGTCTGACTCGGCTCCGTGCCACTGAAAGGAGGGCAATGTCTTCGGGGGTGGACTTTTAGGGGGATTTACCCCCATTTGCACATTGTATAGAAGACAACCCGGGAAATTCCCACCAGGTAGTCCGACTAAAGAGTCAAGATGCTGAAAATCCCAAACACCATCTTGTTTTGAAACAGTGTCTGCAACAAATCCGCCAGTGGATTGAACCTCAACTCTAATGTTCACCAGTGGCGCACGTTGTCACCGAGCTACGAATCCGGCTGTAATAATGTAGTGGTATCTAGAAAGTTTATGCCTTGGCAAATGAACAGAACCGAAAAGGCAGGGTGCTTGATAAATCCATAACTATGAAAGTCTTACAATTGGGCTATAAAGTTCCGTAGTTGCTGCCCTTGGAGGAGGTATTCACACTAAATTGAGGGGATTATTTATAAAAATCTTGTAATAATTTATAATTGTAATTTAATGTAATATAATTGTAATAATAATTTTTATAATTTGTAGTAATTTATAAGAATCTTGTGTGTTTTACGGTAAAATTATTAGTAATCCTTATATATTTCAAATGCTGTAATTATATTTTATGTATATATATTTGAATGGTTTGCGTGAGAAGGCCTCTAGCCCCTTTATATAGAATGCGAGTCGGCTTTGATCAAAGAATGACCATTTCCTGAGAAAAAAAATCTCATCATCACAGTTGCGAATATGGCGAGGATGATACTGATACCTTTGAGTTCTTTTAATTGGTGGTTTTTTCGAAACTTCAAAGAGCAGGTAATCAGACTTCAGTTTAAATTATTGCTGGAGAGTTTGGTTTGTCGCTCTACGGTCACTTTTTGCACACTTTAGGCTAATTAGACCGTGGCCCACAGTTTAACGTGGATTCCGAAACCACTCACACGCATCCATGCCACCACTAGGAATCTAACCTGAAAGTTGTGGTAAAGGCCAGAGCGCTACCCAATTGCTACTGGAAAGGAGGTTTATGAAGATTGCTGGGGGGATGATATGTGGTCGCTTATTTATTGATGGGGTGAGCTGGCCGAAAAGAAATTTGGCGACTTGGCGGCGATTGAGTCATGAGCCATGTTTGCACAGATGTTTTGGTAAATGTCGCTTGAGCGGTAAGAATTAATACCTGATATTCAAAAAGAATAACGCCTGAACTGATTAAGTGCCGGTATCGTACACCACTAATGGAAGAACCTATAGGTCCATGATCGGATTTTAAGAGGAAAATCCTGCCAATAATAAAAGAAGGGTGGGTTGTTGGATTTCTTGTTAATAATAAAATGCAATGATGACATCGAAGGAGATGAGAGGAGCTGAGGCGAAAATTCAGACTTGTAATAGGGAGCAAGAAGAAAAGATGAACTTGGAGAAGAAAGGGACTCATGGATTGCAAGCTACTGACAATGAGATCTGACTGAAAATTGGAGAAAGGAAAGGGCAAAAGAAGTGAAGAAATCAGAGAGCAGAGGTGATCTGGAAAATGGACCGCTGGGAGTATTCAGAAAGAGTTGCCAGCAATGGTAGATGTAGACAATCTAAGATATGTTCTCCTGCGTTTGGCTCCCTAAGGTTTCGACATTCTACGAAAGTGATAAAAAATTATAATCCAAGCTGGTAAAGCCCAACAACGAAGCCTGAGAGATCGGCCAAGAAGTGAAATAAACCAAACTGTGAGTGCTTTTTATTTGTCTATTCCTTTTCGTAAGCCCATTAGGACTGCAGTTTCAGGCATTATTTTTTAAAGTCAGGGTTAGATGTTTCTGAATGATAGAGCTTAAATCTCTAGCACAAGGACGTTTGAGACCGTGTGGCCGTCGATTTTCGAGACCATCGATTTTTGTGCTTTCATCGAAAAGGGTTAGATTTTTTTTGTAAAGATAGAAATTTTGTGTAAATACATTATGGGCGTATTATTCCTTTTGGCGTAACTTAAGTAATCTATTGTTTATATCGTATTATTATATATTATTATTTTCTTGGTTGCATGTTTGCAAATCTGCTCTTTGTTAATCATCTTATTATTTAAATGTTGATTTGAAATCTCATATATTTAATTATAGTCACGTAATAGTGTATCATTATATTTTAATTGAATTTCTTAATTACGAATTTAATTAATTTATATTACATTTCATTAAGGAAAGAAATAAAAAAAAGGATTTTTAAATTAAAAACATAAAGATTTTTTTTGTCTTACGAGTTGAAAATCATTTGAACTTAACAACTAATTAAGACTAATTTTTCACAATTAAATTAGTACAGCATAGAAAAAATTTACAGAGAAGAAAATAATTATGACACTCTAGAACAAGAAAGAACCGAATTTGTTGCTTTTAGAAGAGTACTTCATTAAATGATGAAATAAAAATGTAATTATATTATTGAATTCCGTAATTAGCGTTTAAATACATGGAAAAAATTTACAAATTGGAAAGTCGTTTAAGCATACTAGAATTTATTTTAGATTATTAACGATTTTCTCTTTTCTTTTTTTTTTTTATTTTTGCAAGGTATTGGAAAATATATTCGGTAAATATAATTTATTAGATATTCTTTTTTAAGGCAATTATCTGAATCTCGAATATTCAAGTATTGCTTATAATTTTTTGTACATTTTTTTAATTTTTATCTCGTTTGAAATTGTCTTAATAATTTTTTAATTGTACTTCAATAAATTAATTAAGTGGATTCTATTAAGAAATATTTTCTGTTTTAAAAAATAAGAATGCATGCGTACTAGTCATGCTTATCAAAAAATAAAAACATGTCATGAAATTATTAAAAGATTTATTATAAAGACGTGCTGAAAAAATATGTTACTCCAAATGCATAAAATTAAATATTTTTTTTAAAAAAATCAATACTAATAAATAAATCTTTAAAATAAACAGCATTTTGGATTCTGGCAAATAAATGTAGTGAGTTAGACAGAAAATTCTAATTTTTCTTATTTTTCGAGTAGTTTTATCTTAATTTAAAATGTTTATTTTAATTAAATTACGTTATATTTCAATTATTAAGATAATTTACTGAAATTTATTTTTAAATAAGTAAAAATAAATATGTAAGGCAGGTAGCATTTTACTATCTGTTATTTTTTTTAAAAATAAATGAAAATCTTGTCCATATTTTTAATTTGGTTATGAAGGAATTTTTAATATTTTTAAAATTATGTTTGTTAAAACAATAGAATAGCAATTTTTTTATAAAAATATTAATAATTAATTTTTAGTATTACAATATGTTTCATATATATTATTATACTTTATATATATATATTACAATTAGTGTGTTTATTTTAATTATGTTACGTTATATTACAATTATCAATTATTAACCGAAAATAAATATTTAAAACGAGTAGTGTTTTATTATCTGTTGTTTTTCCTTAAAAATAAATTAAAATCTTCTCTATTTTTTTAATTAGATTATGAAGAAATTTTTAATATATGCAAAATTATGTTTGTTAAAACAATAAATAGCAAAATTTTTTATAAAACTATTCATTATTTATTTACAATATTACAATATTGATATATATATATATAAACTCTATAATTGTGTAATGTTTAATTATTTTTTATATTAAAAAAACTTTTTAAATTTTTAATAATTCTCACTCGTTCTGAAAAAAATTTCATAATTTGTTTTTCCTTGCATTTGAATCATGTCATTTTCACGTAGGGATTTATTATGGTTTATTATGGCAAAAAATATCTTACATAGTTTTGTTACAAATAAAAGATGACCGTAATTAAGCTGATATTGCTAAGAGTCATATGTAATTGATCTAACAATCACAATGGCATGGAAATCTGTTAAATATATATGGAGAAAAGAATTTTTTGAAAAGAAAATAGCTACGAAAGTCGTTAGTAGGGATAAATATTTTGTTTTACAATGGTTAAAAATTTACCGAAGAATTACAATGATGAAACTATACTGGAACATTGAGGATTTAATTTAATTTTTCATACATCCTCCATTCTTCTAAATTAGAAATCATATATTATGCCGAGGGTTCTAGGTATTTCATCTTTTACTGTGGGGATATCTTAACTATAGATACATTTTGATATCATTAGAGACTAGCATTAATTAGGATCCATTCGGGCATGTTAGATTTGGTATTGTAAGTAAACTGTAATGGATGCATTTCCAAATGAGGTAATAAACAAAATAATAATATTAAACATGTTCCAACACCAGTAATACTAAATTTAACATACGAATTCCAGTTTCGTAAATGTATTATAACTAAGATATTCTTTATACGTTAAAAATCTTTAAATACTATTTAAAGCGACATATTTTTCCCTGCTGGGCAACTTTGAAAATAATTTCTGAAATAATTAGGAAGTAGTAGAAACTAAATTTAGGAAATAATTTTACTTAATTAGGAAATAATTTTCCAGGTTTTCATCCGTGTCTTTGTTAGCCCTAAAATCTCACCAAATTTCGTACCTTTCCGTTTGTTAGATTGAATAGTGTCATATAGTTATAACCCACCAAGTACATAAACTTACTTACATTTTCAGTTACTGAATGTAAATAAGTAGCTTTAACTAATATTTTATTTTTTACATTTTAATCAATTATTTTCTAAAATAATGAAAAAAAATTTTTAAAAATTGCATCTAAAAAATGTTTCCTTAAAATGTTTTTCCTCCCTTCTAGCCTAAAGTTTCCTCATTTGTAAGATTTTTGTTGTAAAAAAAGAATAGTTTTGAGCCTAAATAAATATCAAAGTTTTCAGTTAGATTTATACTCATATTTAAATATATCGGCTTTTAATCCTTAAGTATTAAGAAATACTTTTTCACACACAGCTTATCTTATCTTATTAAGTAAAATCGTCTGTTTGGAATATTCAGTAGATGTTTTCTAATGTTTATTTATATTGTTAGAATGCCTCTAGAACAGTATCAGCTAAGAGTATATAATTAGAAATTCGAAAATATATCATTAATTTTCACTTAGAAAAATTTGACGCTATAATAAAAGAGCTTATTAAACAGTTAATTTAAGCAATTCAAATGTTTTTCTGTCTTAAAAGTTTGTGAAATAACCATTTCACCAGGGTGCGCAGAAGACCTGGTACACCTGGTAACACCTTTTAGTGGCTAAAAGATCTGCAACTTGGCATTATTGTTAGATTAATGAACTCTGTTTCAGCATGTTTTGTTGTATTATTTTGTTGTTGTTGTATGTTTTTTTTTTTTTTTTTCGTTGTTCTCTTTTGCTGTAACTGTTCATAATCTGCCAATGGAAATAAAAAATAAAAAAACATTTAACCAAGATTGGGGGCACCAAAACTAAAAAAATATCTCATTAAATAACGCGAAAAATAAACTCAAATCCTAAATTATCGGTTACGAAACTTGGAGCAGAATTTCAAGAATTCTATAAAATATGTGTAAGTTTAAAAAAGGAATTTAAAGAATAATAAAGAATAATCTTAAGAATGTTTGTTGAGTGGCAAAGAAGAAAATTCTTTTTTAGTGTAAAGAATCGAAAACTTCGAATTTAATCTATGAAAAGCCTTAAAAATGATTTTATCAAGTCAAATTTGCAAATATAATAGATTTGAAACTAGAGGCTGCACAATAATTTGGATAAAATCTAATTTTAAATAAGAGAATTCACTTTTATTTGTTAAACATGGCGGTAGAAACTCTTGTGTTGCAGCTATGTATGTATGTTTGTATGTTTATTTATGCCCATTTTTAACTAAAACGCTAACTTTTAGATTCAGAATTTGAAATACAAAAGGGTTAATTTGAACGCGATATAAACATACGACATCAATGTGTCGTTGAACATTTCACATAATTATTTTATTGTAATTGAACAAATATATTTATTTTCCTTCTTTTAATATAAATATAATATAAATTATTATATACACTTTATAAAATGTTCATACTTTAAAGATTTAAATATTTATTTTCCATTTACTGTTTATTGACGTGATCGGTAAATAGTAAAAACTTTTATTTTATAACTATTAACTATATATAAATAAAACAATGCAAATTTAAATACCATAGAGGTTTTCAAATATAAAATGTATATCTATTTAACGAAGTACAATATCTTCAGGAGCCTGAATGACTGAGTGTCTGGCGCTCGGTGCCACAGGTTTCGGGTTCGAGTGCCGATGGTGCCATGGATGTTTGTAGTGGTTCGGAATCCACTTTAAGCCGTTGGTCCCAGTCTCCTATGACTGTAAGAGCATCACGGAGCAGAAGTCAGACTTCTACCTACGGGTGCTCCATCAGAACAGAAGCTGCACCCATCCTCCCATGAGGGACACGACAACAATATCTTCAAGTTACCAGTCATGTTATAACTTACATTTACATACATTTAATAATCTTAATATTTTTTTCTTTCTAATGCAGCTGGCAAACACTTAGCAGCTTGGTCTTGGATGCCTTAAGGCAAGCGCTGCAAAGACGTTACTCACTTTGCATTATCCCAGGGGCGCGTGTAACTTGAAGAAAAGCCACGGACGCGGAGTAGCAATGCCCCCGCAACCCTCTACGGTCATATTAGACCGGGACCTACGGTTTAAAGTGGATTCCGAACCACTACAAACATCCATGGCACCGCCGGGACTCGAACCGGATACCCGTGGTACCGCTAGCCACTCGGCCATTCAGGCCCATAATCTTAATATAACAATGAGAATTACGTTTTTTGTGTTAAAACAGTTTTAATAAAAATCGAATATATATTATATTGTATGTAAGAATATGTAACTGTATTGTTGTTGTTTCTTATCCCACTTGGCTGGCCAAGCCCACGAGCCCATACGTACTCATGATTGAAGGGGAAGGAAGCAGCTTCTGTTGTGATGGAGCACCAGGTAGGAAGGTAGAAGGTAGAAGTAGAAGGAAGGTAGAAGCCTGACTTTTGCTCCGTGACGCTCTTGCAGTCATAGGAGACTGGGACCTACTGCTTAAAGTGGATTCCGAACCACTACAAACATCCATGGCACCGCCGGGATTCGAACCCGAAACCTGTAGCACCGAGCGCTAGACACCCTGCCATTCAGGTCCCAAATTTGCCAACGGCACGCAGTGTTCCCAGGTGGTCACCCACCCAAGTACTGACCGCGCCCAATGATGCTTGACTTCGGTGATCTAACGAGAACCGGTATATTCAGCATGGTACGGCCGTTGGCTCTTGTAACTGTATACATATAGTTATTGAAGTTGTAAAATATTGCTTCATAAAAGAATGAAACAATTAAAATATGTATTTTACTCATTTCTGCCTCCTGCTCTGGAATAGGTAAATTCGAAATTATTTATGTCATCATGGATTATTTAATGCGTATTGACATCGCACGTGAAAATTTCAAACAAGTTCGAAATTTCCTTCCTCCCAGAGGGACTCATAGTAGGGCACCAATCCTAAACATGCTGTCTTAAATGTTCAATTTTGGTTGCTTAAAATGGCAACAATTTATTAAAATATTTTCTCAGTCATCAGATTGGAACCCAATAGACCCGATGATCCAATTCTTTTTGTTGTGATTTAATAATTTTTCGTTTGCATTACAGAAAATTACAATGAAATTCTAATAATTAATTAAGTTTTTTTAATTAAATAATTAAAACTGTAATTTTTTAAAATCAAAGACGTCAAGTAAAGTTAAAATATTTTAAACTCATCTCTATTATATTTATAAAACTATTTAAAAAAATGTAAAACTATTTGATGTTAAAGTCTATTTTCTCAGTCATCAGATTGGAACCCAATAGAATACATTTTACTATAATTAAAAATTAAAAGAAACAGAAGAAAAACCATTTCAAATTTAACATAACACTTAAGATTTCAGAATAATTCATAACATTTCACCGCAGCAGAAAGCTAAACTCTGTAATGCCTGAAATATGCATATAATTTAATAAAAATTCAAATCTATACCAAAAACCTTTCAAATGTCAACCATGCTTAAAACTCATGGGTATTCAGTTAATTGATAAACATAGCTTAACAACCATTTGAGAAATTTTTACTGAATTTATTGTTTTTATTCGAAATATTTAGTAAATAGCATCCATTCGTCATTATGCATCATCGCGTTTAAACTGAATTTATGATAAATCCTTTTTTTTAAAAAATTGCAAATATGTTTAAGAATTGCTTCAAACTAGTAAAATTTCAAAATTTTGTTTAATAATCTTTTTATTGAATAATTTTATATATTTGGTATGTATTTGCAAAACCTTTTGCTAGACACGGTAAACTGGTGAAATATGAATATTACGAATAGTTAGACAATTAAAAGTTACAAAATGATTTTTTAAAAAGAATAAATTTACTGTAGAATTTTTTTTCACGAGAGGAGTTTTGGCTTTTTATTCCCAGGAGAGAGGATTGTATGTTATTTGACAAATGTATAATAAACCCATCACTCAAATAGGCAGACATGAAGTGTCCTACACGCAGTGTTGACGCGTTACATGCAGTGTTGACAGCAGACATGCAGTGCTGTAGTTGGTTATATTACATGCAATAAGTGTTATGTATTAATGAGAACAACCTGTCACTCAAATCTGATAGCAGATAATCAGTGTCATGGATAATGCGACCTCATGAAATTAGCGATTGTCTGCGAGACCTTCACAGGTGTAAACAATTACAGGGGGTATATGGACTACACCATGAGTTGTTTCATCGTGATTGGGGATAGACCATGAATTGAGAAAATGTCTACTCCAATTAGAAGTGAGAGAAGCTGACCCTCCCTCTTGACGGATTTTCTTAAAGGGAGGTTTTTAGAGAAGAAGACAGAGAAATTTTTGCGACGAGTCGACCAGAAGTGTTTTTTTTTTTTTTTTTCTCCGTGATTGAATAGGCCTGAGTTTTTCGCCTGTTTTTAAAGTGAGCTCCTTGTGGTTTCGCGAGTCACGCAGTGTGATAGTTTAAATTTTTCGAAAATCAGGTCTTTAGATTCGGCGTAGACTCGAGAACTATCTCCTATCTTGGGAGTGAACTGTTCTTGTGTATCTAATTTATATCCTTAATTTTCATTTTTTGAAAATAGAATTCGATATATATATTTATATATGTATATGTATATAATGCTTGTAGATAAAAATGAAAGTGTTCCCATGAATCTGAAAGTGGCCCTCTTTTTGGAGCTGTTATAAGTCTAATATAGGCCGAGACGTTACACTACAAATGGTTTTCTGGAAATAAAAAGAAACTTACGATTGCATAATATTATCCAGAAAATTGAGTATTACAAGAAATGATTTCACTTAATAAACGTCTCGTAAACTACCACGTTAAATATTCTTGTTTAAATGATTCAAGATATTTCAAAAATCTGTACTTTATTAAAGTCTTGATAGATATTTTTCGAACAATTTGATAATTAATTTTTTCATAACTTGCAAAATCTTTAATTATATTTCTGTATTAAATGCAATAAATGCACAATAAAATTTCTCGGTATTTTAAGCAAGATATTTTTTGTCTCTTTGTGTAGGCGTATGTATTTCCTAAAATTTAGATTCTATTCAATCCGTATCCAAAAATAATAAAACAATTGTTATTGATTATTTTTCAATTAAATAAAAAACACATTGATCACAATAAAGTTACGTTTTTAAATGGCAACATGTTGTTGCCATTCACAAAAAAAAATTTAATAAAAATATTGTGGATGATAAATAAATTAGAATTAAATAAAAACCTACAAATTTGACTGATCCAATTCTTTTTGCTATGACTTAATTATTTTTGGTTTACATTCCACAAAATTTCAATGAAATTCTAATAATTAATTAAGCTTTCTTTAATTAAATAATTAAAAGTATAATTTTTTAAAATCAAAGACGTCAAGTAAAATTAAAACATTTTAAAATTACATTAGTTAAAAACTCGTCTGGCTTTATTACTGAAAGGTACTAAAATTTTTCTAAATATTTGATTAGAAAGAGATTAGAAATAATCCTTAATTTTAGTAATTCCTGTGTTCCATAAAAGAATTAGCATATGTGTAATCCTCGAAATAATTCCAAGAAAAGACGTAAAAATAATTTAAAATTTCCCGTGAAAAGAATTTTAATTGATCTCAAATTTTTGGAATTGGAGCAGAAATATAAATTAAATCAAATTAATGAATAATTAATTACCTCAAGAGATCATTACCTCTGAAATATAAATTGAATTGTTTGAGCTCATTTTTTCACTTCAACATTATTAACATTTTGTTATTTTACACTTCGCAGACTGAAAATTCTCATTTTTTTTTAATTTTTACTATTAGTTCACACTCTCCCTATATATATCTTGTTCAAATTTTTAATCGTTAATAAAAAATACTTTTTATTCATCCACTCAAGTTCAAGTACATTTTTCTGAACTTGTAGTGGATGACAATTGATGTTAATACAGTTTTTTTCAAATATTAATTCATTAGTTAATGAAAATAATTAATAATTAATTTTGATTAAATTAATAATTAATTTTATTTTTTTTTCTTTAGATTTGCAAGTTGCATGCATCTGATAATAGATGGCGCCAGATGTTAGAGGAAAATATCAACTTTATCTGTAAAGGACTTTTCTGCACTATAGTGAAAAAAACGTAGGAATTGACTTTAAAATATTTATTTTTATATTACTTGTTTATATCATGCCGTATTATTTTTCAAATCATGCTTATAACCATTGTTTATTGCTTCTGTGCTATATAATTTCTATTTCACTCTTGCATATGTTAGCTACATAATACCATATCATATTTATATTTTTCAGTTTTATAATTTAATGTACTCTTGCAATTCTGTAATTGAGAGTTTTATTTATTTATTTTGTTATTTTTCCACTAGCACCCTTTTTTAACTGTTGGGAGGCTACATTTTTTTGAATACAGGGGTAAGATATGGATTAAAGTAAAATAAAGTGTGATTTATTCGATGTAATATTTATACATTTCCAAAAATTATAAAAAGATTATTTTAGGCTTAATTATATCCCACAAAATTTGTCTCGTGATATTTAGACTTGTATTAAATTCGTTTGTTTCGTTCTAATTTCCAATAATAATTATAATATTTTTCGGACAAAAGATTTTATTTAATATAACAACATTAAATAATTTACAAATTTCTACCAAACATATTTAAAAAAATATATTTAAATATATAAATTTCTAATATATTTAAGTATTCAAATTTCTAGCCAACTGATATTTAGTCACAGAGATATTCCAATTAAGTAAATAAAATCCCTGATTAAACGATTAGATATTTCAAGCTAAATATTTATTTAATGCATTAACATTAAATAAAATCGTAATATAATAGTAATCAATATTTTAAGTAAACGATTTTATTTAATGTAGAAACATTAAGTAAAATCGTAATATAGTAGTAATCGATATTTTAAGCAAACTATTTTATTTAATGAGCTATATTAAATAAAATTGTAATATTGTACTAATCGATATTTTAAGCCAACAATTTTATTTAATGTAGCAATATTAAGTAAAATCATTTAATTAAAATATCTAATTGTTTTATCAGGTATTTATTTACTTAATTAGAATATCTCAGTGACTGAATATCACTTTGCTAGAAATTTGTAAATTATTATTTTCCACTTAGAAAAAGATTATACTATAAAAGAAATTCCCAATCAATAAGTTTACGTTAAAAAAAGATTCTCACATTGCTAATTAAGTTGTAAACAGAGATTCGAGAAGGGAAAAAAATAGTCGAATGGAATATATAAGAATCATCTCTCGACAAATTAGAACAAATACAAGATTATCGATTACTAAACTCACAGCAAGTCACTCATCTGGAATTTTGTCTTGGTGTGGAGGAATCAACTGAATAAACTGTAACTGTTTCAGAAAGCTTAATTGGTCATACTATACTTTAAAAAAATGGGAAATCTATCTTAAGTTTAAACTCCAGTTTTAATTATTTTTTTATTAATATTTTTTACATTGCACCAATTCGAAACAAAATATACAAAAAGGGAAAACATTAAAATTAAGAAGTACTGCACAAAAAAAAAAAATGTTAATTTCAAAAAGTAAATGCACAAACAAATTGTAAATTAATATTCATTATTCTCTTCTCTTTTCGCAGCTCATCAATTAAATTTTTTATTTAATAACGCTAAATTATTTAAACGTTCTTGTTCTATTTTACTTCTCAAAATAGATTTTCAGTCTTTATCATATTAAAAGAGATCTTTCATATGATCATGATGTCACTAGTAGAGTGGCAAATAATCTTACTAAGAAATTTTATGTAGGACATATGGTTCCTGTTGCATTCTTGAATTAAACACACAAATAATGTATGATAAGTTTTCTTGATGTGTTGGAGATTAAGAATTACTACAAGAATTATAAATCATCTTTTTTAGGTATCACATTTGTAAGGAAAAGTATCGATTATTAGAAATGTGGTTTAAAGAATAATAATTAAAAATCAATTAATAAATGTAATTAAATAATAATGCACAAGCTAAAAAAATATTATTCATTTTCGCGATGAGAAATACCATGAGAATACTGAGAATATCACAATGTAACAATAAAAATTTTGCAACAAAATATGTGGCCACACAAAGACAACACTTCATACAAGTAAGAAATGATCATAAAAAAATAAGTAACCGGATAAGTCACCATAAAAAACCAAGCCCAATAGTAACAGACCCAATTGAATTAATTCTCACTGTTTGGTGACTACCAATTTGGGCCAAAACAGAGATTTGGCGACACTCTTACACACCGCGATAAAATCCTTTAAATTTCAACTCGTACGCCAATTTCATTTATGGAATTTTTTGGCTCTAGCCTACCAGTCATCCACCTCATCATACTCGTGCATGCATGATTGCAAGATACAAGAATGCTTAGGAATGATTTGTAAATCTTTTTTAGACTTACATTTAAAAATTAATTGATTTGATTAATTAATTTAGTTAATTTAATTAATTAATTAATTAAATTTGCTTAATTTTTATTTTATTAATAAATTAATTCATTCATTTTTAGAAGACTTACACGTTCACCCATGACCAAATGGTAAGAAAGAAATTCTTCTTTAGAGTAAAGAATCGGAGATTTTAATTGCCAAAGCATGAAAAAAATGTTTCTTGCGTTGTCTATGCAATCAATTTTAACGTATTAGCAGCTAAAGGTTGCATAATAGTTTTGAGAAAATCAAAATAAGAACTTCAAAAAGAGAATTTACCTCCCTTCCGCAAACATGAAAGAGTTATGAGGCATAGATTTAAGTTGCGAACGGGAGTTGTTAAGTTTGAATTTATTTATGGCACCATAAATTAGTATAAAATACTGGCATCTTAAACTAAATTCAAAAATCGCCTAATAAAAATCTTGAATTTTCGGTTTAGAAGTGGAATCCTTCCATGAATCAATAATTATATGTTTTTAAATATATTAAATAGTGTATGTCTCTAATTGAATGTAAATGCGTATGTAAATAAAACTGTGAGTTTTCGAAACTGTGCCTCAAATATCTCAACCCAACCATATCCAGTTACAATCCGGTTTCCCATACCCATACCACTACATGTGTTATTTTTTGTCTTCAAATTTTCGTACTGACACCTTTAATTTGATTGGTTGTAGATTAAAGAATGAAATTCAACGGATATTATTCATCATAATAGATAATAAGGGATAAGTCTCATCTGAATAGATAAAAGTATAGGAAAATATTTTAGTAATGTCAGGTAATAATGGATGAATAATAAGGTACATAATTATAACGTGTAATAACGTAAGCTCAAAATAAAGAACAAAACTATTAACAGCAAAGAACGGTAGATACCAAATAAATATATTATCTATAAAATATAGCATATAATGATAAAAAAAAAAAAACAAGGTTTTGAATTTATGAAGTCATTTTATTGTAAAATGAAATGGAATAAATATACCTAATTTAATTAAAATTAATTTAACTCCATATGAATAAAAATAGTTAAGTACATCAGTGATAGATTTCAATATGGACGCAGAGATCGTATGTCTACTCTTTATTATTTTTTAAATTTCTTTTTATAATATCGGATTTTAATATTAAGACATTTATTGGCCTTTTAATTAAAAGAGAATTCTAAAGAAAATTAAATTTTAAAAGCAGTCTCATTTAAATTCAATTATCTTTGTCTGAGAAACGATTTTAAATACACAAAGAAAAGTCCAAATTTTAGGTATTCTGGCACGTTCTTTGTATGAGAAAAAAAATTTTAATTACTCTTCATTAACTTTACTAATTAGGATCTCGGGTAGAAAAATGTCATTTAAAATATAAGTTAACATATTGTCTTATCGAAAATTGTTCAGAGTTTTGAACAAAATACTTAATAAAAAGTAACTAATATTAAGTAGAAAATCGAAGCTGTGGTACTTTTCCCGATATTAATTAATCAGAAAATGAAATGTACTTTTGTGTGAGGTTTTTCATAAAATTAAGTAATATGCAGAAATATAAATTTTAGGGTTTAAAATTTCAGGAATAATGCTTAAATGAATATTAAAAGATGTACAAAACTTTGTTAATTATGCTCAAAAATTATCCAAGGAATAAAATTATTTTCGCTATAATAATGTATCTAATAACCATATACATTTTCAGCAAGTTTGAAATTAATATTTTAGATTATAGGATTATTTTCTACATCAGGCGATTACATGCAATGGGAGATATATGCAGGTAGTTATCAAAATAATGGAAACACCTGTGAGTAAAAGTGACCTTTAACAATGCGCTTCGTAAGCTTTAAAATGTAATGACTTATCAGCTATCAGTTTTTTTTAATATAAAACAGTATATTTCATGGTAATACGAGGTAGCTTTAGTGAATTTTTATACGTCTTAGATTTTTGTCAAAACGTTTGACCTCACAGACTTTCGTAGAGGCCAAATTGTAGGAGCCGGACTAGCTGGAGAAATTGGGACAGAAACATCCCATCTTTTAAGCTTTCTGGACACACAGCGTGGCAAACTCGTCAAAGCAAAACAGTGGACGGAAGGAGAAGTTGAGTGAAAGAGACTCATGGGTATTGAAGCGATTGTATTGTCTGAAAGGAAAATAACTGCAGCCAGAGTGACCACAGAGCTCAATCAGCATCTGGATTCTCCACTATCACAAAGAACAGGTAGGAGGCTCCTTCATATACATCAGTTTTACGGCAGAGCAACAATTTCCAATCCACTCGTTACATCTGTTAATACCAAACGTCGTCTACAGTGGTGCCACAACGTCGTCTACAGTGGTGCCACAACGTGGTCGATTGATAAGTGGAAGAGAGTTATAGGATCGGACGAATCATCTTTCCCCCTTTTCATTATTGCTGAACGGATGCCCGTTTGGAGGACGCCTGCACGTGAGCATGGTTGTGATTGTCTCCTTCCAACTGCCAAGCATGGAAGCGGATCTGTCATGGTATGCGCAGCCATGTCATGATTTTCTGCTGGCCCAATCGTAACTCTGAAAGGAAGGATGACCGGAAAGAAATATAGAGAAACTTTAGCTGACCAGGTCCGTCCTGTGATACAAACTTTGTTTCTTGCAGGAGAAGGGACTTTCCAGAATGATAATGCTCCTATTCATGCAGAGGAATCTATCTAATCATGATTTGATGAACACGAGGTTAAAGTTAAACATCTACCTTGGATCGCACAGTCCCTAGACTGCAATATCATCGAACCGTTATAGTCTATTTTAGAGCGATCTATCCCGAATCGATATCCTCCACAGGCATCTCTTCTTGACTTTTCCCAATAACTCCGTGAAGAATTGTTCCTCATTTATCTAAATAGTATTCAGCACTTGTATAATTCAATTCGCAGGTGAATTCAGACTGTATCATATACCAAAGGAGGTCCTATGCTTATTGGTAAAGCTTTCCTTATAACTCTAAAGTGTTTCCATTATTTTGATAACCACCTGTACTTATATGTGATATGTTGTCTATTATAATAGCTTGAAACTTGAAAATATGTTTATTCATCAGTCCTTCAGGTATAAATAACAACAAAAGCACTTATATAATCTTGTTTTTTTTTAATGATTTATTGACGAATATGAGATAAATTCATTAAATATTTTAATTACTGGATTATCTAATAGAGAAAATAGTACTTTTTACATTTGTTTGTATTTATATTTAATAAAAGATTCAAGAATTTTTTTAAATATGGAAAATTATTATAATAGGAAATTGATAATAATATGATTGATTAAGCGTGCCTTACTGTTTGATTAATGACATATTTTAAGATTATGTTCTATATTTTAAAATTTTGCAAATATATTTAATTGATTATATTGATACAAATTTACCAATTTTTTTAAATATACTATTTTTAATTTAATAATTCTTTTTAAAGAAAGTAAAGTTTGGGGTAAGTTTGTACAAATTATATATTATTAGGATTATTTATTAATAATGAATTGTCTGAGTAGACATTTCAATGCAATTAGTAAATTGAATATTTAAATAAATATTTATAATATTTTAAGGTTCATAAGTTGGTTATATTTACAATATATTATTTTCGCTACAAATCAGGGCATTTGAAGTAACTAGTCCTGAATAACTTGGAATAATATTCTCGAAATTTTGAAACTAATCTTTTTTTATGCATTCATAAAGTCCTACATTTTCCGAAATTAAAGTTCAGAGTGACTCTAATATGTAACTTCTGTAAATAGTTAAATAAACACAAGTAGATAATTCTAATCATATATCACAATATAAGTTGCATTATTCAAAAATTTAAATATAAAATCTCTCACTGTACCACCTACAGATAACTTTCTGAATGGAAGTTTGAAATCGTAGAATATTAAACTCGTCGGCGACGGTTGGAAACCGTTGCAACTGCAACAACAAATCTATGCATAATCCATCAATAAATTTATAGAACAATTCAAATCTTATTTAAACCATTTGATTTAAAGATATGAAAACTTTCCAAACAAGATTTTATATTACAAGAATATAATAAATTAAATGATTAGAAAATAAAGAATTGTTAAATTAAATAAATCTATTTTTATGAGTTACCAATATTGTAATAAGATTATCAGTAAATAAAACAGTGATCTGTAACTGAATTAATAATTTAAAAGAACGTCGGGGTAATGAACGACAGTTACATAATTAGGATGGAACATAATCTTCAAAAAAGTAATAATTAAGATTAGAAAAAATTTTCCACTTTTTGACATCAATAATTTGATCTAAAAGAACAGCAATATAATTAATATATTAAAAAATCGTTGCTTAGGCGAAATTTTTTATTTATTTTATAGAATTTTTTAAAAACACTTGTTTAAGTTTTCCACCAAATTAAAATTATTCACATATAACATTTATGGATCAGATCCTCAGTGTCCTACAGTACGGTACGGGTATTCTATGAGGTGGAGATACACCTGGATGGAGCAGTTTCTGTTGTGATGGAGCACCCGTAGGTAGAAATCTGACTTTTAAATTAACAATGTAATTTATATTTTGTTTAATGAATCTTATACTGTGTTTATTTTTTTATGTCTAAATATTTTGCTGTTTTTTGCAAAAATATTTGAATGGGAGAAATAAAATTGTTTAGTGTTTGTTGTTGTTTCTGATCCCACGTGGTAGACAGTAACATCTAGAGAAAGTCCAAGTATCAGTGTGACCTCATGTAAGGTGGGAAAGGAAAGAGGGCAGCTTCTGTTGTGATGTCTGTTGTGATGCTTCTGTTGTGATGTCTGTTGTGATGCTTCTGTTGTGATGTCTGTTGTGATGCTTCTGTTGTGATGTTGTCTGACTTGGTTCCGAGTCGCTAAAGGAAGAGGGCAAAGCCTTCCTAGAGGACTTTTAGGGGGAACTACATCTCAATTGCGTATCGTATGGGAGAAAATCCGGAAATCTCCCACCAGATGGTCCGACTAACAAGGTAAAAGATGCTGACAAGCAAACGCCCTAGAGCCTCCTCGTTGTTTTGAAACAGTGTCTACAACAAAGCCGCCAGCGGATGGAACCTCCGCCCTAATGCTCACTAGTAGCGCATGTTGTTACTGTACCACGAGTATCTATTTTATCTATTGTACTTTAGAGCTTAATTATTACTTAAAAGAGTTAATTTTGAAGCAACCTTAATAATGAATTAAAAGATTTATAAAAAAAATGAAATATATTTGTTATATTATTAAAATTATTAATAATCTAATAGTTGATGGATAGCAAGTTGAGATTTCGAACTCAGAATACTCTGTTTGAAATACGACAGAGGAAGCTAAACCTAAATCTTACGTTTATATACCGTGGATAAGCACAATAAATCTGTAATCTTGAAGGTCTTGTTGTATTCGAGAAGAAAGTGAAGTTTGATTTGATTTAATTTGTAGCTCTGCGGTCATTTTTTGCACACTTTAAGCTAATTAGATCGGGACCTGCAGTTACAAACATCCATACCACCGCCGGGATTCGAACCTGAAGTTTACGTATCCCAAATGCTGAAGCGCTAGCCAATTGACAATCAGGCCGTGAGAAATGGAGGAAATAGCGAGGCTTAGAAACCTTCCCGGTGAATTTTGTTCCGGTGAGTTCCTGGTGAGTGTGGTATACAAAAAGAAGGTACAGTGTATTAACCCCCCGTATTTTACTTTGGATAACGCTGAATTTGCTCCATATTTGCCGATATAGCTTTGAATGACTAAAAATCAAAATACCTGGTGTTCAATATCAGCAAAAAACCTAACCAAACTTTTACATTATTTTGTATAATGGGATAGATAAAATTATATTGCCTTTGGACTATTTTTTAAACTTTCTTTTCTGTATTCCAAAAAATAATTAGATACAAAACATTTCCATTCCCTCTCAAAATTAACTAATGTATGCACATCTAATTAAAAAAGAATTTCTGAAAATTATAATAACTGAATACATCAAGATAACGGTGATCTCCCGAAAAAAAAGAAACGGATATACGCCTCGACAATTCTTTTTGTCGCCTGCCATAAGTACACGACACATTTCGAAAGAGAAGACCTTATTTCCGCAAACACAAAACTCTCGTCTAAGTAGCCTGCTCTTGACCTTTGGAGGTTGTAGCGAAGGATGGGGCAGAAAGTGGCGCCAAAGATGAAGGGACTTCGCCAAGATCTGTGACAGATAGGATAAAAGGGGAAAAATCAAAACAATGTAATGGTACGATGGAATAAGTTGGGGGAAAATATATTTTCTTAGTTATTAAGATAGTACTTTTCTATGATGCGTGAGTTTTTATAGGCAAGTTATTGTAGTAGTCGACAAAGGATACTTTATATATCATTTAAAAAAAAGAGTTTTTTTATTTTTAATGCTTTGATTTGTGAAAGCAATATGCAGTTACACTTTTATAAAAGCAAATTTAGAGCATTGAAAGAAAGAAAGAAATTTATTGGCATTCAGAATTAAAAAGGCGTTTTTGATTATTATTTTTTTTTGTTGTTTAAAGAATGAAATATATTTGCTATATTATTAAAATTATTAATAAATAAGCTATCAGTTACAATCTAATAGCTGGTAGATATCAAGTTGAGGTTTCGAACTCAGAATATTAAGTTTGAAATCAGACAGAGAAAGCTAAATCTAAAGGTTTGAGGTCTTCCTCGAGCGCAAGAAGTGAGATTGCGAGGCCCAGAAATCTCCCAGCTAATTTTTGTTCCAAAATGTGGTGTGCAAAAATGCAGATATAATGTATTAGTTCCTCTCGTATCCCACTTTGGATAACGCTGAATTTGCTCCATATTTGCCGATCTAACGTTGAATGTTCAAAAATCAAAATACCTGGTGTTCAAAAGCACCATAAAATCTAACCAAATTTTTACATTTTTGTATAATATGCTTGAATAAAATTATATTGCATTTGGACTTTTATTAAACTTTTTTTTTTCTGAATTCCAAAATACAATCACATACTAAACACCTAAATTCTCTTTCCATTCTTACTTAATGTATGCACATCTAATTTAAAAAAAAATTGTTTTATAAGCACTGGATATATCAAGAAAACGATGCTCTCCCGAAAAAAAGGAACGGATGTACGCCTCGCCAATTCTTTTTGCCGCCTGCCATAAGTACACGACACATTCTGAAAGAGAAGACCTTATTTCCGCAAACACAGAATTCTCGTCTAAGTAGCCTGTTCTTGACCTTTGGAGGTTGTAACGGAGGACGGGGCGGAAAGTGGCGCCAAAGATGAAGGGACTTCGCCAAGATCTGTGACAGATAGGATAAAAAGGGATAAAAATCAAAACAATGTAATGGTACGATGGAATAAGTTGGGAGAAATATCTTTTCTTAGTTATTAAGTTATTTTTCTTCGATCCGTGAGATATTATGGGCAAGTCCTTGTAGTAGTCGGCAAAGGATGCTTTATATATAACTTTAAAAAAAGAGATTTGTTATGTTGAATACTTTGACTTGTGAAAGCCATATATAGTTACACTTGTATAAAAATAAATTCAAAACTATGATAAAAGTTGAGATAAATAAATTTAAAACAGTAAGAAAAAAGAAATAAATTTATTGCCATTCAAAATTATAAAAGGCCTCTTTGATTATTTTTTCTTTCTTTTTAATAATGGAAAAAATTTGAGTGAAGTGATTAAAAGTACCCAAAAAGTAAAATTTTTGCCATTATGTTATTAATTTACTTTTTACATGGTGATCTTAAATCTATTGTGAGAGTTCTGGAAGTGTATTACATAATAACCTAGTTATGAAATTGGTCGAATTTATTTTGTCATTATAATACTAATACACCTTAATTGGCGTGTTTCTAAAAAAAATATTTTTTATTGTGTTATTTAAATTACTTAGGATTTCATTTAACATAACAATCTTAAATCTATTGTCAAAGTTCTGGAAATGTATTAAAAAATTATCTATTTAAAAAAAGTAAAATATTTTCCATTTTCCATGTTTTTAAATTATTTACGATTTCATTTAAGATAATGAACTTAAATCTATTGTCAAAGTTCTAAAAATGTATTACAGAATTACCTTTTAAAACAAGTAAAAAGTTTTTCCATTTTCCATGTTTTTAAATTATTTACGATTTCATTTTACATAATGAACTTAATTCTATTGTGAAAGTTCTGGAAATATATTACAGAATTACCTTTTAAAAAAAGTAAAAAGTTTTTCCATTTTGTTATTAATTTACATATTTCATTTTACATGAGGATCTTAAATTTTTGTTAAAGTTCTGAAGATGTATTACAGAACTACCTAGCTATGAAATTGGTCGTACTTCATCAATATAATATTAATACTCTAATTAGTTGGCGTGTTGCTAAATAAATTATGTTTGTGAATACTTTATTAGAAAAATCAAATAAATTAAATAACATGATTTATTCATAACTATAACGTTAACATTAAAATGACTTATAAGCATTAAAGGAAAATTTTTAAATAATAAAATTAAGAAGCAGATATTTGTCAAAAAGTCATTGTGGAATACTTTGTTGGAAGCCAAATAATAATGAATAAAATATCCAATGATGGTCTATACTCCTACAGACAACTAAATTAAAATAAATTCTTTATATGCAAAAAGTTTCAGAATAAAATACTTAGAATTGTTGTCTAAAGTAATTTCTTTTATCTCAGGGTCAATCGTCCCCAAAAAGAAATAGTAAATAACTTTATCTAATTTAAATAAGTAGATCTCGAATTTAACAAGTTCAAAATGTTACAAATAAATTTATTGAAATTTAATACATACGAATACATATACATTTATACATATCCAGTCTCGAGAAAGGTTTATTTAATCAACGTTGAATAAATGGAAAATTCCTTAAAATCTGAACATTATTTTAAAACAATTTAATTTTTGATTAATATTATTATTACCACCATAGAAATATATATATTAGAGAAAAGAGTGTATCTTTATAAGCTTCAGAGACATTTTCTCTTATATTTTTGTCATAAATTGCTGAGAGAGATATGAGACCGGGCATCTTTTTTCTCTTCTTAGATAGCGAAAAATTGTTTCTTCTGAAGGTATGGAAAATATATTAGCTGATATGCATGAGAAAAATATTTTTTTAACCGATCACTTTGTCACACAAAGGCAAAACGGGGCATAGATTTCTCTCTTTTTTTTTTCTTTTTTTAACTAATAAACTCTAATATGAAAGGAAAACTTTTTATCTTCTAAGAGCAGCAATAAATTTTAGAGATAAAAGTTTTATTGAGTTTGTAAATGAGATAAAACCAGACGTTTTGTAACCTATTTAACGAAATTATTTTATTTATTCAGCTAGAAAGAGCACTAAAAAGGGCCTGATGACCGAGTGACTAGGACTCTGTTGCTCTGGGATACAGGTTTTGGTTCGAGTCTCTATGGTGTCATGGATGTTTGTAGGGTTTTGAATCCACTTTAAATAGTAGGTCGCGGTCTAATATGACTGCAGAGCGTTGAATGGAAGGCTGACAACCCAACCTTTTAAAAAAAGAATCCATCTCCGGTCTCGGAGCGATCTGATGGCCAACTGGCTAGCGCTCTGGTCGTTGGTATCGAAGGCTTCAGGTTCGAATCCTGGCGGTGGCATGGATATTTGTTGTTGATCCACGTTAAACTGTAGGTCCCGGTCTGTTTAATCTAAAGTGTGCACAAGATGACCGTAGAGCAACAAATCAAACCAAACCTGTCTCGGAATCTGCCAATAGGCAAACGGTCTTTTCCCACCACGGGACTGTTGTACAAATGAAGATATTAAATACTTGTGTTGTTCAGGAGTTTTTAACATGGAATAATAATTTATCTCTTCTATAGAAAAAATTAAAAAGAAAATCAATTTAGAATTAAATAAAACAACTTTAATAAAAATATACTTAAAGTAAAAATATTTTTCATATCGGTCAAAATGTCAGAAAAATTTCCTCGTGAATTAAAAAAATACATGTAATACTAATAATGTATATTTCAAAATTTATGTACAAATCAGTAGCTCAAAATTAATTTTTGTCTAAGTTTTAATCTTGTTAATTTGAAAACGTCGACTCCAAAAGATTCAATATATTGAGTAAATTTTGAGTAAGCAGTTTTTTTTTTTAATCAATAGAAATTTAATCAAGCAAAATAATATTTGTAATCGTCAAATCGTAATCGTTTTTATTTTTAAAATGATAAGTGATTTAAAAAAATTAGTAGAACTAATTTAATTTGCAAATTATTTCTTTTCTAATATTTTAAAAGTTAAAAAAAGAAATAACATATATGGTATCATAGTGTATATAAGTTTTACTTGCATGAAACTGAAATTTTTATATTTTATGATATTCTCTGTGTTATCTTGAGACATTTTTGATATTGAAGCTTTTTCACAAGACATATCTTTGATTTTCTTAAACCAACGATACAATATTTATGGTAGGAAAGAGACATTTTTTGTTGACCAGTATCTCAAAACGACATTTAATATATTCTACATTTTGTTTTAAACAAATATGAAATACGTCAAACATTTTTTTCCTGCGGTATGAAAGTCCAAAATTTGACTTATTCTTCCAAAGAATGCGTAAGAAAAATTTAATATAAAATACATTTTACTTTTTTTTTTTAAATTTATTTAGATACATATATTTCATAAATTCTTGAAGAAATAGCAGAAATATACTTGAAAAATAGATCATATATATATAATATGAATATATGATTATTTATCTATTCATACATTTAACTATAGCAATATATGTATTTGTTTATGTTATACAAATACATATATTGTGTGTGTCTATACATATGTGAGTGTATATACATATGTGTGTGTGTGTATGCGTATGTAAGTTAATATATATAGTGTAAAATCCTCCTATCTGCCTAATCCTCAGTGTCCTTCAATGCGGGACGGAGACATCCCACAAGTGTTTCAAAATTTGATTTCTTCAAAAGAATATATAAGATGATTTATCATAAAATACATTATATTTTTATTTTTCTGGAAATGTATTTATATAGATATATTCATACATTCTTGAATAAATATCAGAAATATACTTAAAAAATGATCGCATAGTAGTTATACACTGAAGTGACAAAAGTCATGGGATAGCGATATGCAAATTTTCAGATGACAGTAGCATCGCGTAGAACAGGTATAAATGCGCAGTGCTTTCGCAGAGCTTTCATTTCTGTTCAAGTTATTCATGTGAAGAGGTTTTGACGTGATGATGACCGCACGACGGGAATTAACAGACTTTGAACGCGGAATGTTAATTGGAACTAGACTCATGGGTCATGCCATTTCGGAAATCGTTAGGGAATTCAACATTCCCAGATCCACTGTGTCAAGAGTGTGCCGAGAGTATGAAATTTCAGGCATAACATCCCACCATGGACAGCGCAGTGGTCGACCGCCTGCACTTAACGACCGAGACCGGCGATGTCTGCAAAGAGTCGTAAATTCTAACAGACAAGCAACACTGCGTCAAATAACCGCAGAAATCAATGTGGGACGTACAAGGGACTTGTCTGTTAGAACTGTGCGGAGAAATTTGGCTTTTTTGGGCTATTCCAACAGAAGACCGACTCGAGTGCCTTCACTGACAGAACGACATCGCTTGCAGCGACTCTCGTGGGCACGTGAGCATATCGGTTGGTCCCTAGATGAATGGAAAATCGTGGCCTGGTCCGATGAGTCATGATTTCAGTTGGTAAGAGCTGATGGTAGGGTTCGAGTGTGGCGCAGACCCCACGAAGCCATGGACCCAAACTGTCAGCAAGGTCTGGTGCGACTGTCTGGTGCGACTGGACCGAACATTGACTGGAAATGCTTATGTTCAGCTACTTGGAGATCACTTGCAGCCATTCATGGACTTCATGTACCCAAACAACGATGTGATTTTTATGGATGACAATGCGCCATGTCACCGGGCCACAACTGTTCGCGATTAGTTTGAAGAACATTCTGGACAATTCCAACGAATGATCTGACCACCTAGATCGCCCGACATGAATCCCATCGAGCATTTATGGGACATCATCTAGAGGTCTGTTCGTGCCCAAAATCCTGCACCATCAACGCTTTCACAATTATGGACGTCTATCGAGACAGCATGGCTGAATATTCCTGCAGAAGACTTCCAACGACTTGTTGAGTCCATGCCATGCCGAGTTGCTGCACTTCGCCGGGCGAAAGGAGGGCCGACACGATATTAAGAGGTATCCCATGACTTTTGTCACTTCAGTGTATATAACATGAATATATGCATATTTATCTTTTATTATAACTGCCCCATTTTCCTAAGGTGTTCAGCTTCTATTGTGAGGGAGCACCCATAGGATGACTTGGCTTCGAGTCGGAAGAAGGAAAGCAGTGCCTTCCGGGAAGGAATTTAGGGGGAACTAACTTACATTTTCATATCATACCGGAGAAAACCCGGATAACTCCCACCAGGTAGTCTGACAAACGTGGCACGAGGCGAAACAAGACATCACAAACGCAATCGAGTCTACTCGTTTTTTGAAACAATGTCTACAACAAAACCACCAGCGGAATGGCCCTCAACCCTAAATGTTCACCTCACAAAATCATACAAAAACGTTTCAGAAAAATAACTGAAGTATTCGAGAAAATTATGCAAAAATATATAATCCAAAATAAAAACTTTTACTAGATCAACAAAGTTACATCAATAAATTGAAACATATAAATCATTAATTTATCTTTCTGGATGTACACTTAATTGCGGAAATTAAAATAAAAATCCATATTATTTCTACCTACTAAAGGGAATTCAGCCAGATGTATCTTGTGAAAAATTCCGATTTAAAAATAAATATCCAGCTGCAAAAATGTAACGCGATACAAAAAACCTTTGAAAGAAAATTTAGAGCATATAGTAAGACGCTGAACAACGCGTTGTGCTCCTAATCCCTAGATAGTTAAAAGTTTTTAATATTCAAATGCAATTAATAAAAAAAAATGAAAAGAAATGGATTATTATTAATTATTATTTTTTCCTGATAATGAATATAATTATCATTAAAAAACTACATAGGTAAATTTCGATTAATTATGAGTGAATAAAGTTTTTTCATTATAAGAATTAAAAAAAGACAATTATAGTTTTTAAAAATTGAAACGTTTACTGGTACTTATTGAAAATCCAAAATCAATTTTTATCTATAGATTTTAGAATTAAATTTTTAAATTATTTTCCCCCTTAAATCAAAGTAGCATGGAGAGTTTTTGCATCTTTTTAATAAATGTTTTTTATACTAATTAAACAGGGCATTGTATAAAAATGTATGAGACTAAAAATTATAATTTCGTTCGGTAAAAATAAAATTCAAATGATAACTTGCGTTAATAATTAAAACTTGTTTTTAATTTTTATAACTTAAATTCTGACCCGCATGAGCGGTCTTAGACATGTTGCACTTACACCAGGATTTATGGTCTGGTGGACAATGTCCTATGGCATCAGGATAACTCTCCTGGTTATCCTACACACCGTGATACCAAATTTGTACGTCAGAGTGGTGACTGAACCAGTTGTGCAATTTTTATGTCTATTACAAGAGGCGTTTTTCAACAGGATAATGCTCGTCCCCATACCGCTGCTGATATACAAATTTCTATACAGAATGTTCAAATGTTGCTTTGGCCTATGAGATCACCAGATCCTTCTCCTACCGATCACGTATGAGATATAAGTAGATGAAAATTAGCGTCATCCACAACTAGTACGGACAGTTGCTGATTTGACGGATCAACTGCAACAAGCATTCCACAAAATGACATACTACCTTTGTAAGTCACTATACAGGGGTATTAGAACATTTGCATTTAAAATTGGGGACCCTACATAGGCTATTAATGTTCTATCATTTCACATTTGAAATGTGGGACCTGATGGCTGAGGGCTATAGTACCCCAGGTTTTGGATTCGAGTCCCGGCGGTGCCATGGATATGTGTAGTGGTTCGGAATCCACTTTAAACTGTAGGTCCCTATCTAAAATGAGCGTTTCGGAGGTAGTGTTACTCTCGTTCGTAGAATATCTTCAAGCTACATGTGCCCCTTGGGTAGTGCTAAATGAGTAGCGTCGCTGCAGTCCTTGCTTATGGCATAAAGATTAACTGTCTCTGTATTGCCAGCTACATTACAGCAACAACAACATTTGAAATATCTCTTCTCGCATATATCTTAACTTGTAACCTTGAAACTGTATATAAGATAAATATGATTCCTAGACACACGCTTCGCATAAATTTCATATTTTTAAGCTAATTACAATTTTTTATTGAGATTTCATTTTTTTCAGCTTATCGATTTCATAGAAAATTTTGGAAATTATTTATTTCCATTGCTCGAAGACATTAATTGGTGATTTGAACTATAGCAAACTCATTACTTTTTGTTAGCTTCATCTTTTAAGGACTTAGTCGAACGTATACAAGATCAGCAAAATGATACATTGCTACCATGATTCCTCCTACCCAATGGTAAGAGCACCCTTTGTGGCTTTCAGAGAAAATGGTCAATTGGCCTACAGATTCTCATTTGGAGAAGAAGTATATTTCGGGCACCCTGCGCTTATCCGAGTTTCGGACTTTCGGCTTAAAAGCGAAGTCCTTCCCCGAATCTATAATTATCTGTCTTTAAATGTGTTACATATTGTATGTCTTTAACTATATGTGTGCTGTATCAATAAAGCTGGGAGTTCTCCATCTTGTGCCTCAAGTATCTCAACCCAACCACAACCTGCACACTGCAACTGCAACATGATAAAAAATAATCACTAGTTTTACTATTCACTCAGTCGAAGTTACATTTAATTTCAGTAAATTAAAATTGTGAGAAATGGTGAATTTCATTGATTATTAAAAATACATGGGGCCTGGAATGGCCGAGTGGCTAGCGCTCTGGCGCTCGGTACGACAGTTTTCGGGTTCCAGTCCCGGCGGAGCCATGGATGTTTGTAGTGGTTCGGAATCCACTTTAAACTGAAGGTCCCGGTCTAATAGGATCGTAGAGCGTTGCGGGGGCATTGTTACTCCGCGTCCGTGGCGTATCTTCAAGTTATATGCAAGTGAGTAACGTCTGTGCAGCGCTTGCCTTAAAGCATCCAAGACCAAGCTGTCTCAGTGTTTGCCAGCTGCATTAGAAAGAAAAAAAAACAAAAAATAAATAAAAAATGCATAAACCATCTAATAAAAATGGAAAAAAAACCCATTAAAATTTCGTATCTAATATTGATTTTCAAGGAAGTAAGGATATAAAATATTTATTCATATATTTCCTGATAAAGAAATTAATCTTAAAACGCGCAATATTAATAAGATATGCAAAGATGCTTTATCATACTATGCCGTGATGGTGCATTATAATACGTGCTGTTAATGAAAAAATGCATCCTAAATTTATGAATAAGAGAGAACGATAGTTATCAATATAAAATTAAGGTATTATTTTTCATTAATAAACGGGAAAAAAAATTTAGGAAGATTAATAATGTAATATGGATAATAAATAATGCAGCTACGTCAGCACAATCACTGATTTATGAATATTTCATGTTTATTTCCTGGAGATTTGTTTTCCTTTTTTATATATTATTTAAGAATAAGGACGTGAAATGATGTTTTTTTAAATAAGAAAGTTCTTATATATCTCGATAGCTACTGGCTTTTGAATAAGAATAATGAATAGCTATTAGTTTTAAAGGGGAAACTTGTATAGGTTCATACAAGATAGGATTTTACTATAAAAAAAAAAAACGGAATCAAGAAAGTTTTTGACTGAAAATTATTCACTTAATTATCTAAAATTAATTATTAACTTTATATAGCTTCAATTTTATAAGATTTCAACAACAAAACAGCTTTTTTATTAATGCTTGAACATTATTTGTAGATTTTAAGTTGTTCAGATTTAATAAGCACAGCATATTCTATTTCATCTGAATAATTAAAGAATGCCGCATCTTATTTCCAAAATATACTTTATTCAAAATTCGCAGTATAATTTGTGATATAATTCACTATTTCTTAAAGTAGTTTAATGGAATTTAAAAAAATAGTTTCACTGTATTCTTATGTAATATATTATTAAGAAGGGTGCGCAGTAGATCTACCTCCCCGTGGTGCACCTGGTAACACTTTTTAGTGGCTAAAAGATCTGCAACTTGGCATTATGTCTTCCTCCCCTCACTTTGATACTCTTCGAGTGCTGCAGTGGAATGCCGGTGGACTGTCTCAATCCAAGCGCGCAGAGCTTTTGCTGACTCTGTGTGAGAAGGATACTGATGTCTTTACTATTATGGAGGCTAATTTGACAACCGACTGCCTGCTAAACCATCTTTACAGACTCAAAACTGTTCCTTCCCCCATATGCACCTCTGGAGAGGCCATGGACTCCACGCATCTACTTCACTATCCTGCTCTGAGCAAGACTTTTCTCGCCGAGCGATATTGGGAGGCTAGAGATATGTTAGATTAATGAACTCTGTTGCAGCATGTTTTGTTGTATTCTCTGCTCTTTTTTTTTTGTCGTTGTTATTTTTATTGCTGTAATTGTTCATAATCTGCCGTTGGAAATAAAAAATATATATATTATTAAGAATTCTTCTTCTTCATTGGCGCAACAACCCCATAGTGGGCTTAAAATCGTCTGCCTTCGAGATAGGTTTTGCCGCTCTACGGTCATCCTGTACACACGAGGGCTAAACAACCCGGGAACTACAGTTTAAAGTGGATTCCGAACCGTTGCAGACACCCATTGCACAGCTGGGACTCGAACCCGAAACCTGTGGCGCCGATCGCCAGAGCGCTAATCACTCGGCCGGCAGGACCTCTTAACTAAGAATTCAATAATCGTAATTATGTCAAATATTCTTTCTTTGAACAGAAAAGGAATTATTTCATTTGATATAGTAATAAAACAAGAAAAAAATTATTTAAAATATAATCTTTGTTGTTTATCCCACTTGATAGATATCTAGACCAAGTCCAAGAATCCGTATGGACACGTGGTTGAAGGGAAAAGTGAACGCTTCTGTTGTGATGGAGCATCCGTAGGTAGAAGTCTGACGCTCTACAGTTATATGAGACCCTGGATCTACGGCTTAAAGTGGATTCAATACCATTATAAACCTTCATGGTACCGCCAGGACTCGAACTCGAAACCTGTGGCACCGAACCCCAGACACTCGGCCCTTAAGGCCCGATAATCTTTCTAAAAGGTTTATATTTTAAAGGTATTTTACTATATAGTTAGGGGTATTATTATGGCCATGTTAATAAACTCAAGAGCCAAAACATTATGATCACCTGTCAATAACAAGTTGGCCCACCTTTTGCGCGCAACACAGCTTCAACCCGCCTTGGCATGGATTAATACCACCACTTAATACCAGTTAAATACCACTTCCACCTGATCACGTGCCTTCCACGTCATCCTGGCGAGTTCATTGCAAAATGTTAGGGGTGATCATAATGTTTTAGCTCTTAAGTTTGCATGACCATTATAATACTTCATGTTAAGACATGAACAACATCCCTAGCTACGAAATTTAATGTGTCCACAAAGCCTTTCCTACTCTTGTACAAAACCTTAATTAAATCTTATATTTATCTTCTCGTAAACAAACAGTACTAATTCTTACTTCTTTTTATCTTTGTTAAAGTTAATGCGCTATTTCCCACGTGTGGCTCTAATGTTGACGCGAGCGGAAAGAAAAAAAATTTAATTTCTGCTAATGTCCTGGACTATCGTATACGCTTTCTTAAATTAGAAGTAATTGTGCCGCTAGTGTGAATGTCTCGTAGCTACCATACAGCAAGCAAATTGGTGCTATTAACCCTAAATGTTTTACTGTTATTCAATAGACATCCTTTCATTTACCAGAGATTATTTATAGCATAGATCAATAATAAATCACAAAGATTCAAGCTTAAAAAGTTCATTACTCGGAAAATAAATTTTTTTGTAAAGATAATAAATAATTTTTTTTATTTTTACTTATAATTTTTAATAAGTTTTTATAGTATTTATTATTTATAAATAAAAAAATTACTGCGTTAAGTAATTGTGCCAATGTCTGGGAGCCACCATACAGCAAGCAAATTGGTGCTATTGACCTTAAATGTCTTATTATTAGGCAATAGACATCCTTTCATTTACCAGAGATTATTTATAGCATACTACAGAAATAAATCCCAAGGTTCAAGTTTATTACTCTCAAAATAAATTTTTCAAGTAGATCGAATAAGTTGAGTTTAGCTGAGAAATAACTCAGTTAACAAACTTTCTTAGAATAAACTCTTGAAAAGGTACAATTTAACGGTTCATATTTTTTACAAACTATTAATGAGAATATAAAGAAGTGAATTAAAAATAACCCAGAATCAGATGAGACATTTCTATTTCATTTAAAAAAATTATTGGTATAAATTTAAAGAATGTTTCCTTAAAAAAAAAAAGAATTTTTTTTCTTCTCGCTATTACGAAATTCATTTTCAGTGTATACTTTAAAGTTTGTCGAGACAGGAATATGAAACTTTCTTACATTTTTAAGTCTATCCAGACAGGAATATGGAATTTGCTTACATTTTTTTAATGTGTTCAGACAAAATTTAACACCAAACATAAACTGTGCCGTTTTAATAGTTTTTCTTATAGTTAACTTCAGTTAGTTCAGAAACTTTCATTTAATTTTAAAAATTTCTGAAAGTTTGTCGAAAATTGCTGTCGAAATAGTTTTTCACGAACTGATGTTAATTTAATAAATTTAAAAATATATTTGTCTGAGGGTTTTAAGTTTATGGATAAGTTCTTAAATAAGGGGAGGAGGTAATGGAGAGTTTTTGCATACCGTATTTTGGACGTCCGTTAGCTTTTTCTCCCCAGCGCGCATGCTCATAGAAAATATTATTACAGATACGCATGCGCAATTTCCTATGAGCATGCGCGCTAGGGAGAAAAAGCTAACGGACGTCCAAAATACGGTATGCGAAAACTCTCTAATACCAAATCATCGTTTTTAACAACACCATAACAAATAACACTAGACAGGCACTAATGTCCATGTTTTCCGAGTTAGTTTCTTCAAAGAATTTGGTGACAGCCATAAAAAAAGAGAGATTTGAAAATAATTGTATTCCAGACATTATTTGCGTAATAGCTGTAGTAGTGAAACTGAAAATCATTATGTATTATACATATAATCATTTTGCCATTCTTCCAACAGCAATATATCATTGAATGAACGGCAAAAAACTACAGATGCAGATCAATATATATGTATATACCGAGAGATAGAGATAAATATATTCTATACATAATCTTGCCTTATTATTTAAATTGAAATAAAATGTTGTGAAAATAGATTTTTTTCATGATGCAAAAAATTTATATCCAGAACATATAATTCCGTACATAAGTGCGTCTTATTCTTTCAGACAGGGGAATGCCTAATGTTGACTATTCAAATTCAAAATGTTGACTATTAAAAAATATGTATATATATATATATTGTAAGATGTGGAGTGGAACGTAGATCTACCACCTCGTGGTGTACTCCGTCTGTTACGGCAAATTGATACAAACATGACCTTCAGTCTGGCCCTCAATATGATTTTCAGTGGAATGCAGGTGGTGTGTCCCATTATTATCAGTGGCATTACTACGGCTTTTCTGTAGTCACGATTGTATCTGCAAGTACCTTACGTTAAACTATAGGTCCCGGTCTAACTACCCCAAAGTGTGTACAAAATGACCGTAGAGCTACAAACCAAACTGCAAACCTCTTCCCAGAATTAAACTGGCTCCTGACCCTCTCTATCTCCTGTGTGATAAGCAGGAAGAAATAGATATTCCACACCTTGTTTCTTGTTCTGCACTGCTTCCAATTTCATTATGGAAGCGTTATTGAATTGCCAGAATTAAGTGTATGGATTAACTGGTGTCATTTGTTTCTATCTTCTCCGTTGTATTTGTTTATTTTTAAAGATATTTGTTGTCCTGTAAACTTAATATTGGAAATTAAAAAATATATTGTAAGAAGAATAAAAAATATAAGGAATCAGATCTTCTAGAAACAGGACTTATGTCTGATAATTTCTAAAATTTTAAACAACAGTCTGACAAAAGAAACCCAGTCCTTACTAAATAAATCAATGAATCTTATTTCAAAACATTTTATTTCTTAAAGGGTAATATTTCCTTAAGAAATACAATTTTTTGTTAAATTCTCAAACTTTTTATTTTTAAAATTAAAAAAAAATTACTAAATTAAGAAATTTAAATTTTTTGTTAAAAACATTTTAATAACCATAATAAAAAATAAATCGAAAAAAAACTACTATTTAATTTCTCAAAACGGAATATAATTTTTAAAAAAGGATTTCAAAAATCAGTTAATTCAATAAATCAAAGAAACATTTTTTAAAAATTTTTATAGCAAGAACACATTATTTGTCATAATTTATTCATAGTAAAATACAAAATTTGGATGCAGCTTAAAGTAAAATTAAAATTACATTTGCACTTTTTCTTTCTAAGTTCCAAAAGTAGAAATCTCCTTATCTTAGAACACAATAATTATCTTAGATATTATTGCATAATTATTTCATGCCAAAATTATTCCACTCTAGCATATACCCAGAAATGTTTGCAGAAAATTGGTAAAATTAAAATGAGTTGATAGCAGTTGTTATCTATTCATACTTAGAAGAAGCCTCTGACAAAAAAATATATAATTTCTTTGCCACAATTAATGCTGAATCTTAATGACTAACAAAATATCATTTTCAATTATATAAAATACTGATTATATTTATAAAGATGAAACATTGTTGCCATGATTTGGCTTACGATGATAAAAACACATTGCCAAATTTATTTCTAAGAATTTAAATATAAGGAATGCAAACTTCTAGAAACAGGACAGATATCTGATAATTTCTGAAATTTTAAACGGAAAATTTTTAAGTATGACAAAAAAAATCCAGTGTTTACTAAATAAACTTCTAAATCTTATTTCAAAACATTTTATTTCGTAAAATGTGAAATTTTCTTTAAAAAATGCAATTTTTTTATTAAATACACAAACTTTATATTTTTAAATTAAGAAATTTAAATTTTAAGTTAAAAGCACATTTAATATTCATAATAAAGACGTCCATATCTGTGTTTGCCAGCTGCATTAGAAATAAAAAAATATTCATAATAAAAATTCCAACCGAAAAAAATATACTATTTAGTTGTTTGAACCGAACCGAAAAACTATTATTTTAGTAGTAACATTACTATTTAGTAGTAAAACTAATACGTAGTAGTAAATTTTTAGAAATAAATTATTGTTGCCAAATTTATTTCTAAGAATTTATACATACATACTTGCCAAATTTATTTCTGAAAATTGAAACATACGTTGTTGCAAAATTTATTTTTACGAATTGAAACGTACATTGTTGCCAATTTTGTGTTTACAATAAAAACACATTAAACAATGAAAAGGAACTAACGTAGATTTATTCCCATGAAATATTTTTTAAGAAATTATTTTCTGACCTGTAAGTACGAAAAAATCATAAATTTATTCTGGATATAATTATTTCTTAGCTTATGCATTTCTGCTTTTTTTTTTTCAAATAATTAAATATGCAAATTTTGTACGAATTTATGCTATTTGTAAAAATTTTTGCTATATTTTGTATTAATGCCATTTTGCAAACCTTTTGCAAAATACTGATTTTTTTTTTTTTTTTTTTTTTTTTTTTTTGCGGAATGTGCAAAAACCGTTTTGAGGTGTTTTTATATTCTGTTACAATTCCTTAATTTTGAAAAATGATAATTCAATAACACTCAAAAATTCATGTTGCCTCGGAATTCATCCTTCTTCATACTTAGAATTTTTCTTTCAGCCACAGCACATATGACAAAAATTTTTATAACAGAATGCGTCTTGTATTTTGAAAACTAAATCAGAAAGTCCGACCCCCATCCCTAAAGGCTAGTGCTCACCAAGGCGACAAGATGCAAGCGACCAAAATTTGACCTCACCGCGGTCGCCTGAAACCGGTTTGCAGTTCGCCGCGTGGAGTAGCCCAACTTTCAACTTCAAGCGGTTTTTCACTATGCGTAATGCTATTTCTGACGTTTCGCTGTGAAGGGGTGGAAAAAATTTGGTCGCTTGCCTCTTGCATCTTCACGTCTCTCGCCTCGGTGGGAACGAGCCTTGTAAGAGACCATAAAACAGTGAACTGTTAATAGATAGCAACACCTATACCAAGTCCAAAAATCCCATGAAGTCTCATGGAAAGAGGGAAAGGTGAGGACCAGCTTCTGTTGTGATGGAGCACTTGTAGGTAAGAGTTTGATTTGGCTTCCATGACGCTGACTTTTGACGGAGTAGGTTTCTCAGCAATACGCCCAACGCTGTATAGTCATATTAGACCGGGACCTACGACTTAAAGTGGATTCTGAAACACTACAAACATCCTTGGCATCGTCGGGATTCGAACCTAAACCCTGGGCTCCGAGCGCCAGAATGGCCTAATGGCCAATCCGCTAGCGCTGGGGCCTTTGGTACCACAGGCTTTCAGATTCGAGTCTTGGAGATGACATGGATGTTTATGAATGGTTCGTAATCTACATTAAACTGTAGGTCCCGGTCTAACTGTCTAAAGTGTGAATAAAATTAGCGTAGAGCAACAAACCAAACCGAGCGCAGAATGCTAGTCACTCGGCTATCAATAAAAATAAAAATAAATAAGAATAAACTAATTACAATACAATTTTTGAGTGTTATTAAAATATAAATTTTTCAAAATTAAGGAAATGTAATAGAATATATAAAACACCCAAAAACTGTTCACATCCCTCAAAAATTCAAATTGTACTGGAATTCAGCCTTCTTAATTCTTAGATTTCTTCTTGTAGCCATAGCACATCTAACAAAAATATTTATAAAAGAATGCATCTTGTATTTCGAAAAGTAAATCAAAATGTCTGACCCCCATTCCTAAAAGAAACCATAAAACAGTGAAGTGTCCAACAAAAATAATATCCGAAATCCTCTAAGATTTCGGGATTCTCTGAAATTCGATGGAAAGTGTGTACTCTTATTCAGAAATTCGTGTGATTTCCATTTTTATGACTTCATCTCAAGTAAATCCTCACCCTCTCATAAATCTCCGCGTCATCGCAAAACACAGCATGGAGTCAACTTACACAATCGATAAGATTTTTTCTGCAGCAGAATCTTCTAAGATCTAGATCCGTCCAAAGCTCTAAAGTTTCTACAACAATAACTTGAAGTAGGGGATAAAACAAACAAGCAAGAGTTATGAAATATTATCCTGGAATACGAAAAATAATGCCTGGAGAAATTTTAAGGAAGTGTTTGAAAGTTCATTTTTCTTAGGTGAAGTGAAAGAGAATTTTTTTAAAAGCGTGAGTTGGGTTGATTTTTCTTGTAGTTAATTGTTTTTCTTGACATTCCGATTATTACTTTTTTTCAATCTAGAAAGTCCCCTTTCTTTTTTTACTTATATCGATGAAATAACAGATCAAATGTTTCAGGATCTGAATGCATATAGATCAAATGTTTGTTGTTATTTTTTCTTATCCCACTTGGTAGACAGCAGCATCTAGACCAAGTACATGAACATATGGGGTCTCATGGAAGCAGGGGAAAGGGGGACAGCTCCTGTTGTGATAGAGCACCCGTAAGATAGAAGTCTTATTTGGCTCCGTGAAGCTGACTTTTTACGGGGTAGGATTGTCATCCTTACGCCCAACGCTCTACAGTCATAATAGACCAGGACCTACGAATTAAGTGAATTCCGAATCACTACAAATATCTATGGCACCGGGGAAACTCAAATCCGAAACGTGTGACTCCGAGCGCACAGAGCGGCCTAAAAACCAATCGGCTAGCCCTCTGTATCGCCAACTTCAGATTTGAATCCTAGTTATGGCATGGATGTTTGTTAGTGGTTTGGAATCTACATTAAACTGTAGGTCGCGGTCTAATTAGACTAAAGTAAGCAAAAAATTACCTTAGAAAGACAAACCAAACCGAGCGCAGAGAGCTAGTCAATCGGCCATCAATAAGAATAAATAAGGATAAATTAATTACAATGCGATTTTTTTAGTTTTATTACAATATTAATTTTTCAAAATTGAGGAAATATAACAGAATATATAAGACACCTAAAAACTTATTTTTCACATCTCTCAAAAATTCATATTGTATTGGAATTCAACCTTCTTCATTCTTAGAATTTTTCTTTCAGCCGTAACACATATGACAAAATTCTTTATAAAGGATGCGTCTTGTATTGCGAAAACTAAATCAAAAAGTCTGACCCCCATTCCTAAAAGAAACCATAAAACAGTGAAGTGTCCAACAAAAATAATATCCGAAATCCTCTAAGATTTCGGGATTCTCTGAAATTCGGTGGAAAGTGTGTACTCTTATTCAGAAATGCGTGTGATTTCCATTTTTATGACTTCATCTCAAGTAAATCCTCACCCTCTCATAAATCTCCGCGTCATCGCAAAACACAGCATGGAGTCAATTTACACAATCGATAAGATTTTTTTTATTCAGTAGAAGTCTTCTACGATCTAGATCTCTCCAAAGCTCTAAAGTTTCTACAACAATAACTTGAAATAGGGGATAAAACAAACAACCAAGAGTTATGAAATATTATCCTGGAATACGAAAAATAATGCCTGGAGGAATTTTAAGGAAGTGTTTGAAAGTTCATTTTTCTTAGGTGAAGTGAAAGAGAAGATTTTTTTTTAGTAGGGGTTGGGTTGATTTTACTTGTAGTTAATTATTTTTCTTGTCATTCCTATTATTATTTCTTTTTCCAATCTAGACAGTCGGCTTTTTTTGGTAGTTATATCGTCAGATAATTTCATCAAATGTTAACTGTTATTGTTGTTTCTTATCCCACTTGGTAGACAGCAACATCTAGACCAAGTCCAAGAACACATGTGGTCTCATGGAAGGATGTAAAGGAGCAGGGCAGCTTCTGTTGAAATGGAGCACCCGTAGGTAGAAGTCTGACTTGGACGGCTTGTCTTAGCTGACTTTTTACGGGGTAGGGTTGTCAACCCTACGCCAAACCTCTACAGTCGTATTAGATTGGAACCTATGACTTGAAGTGGATTCCGAAACACTACAAACATGCTTGGCACTGCTGCGACTTGGCCTTTGGTACCGTAGGCTTCAGATTGGAATACTGGTAAGGGCATGAATGTTCCGAATGTGGATTCCGAATAACTCACAGTGATTCGGAATCCACATTAAACTGTAGGTCCCAGTCTAATTAATCTAAAGTGCGAATAAAATGAGCGTAGAGCGACAAACCAAATCGAGCGCAAAGTGCTAGTTACTTGACCATCAATAAAAATAAATAAGGATAAATTAATTGCAATACGATTTTTGAATCTTTTTAAAATATCAATTTTTCGAATTAAGGTAATGTAATAGAATATATATAAAACACCTAAAAGCTGTTTTCTCACATCCCTCAAAAACTCAAATTAATCCTTATTCATTCTTAGAATTTTTCTTCTAGTCATAACACATCTAACAAAAATATTTATGAAAGAATGTGTCTTGCATTTTGAAAACTGAATACAAATGTCTGACTCCGCATTCCTAAAAGAGACCATAAAATAGTGCTGTTAAACAAAAATAATATCCGAAATCCTGAGAGATATCGGGATTCTCTGGACTTCGGGGGAAAGTGTGTTGTACTCTTGCTCAGAAATGCGTATGATTTCCATTTTTATGACTTCATCTCAAATAAATCCTCTTCTCTCTCATAAATCTCGGCGTCTTCGCAAAACACAGCGTGGAGTCAATTTACACAATCGATAAGATTTTTTCATGCAGTACAATCTTCTACGATCTAGATCCCTCCAAAGCTCTAAAGTTTCTACAACAATAACTTGAAGTACGGGATAAAACAAACAAGCAAGAGTTATGAAATATTATCCTGGAATACGAAAGATAGTGCCTTGGGAAATTTTAAGGAAGTGTTTGAAAGTTCATTTTTTTTAGGTGAAGTGAAAGAGATTTTTTTTTATAGTGGGGTTTGGGTTGATTTTACTTGTAGTAATTATTTTTCTTGACATTGCGATTATTATTTTTTTTCCAATCTAGACAGTCTCCTTTTTATTATCGCATTTATATCGATCAGATAACTTCATCAAATGTTTGTTGCTGTTGTTTCTTATCTCACTTGGTAGACAGACCTAGAACAAGTCCAAAAACAACATAAGTTCTCTTGGTAGGAGGTAAAGACGGGGAGCAGATTTTGTTGTGAGGGAGCACTAATAGGTAGGAATCTGATTTGGCTTCAATGATGCTGACTTTTTACTGAATAGGGTGCTCAGCAATACGCCCAACGCTGTACATTCATATTAGACCGGTAACCGGTAACTTAAATTGAATTTCGAAACACTACAAACAACCTTGGCATCGCCGTGACTTGAACCCAAAACCTATAGCTCCAAGGGCCAGAGCGGCCTGAGGGCCAATCGACTAGCTCTCTGGCCTTTGGTACCACAGGCTATTTATCCAGGCAATTTCCGAGTCTTCGCGAAGGTATGGATGTTTGTGAGTGGTTCATAATCTAAACTTGTAGGTATCGGTCTAATTATTCTAGAGTGTGCATAAAATGACGATAGAGCGAAAAACCAAGCCGAGCGCAGAGTGCTTATCACTCAGCCATTAATAAATATAAATAAGGATAAATTAATTACAATATCATTTTTGAGTTTCATTAAAATATCAATTTTTCAAAATTAAGGAAATGTAATAGAATATATATAAAACACATAAAAACTGTTTCCTCACATCCCTCAAAAATTCAAATTGTACCGGAATTCAGCCTTCTTCATTCTTAAAATTTTCTTGCAGCCACAACACATAAAACAAAATATATATATATAAGAGAATGCATCTTGTGTTTTGAAAACTAAATCAAAATGTGTGACCCCCCCCCGCATCCCTAAAAGAGACCATAAAATAGTGAAGTGTTAAACAAAAATAATATCCGAAATCCTGAGAGATTTCGGGATTCTCTGGACTTCGGGGAAAGTGTGTTGTACTCCTGTTCAGAAATGCGTGTGATTTCCATTTTTATGACTTCATCTCAAATAAATCCTCTCCCTCTCATAAATCTCGGCGTCATCGCAAAACACAGCATGGAGTCAATTTACACAATCGATAAGATTTTTTTTATTCAGTAGAAGTCTTCTACGATCTAGATCTCTCCAAAGCTCTAAAATTTCTACAACAATAACTTGAAGTAGGGGATAAAACAAACAACCAAGAGTTATGAAATATTATCCCGGAATACGAAAAATAGTTCCTGGAGAAATTTTAAGGAAGTGTTTGAAAGTTCATTTTTCTTAGGTGAAGTGAAAGAGAATTTTTTTAAAAGCGTGAGTTGGGTTTATTTTTCTTGTAGTTAATTGTTTTTCTTGTCATTGTGATTATTATTTTTTTCCAATCTAGACAGTCTCCTTTTTTTTCAATTCCTTCTATTAGCTCACTCTCCCTATATATATCTTGGTCAAATTTTCAATCGTTCATAAAATACTTTTTATTCATACACTCAAATTCAAATAAATTTTTTTTTGAATGTGTAGTGGATGACACTTGATGTTAATGCAATTTTTTCAATAATTAAATTTAATTAATTAATTTTAGTTTTTTTTTCGAATTAAGTTGCATATATCTACCAATAGATGGCGCCTAATAAACTTAAAAAAATGAATGAAAATTATTTATGAAGGACTTTCTGTAATATAGTGAAAAAAAAGTAGGAATTGACTTTAAAAAAAAATTTATATTACTTGCTTGTTATTTCAATCAGATAAATTTATTAAATGTTTGTTACTATTGTTGTTTCTTATCCCACTTGGTAGACAGACCAAGTTCAAGAACAAGTGTGGTCTCAGGGAAAGAGGGAAAGGGATTGGACAGCTTCAGTTGTGATAAAACACCCGTAGGTAGAAGTCTGATTTAGCTCCATGGCAATGATTTTACAGGGTAGTGTTGTTAGCCCGACTCCCAACAGTCATATTAAACCGGGATCTACGGCTTAGAGTGGAGTCCAAAACACTACAGGCATCCTTGGCTCCACCTGTAATCGAACTCGAAAATTGTAGCTACGAGTGCTAGAGTGGCCCGATGGTCAATCAGCTAGTTCTTTGGCCTTTCGTATCACATGCTTTTGGTTCGAATTACAACAACAAACAATTACATCAACAGGAATTTTAAACATTGAAGACAGATTTAAAAAGCAATATTTTGAAAAAAAAATTATTTTCGTTCTTTTCTATTTTTACTATCCCTAGTCATATTATGCAATGTGTTTCCAATGTCAAAAAAGAAATCTTCAAATAAATTCTTCGACATCTTTTACAATATGAACTGAAAAAACTTTCAAAAACATATTTTCTTCAAATATTTCCACCTCAGTGATCTTTTTCATTTGGAATTGAATTTACATTTGGCTTCATGAATTTTGTTTCAAAATAAAGTTGAATTTAAATCTTGAAACTATTTTTACGCAAACAACTTTCGGAATTGAATATAGTACGTTATGTGTTCCATGTTTTTGTGATTGTTCTTATTTATTTTAAATTCTTGAGCTCAAAAACAATTTATGATAGCATATCAAAAACTTCAATCTGTCTTTTATAGTAAAAAAAAATATATATATATTTGATTTTTTTTCGCTTTAAAATTATTGAAGCGCAAACAAACCTTTCTTTAAATAGATAATATATTTTAGAGAGTTTTCTTCATGATTTATAAGTAATTACTATAAAAAATGTTGATCAAGAATGTCATATATGGATAAAACTTATAATGATAATACAAATTCTCGTAATTATTATCATATTTGTTTTTTTATTATTGAGTATGCCAGATTTAAATTCATTATTTGGTTTATATTATTATTATAATTTCTAGCAAGCCCAATCTAACTTCTATACAATAGTCTAAAAAACACTTGCAGAATCTCAAATTTTAAAGTATTCGTCTACTTGCCATACGAAATCACTAAAGAAAAACGCTGATTGAAAATGTTATGTACGAATAAAATTCATAATGACAATACAAATTCTCGTAATTGTTATCCTATTTATTGTTTATAAATTTATCCTTCAAGAATATAACTTAAATCCTATGTAATAAAGAACTCAACAAACATCGATCCGAAAGTGCCATTCCTTTATTCGATACAAGATTGCATCCCTAATTCTACGAACAGCGACAAGAACGAAAGAAATTTATGTTCAATATCTTACATAGTTATCCAATTAATATACCGCAACCACGCCTAGATATAAATAACCAAATTTACGCCACATCGTCCTCGCTACAGGCTCGTTTCTTACCATTCTTCGCAGTAAATAAAAATCAGCGCAAATTAGGGAACGAGAAACACATCATCGCATACTCTTCTGTAAACCATAAACACATCATCCTGTTACCAGATTGCTGCATTTATACCTACACATAGTGGAGATTTTGTTCTGGTCAAGCAAAAATCTATCAAACCAATGTTGAACATCTCATTCTTAAGTAGACCACTCATATGTCGTTAAACCGTTAGAAATTGAGTAAGGAACATGTTATTGGCATGTTCCTTACTCCATTTCTAATGGTCTAACGGTAGACGTTTTAAAGTCTATCAAAGAAATGTTGTATATTTTGTTCTTAAGTAGATCCCTCATATATGTGTGAGAAATGGAATAAGGAACATGTTCCATACATGTCAAAAAAATAAAATAAAATAAAATAAAAAATTGAAATCCTTTACGAATTTCAACTTAGCAAGCTTGAAAATTATTTATGACTTATTTCATCAACTTGACGGTATTGGATGTTAAGTGACAGTTAACTACTCTGGCCTCGTGTCGCTCTCTAGCCTTTGTTACCACAGGCTTCAGGTTCAAATTCTGTCGATGGTATAGATATTTGTGAGGGGTTCGGAATCCACGTTAAGCTGTAGGTCCACATCTAATTAGCCTAAAGTATACAAAATACGACAGTAGAGCTACAAATCAAACCAAATCTTCACTCTAGCCATACTCTTTACCACTCTGGTACGAGAGTTAGCTCACAAAGCAAAAACAATTAGCTTCTTTGTTTTAGGGAAAAAAGTTATAAATTATTACAAGAATCTTATTCAGAATAATCTATTATTTTTAAATAACCTTTAACCAGGATATTTTGTATTATATAATCTCATTATAATAAATCATTTCATCTTTTTAACATTCCAATTTTATTCAATAATATAAGCCACAAGATTTAACGGTGTATTTAACAATTTAAAACTCACATAGTAATGTGCATGGAAAGAGTGAAGCAAGACATAGGCACGACCTTTGGTGTGCATTACTGAAACTAGAAAATTGTCTTCCATAAATAAAGCATACGAAGTTGTGGTTGTTGTTATGACTAATCCTCAGTGTCCGGTAGTGCGGGATGGACAAACCATAGTAGTCTACTCATGGATGGAGGGAAATTGGCATCTTCTATTGTGATGAAGCACCCGTAGGTAGAAGTCTGACTTAGCTCTGTGACGCTGAAGAAGGAGGGCCGTGGCTTCTGGGTAGGGTTTTAGGTGGAACTTTTAACGTTTGCTTAGCGTATGGAAAGAAACCTAGAAACTCCCACCAGGTAGTCTAACTAACAAGGCAGGATGTCTGAACTTCCCAAACACCATCGAGAGTCTTCGTTTTTGAAACAATGGGTACTACAAAGCGGCCAGCCTATTGAACCTCCGCCCTAATGCTCACGAGCGGTGCACTTTGCCACTCAGCCACGAGTCGGGCACATGCGATGTTCATCGATGCACAGAAAATTACATCCATTTAAATTTTTAATCTACAGAAACAACTTAAATAAATAAAAAAAAATATTAAAAGCAATCTATGATTAAAAAAGCAATTATTAAATAAATAATAGTATTAACAATATAAAAAAAAAAAATTTAAGTCAATTCCTACTTTTTTTCACTCTATTGCAGAAAGTCTTTTATAAATAATTTTCATTCATTTTTTTAAGTTTATCTATTGGTAGATATATGCAACTTAAATCTAAAAAAAAAACTAAAATTAATGAATTTAATTTAATTACTGAATTAATAGTTGGAAAAAACTGTATTAACATCCAGTGTCATCCACTACAAGTTCAAAAAAAATGTTTTTGAACTTGAGTGGATGAATAAAAAGTATTTTATGAACGACTGAAAATTTGAACAAGATATATATAGGGAGAGTGTGAGCTAATAGAAGGAATTGAAAAATATATTCAAAAACGATAAAAACATAATGAAAAAATTAAATAATATCCTGTTGAAGCTATTAGATGGTGTTTCAATATTTCGTTATGCATTTTCACGAAATTGGTTTTTAACGATATTATCTCCCAAATTAAAGATAAAATATTTATTAAACTGGTTTAACACTTTGAGCCTAATTAGGCTGCTTCAAAGTTATTAAACAGACATTAAGAAAGAGTGAAAAAAGTGTAAGTACACATATCGAACAAACCTATTGAAGGGACCTAGAACGTACTCTAAAAGAGCTTCTCACCCTTTTATGCCAAGGCTATTGGCTGATTATGTTGTTGTTGTGGTGGTCGTAAAAAGCCAGGTCGGGGTGGTAGTAAATTGTTCCATTAGAGTTTATATCCGTTTCTGTAATAGACAAACTTTTCAGCCCAAAGAGTAAAATTTGATGCTTTGGTTTTCTCATCAAATTTCATGACTTTAGACAGCGCTGTTAAATAAAAAATGGCCATGGCATAAATAATTCCCAAAGTTTTGGTAGAAGCTAAAATAAAGAAGAAAAAATGCTAATATTTTGTCCCATGAAATTATGTGACGAAAATTCACGAGAAAAACTTTATGCATGGTGTTCTTTTTTATAGGTATTTTCGGATGAAGCTCATTTTTTTAATAACTTAATAAATGTAAATAAGATGTATATGCTTTATGAGAATTTAAAAAGAATTTGATTTATAGAACAGGACAATTTACTGAACGATATGCATTTCTGAATAGCATCTACTTTTATGAGAACAATAAAAAACTCGTCTATAAAAGTGTTCAATTTTTACCAGATTTTATCAATGTTTGTTTATTATCGTTAAAAATCATATACAGCAGTTCTAAATAATAATATTTTAAATCACCGTTTTAATATACTACTGCGTCAAAAAAATAAGACCACTTTTCAATTTAAAATTCCGGGGCAGATGGAATTTTTTTTTTTTTAGTTTGCTGGCACTGTCCTTGACATCTGTGTGAAATTTGGCGTCAAAATATTCATTAGTGTTTCAGTTACACTTGGCTTTGTGAGACGCTAAAACTGATTCCGGAGATTTTTGAAATGTCTGAATTAATTGAGCAATGAACTTGCATTAAATTTTGTTTGCGGAAACGTATAGAATGTTGCAGAAAGCATTCGATGAGCCTATATCAGATATATTCGATTCCTATATCAGAAAGAAATATTTACAAATGATATAAACAGTTCAAAGAAGGCAGAGAACGCGTTGAAGACGAAGAGCCTTCTGGTCGACCCTCAATCTCAACCAACGAAGTTCACATCCAAAAAATTAAAGATTTGGAGCTTGCAAACCATCGATTTACAATTAGTGATCTTGCTGAGGATGTTAGAATTTCAAAAGGATCGGTCAATTCCATTTTGGGCCTCAAACGCGTCAAATCTCGATTGGTATTAAAAAAACACTGAATGCGCCAGCTCACACTGCATTGATTCTTCGCGATTTTTTCGCCAAAAATGAAACCCATATTGTTTCACAATCCCCCGTATTCCCACCGTGCGATTTCTGGCTATTTCTTAAACTCAAAAGACCACTCCGTGGACACCGTTTTAAGCCAATTGAAGAGATTCAACGTGAATCGCCACGAGCTTTGAAGGCCATCCCTGCCGATGACTTTTTAGCATGCATTGAGGATTGGAAAAAAAAAGTTGTCATAAGTGCGTTGTGTCCGGAGAGGATTACTTTGAAGGCGATGAAATAAATTTAGAAGAATAAATAAAGAGTTTTTGAAAAAAATAATTGGTCTTACTTTTTGGGCACAGTAGTAGTATAAAATATGTAACGATTGATATTTTTATACCTATTATAATAATGATGAACATTTACAAACAGTTTTATTCATAATCCCGAATATATTTAAAGATGGAAAAACAAATGAAAAGAATTAAATCATAAAAAAATTGTACAAAAAGAGTACTCATTTGTTATTAAATTTTATCGATGTTTGTTTTTTATCGTTAAAATTCCTATATAATAATTCTAAATAATAATATTTTAAATCAGTATTTTAATGTACTATGAAAAACTTAACGATTGAGTGTTTTATATCAGTTTTAGTAATGACTGAAATTTTAAAATGCTTACGATACAAGTAGTTTTATTCATAATCCAGAATATTTTTAACGATCGAAATATAAACCAAAAAAATTTAATTATAACAAGTAATATTAAAAAAAATTTAAATCAATTCCTACTTTTTTTCACTGCATTACAGAAAAGTCCTTTACAAATAAAGTTGAAATTTTCCTCTTACATTTGGCGCCATCTATTATTAAATACATGTAACTTAAATCTAAAAAAAAATTAAGATTAATTAATTAAATTTAATTACTGAATTAATATTTGACAAATCTGTATTAACATCCAGTGTCATCCATTACAAGTTCAAAAAAAAGTATTTGAACTTGAGTGGATGAATAAAAACTATTTTATTAACGATTGAAAATTTGAGCAAGATATATATAGAGAGGGTGAATTAATAGTAGGAATTGAAAAAGTCGTCTATAAAAGTGCTCATTTTTTATCAGATTAACCTACAAAATGCAATGTAGTAGTAAACTTTAATACTCAAATAAGCAGTGTCGATTACGATTGAAAAACAAGCATTACAATTTTGTGGAATCAGCTAACTGTTTAATCGACATCTAAAATAATTCATTCTTTTTTTTAATATGTGCAGATGTATGAATAATCATGGCTCGTGTTTTTAAAGATATATTTTTAATTAAAAATGCTCGTCAGTTTCTGCACAATTTATTCTGAATTGCATTTTAAACAATTTTAACCTAAATTTGTTTTAGGAAATATATTCTGACTTTTAAATTTTTCAATTTAAATGAGATAAACCTTGGCATCGTTTAATTATAATATATTGCGGGAATTCTTTTTTTTTTTTTAGAAAAGTTAATAATAAGCTGAAAGCTACTTCTGTAAAAGTTGAATTATACCTCGGTAGTTAGGGAATTATTTTATCATGAATTTCAGTATTAATATTTTCGAAATAAAATTAATAGATTTAAATGAGAGGCTAAATAATGAAGAAAAAACTGAAATGCTTGTCAGAAGTTGGAATAGTTAGTCTAAACTTTCAAAGAAAAAATATATTTTAGAAATGTTTAATAAATTCATTTTCCCCGCTAGTTGTACAAATGCAATAACAGCAAAAATTACTATACTATGAAAGTTTTATATTAATAAAGTTTAAAAGTTTTGTAGAGATTATATATATTTATAATTAAATAAAAATAAGCATTTGGTTATTAATATTGGCCGGAATTAAAATTAAAAATAATGTATTGCTGTAAATTTATTTTTATTTAATATATTAGTAAATCCGACAAAATGAGCTAGATTTATCTAAATATATGCACAATTTCTAATTTATATTTAAAAATTATATTCGCATTTTTGAAATTAGTTTTCAATTAAAAGCTTTCAAAGCTTTTAAATCCTTCAAAATAATGTTTTTATTTTTTAAAACCAAAATGCTTTTAAATTATGTTAGATATTTATTTTCTAATCATTGATGTTTTAATTACAAGCGTAATGCATACTGAAACAATCAGACAGAACATGATATTACAACATGATGTTCGAGAACAAATTAAAGTTGTAGTGTGCAGGTTGGGCAACTGGGTGTGGTTGAGTTAAGATACTCGAAGCACAGGTTGGAGAATTCACAGCTTTATTACATACGCACATACAATTACAGACAAACAATAAACACATTTAAAGATAGATCATTATAGATTCGTGGAAGGACTCCACTTCTAAGCCGAAAACCCGACACTCAGCTATGCGCAGGATGTTCGAAATACTTCCTGTCCGGGTGAGAAAGTATATTTCGCCAATGCAGGTGTATATATGTATATAGGCCGAATTAATACGCCGAGATGCGTTAATTATAATACCTTTCGGAATGAGCGATTGCAACCTAAACGTTTCACATCGGGATAGCAGGTTGTGTTGTATTGCCTCTCGGGTAAGACTCTGGAGGCCTACTGCCCATTTCTCCTGAACGCTCATGCCAGTGCGTAAAAGGCAGCACTGTTGCAAAATCTTTAAGCGCGCATTAAACATTTACATTTTCAAGGAATTTATATACACAGTCCAGTCACATTATTGTGACCCCCATCTACTTTCGACGTCAACATGAAATAGCCAATCACAAAAGGCAGGCGGCAGCACATTGCAGTGGTGTGTATATAAAGAATTCCACTTAATACCACTTAAATACCACATTCCACACTCCCCTTTAAGCCAGAGTATACAAGAGTGTATATTCTGGCTTTTGACAGTTGAGTATAGGTCCTTAACAATTTATGTATAGCATGTTGGTTCTAAGAATGCTTAAAATCTATATTATGCTTGTTACCATCTTTAACGTAGCAGTGGGTACTGTTATTTTTCTTCATTTGTGTGGACACGGCTTCAGATTTCGTATTCCATTTATGCCAGGAATAGTTCATTAACTGACTAATATAGAAAAGCGTTACGTTCTGGCAGGATTTCCAACCATAGCTACAATGCACTTGCGTGTCGACCGAATGATAACCCAAGAAACCCTTATTGGCGATGCGGAACACAGACACAATATCCATCAAGTCTATGGTTTCTGTAAGTAACGGCGACATAGAATGCGACTAGCGGATTAGTTAGATCTCGAATTCTCTTGCATGCCAACTGTACACATTACTATTATGTCACATGAGTAGGGTTTGCCATTGACTATGTCAATCCCTTTGATTAAAAGCACAGTGTACTAATTGTTGCGTCCACATGTTTATTATAAAAGTACTAATTGATTAAATGAAATAAAATATAAAAAAACATTTTTAATAACTAAATAAAAATAGTTTGTTATAAATAAAAGCTTTTAAATATAAAATAGTAAATTCGTATGTTAAATTCCATCCAAATTTTCAATTTCAAATAGACACTCACGCAAAATTACTAGCAGAGAAAAGGATGGACGAAAGGTTTTAGGATTTTGTTGCATTAAAACTATTTAAACAACCTAGAGAATAATGTATTTTTGTAATATTTTGCCTATTAAGTAAATGTACCATTTATAAATTTTCATGTTAGATTTAAGTTATTAAAAATAATATCGAATACATTAAGAGTTGTTAATATGAATATATTTTATGCAATACAAATAAAACTGTTCGACATATCAACATTCGATGTATCAAATGTCTATATTTGTCTCAAATTCTGGTCTTTATAATAAATAAATTGTTGATGGCATGCATATATATATATATATATATATAATATATAAATAGATATGTATATCTCTAAAAATAGATATATATTCCACATAAAACATGTATTATCTATTTTATTCTTAATGGCGGCTTTAGCTAGACTAAGGATTGGCCACACTAAGAGTTTGACCTTCAATGGAGACGAAAAGACATTTGCCCTTTGTCATTGTTCGGCCATCGCGTCTCCCTCTCATCTCATCGATTGTATTGGTGCCTCTGTGAGGCAACTGTTGAATGAGGGGAAGAACGTTTACGATCTATTGATGCAGCATGATCTACTGTACTTGGCTTAGGATTCTAAATCAAGGGGATAAGCAACAACAACAACATTCTTAATGGTGTGTAAGCAATTAAGGACCTAATGGCAGAGTGACTAGCGCTCTGTACTAGAGGTTTCGCGTCCCGATGGTACCAAGGATTCTAGTAGTGGTTCGGAATCCACTTTAAAACCATGGGTTCAGGTCTAACATGACTGCAGAGCGTTGTGCGTAGGGCTGAAAACCTTACCCCGTTAAAAGAAACCATGTCTTTTCTCGAAATCTGCCAGTAGGCAGACGACCATAGTCGAGCATAGACTATATTACAAGGGAGTTAGTTAATATAAGTAATTATAAATCTATTATTACTAATAAAAATCATAAAACGGACTTTAGCAGTTCAAATCTTGCAAAATATAATTGTTGTACAGTGCATTTGCTAAAATTGTTGTGCAGATTTGCTAAAATTGTTGTGCAGATTTGCTAAAATTTAATTATTATACTGTCCCTTAGTCTTTAATTTTTTTTTATATAAAAACAAATTGCAGTTAAGAAACTGTTAAAATTATAGTTAAGATAATTAAAATTAAAATTCCTGATGAATCATTTTCCTTCATCCTTTTCATTTTTATATCGATGAATGTTAATGAGTATTTTTAATTTTATTTCCGAAACATAATATTTCTAAAAATCTTCGATATCATGATCAATGAAGCTTTTTCACAGAACATTTATATCAATAATACATTTATTCCAGTGCAATCTATGCAAGTGTAAATACTGACGGTAAAAATTATATTGTGCGCATTGATAAAAACAAAATTTATTTTCATTTGTGTATAATCTTGATAATAACAAAGTAACATGGTACGGGGGGGGGAATCGTATCATAGCATGTCCTTTTTTCAATATAAAATCAAAATAACAATTGCAGAAGATATGTATAATCAACAAATTTAGTGCATATAAAAAGTTTATAGAGGACCTTTGAAAATGAATCCAGTTATTTCTGTCATGCTGAAACACAACAATTTATCAGAGTAGAAATTTGAATGATGATTGGTTTTTAGACAAGGCGTAGCAGCATGTCATAAACTGTAAAGTTAGTATGCAATTCGCATACTATTGTGGTAAAAGTGCACCTTGTATAGTAAAATAATTCTATGAAAAATAAACAAATTGGAAATTGTGGTACTTTAGGATCCATATTCCCCACCTTGTATGGTAAAATAACTGTATAAAAAATAAACAAATTGGAAATTGTGGTACTTTAGGATCCATATTCTCCACCTTGTATAACAAAATAACTCTATGAAAAATAAACAAATTGGAAATTGTGGTATTTTAGGATCCATTTCCATCCGATCGATATTGTTTAATGAAGAAACTTACTGCCCATCTGATCGAGAGGGATACCAAAATGGGTCTAGGGGCAATGATCAGATGGGTCCACGTGGCAATTTAGTGAGCATTGTTGCATATACTGCTCCATAACCGATAGATGATGGCAGCACTTAAGTTAGCGGCTGCCTATAGGCTATAGGGGAGGGCATATTCCTGGTGATGATATAACCGAGTATCAACTTTTTGGCAAAAGACTGTCTTCGTCGATGGCACGGTTCTTCCTTCCGTTGAACGAATCGATATTGGCATATATGGCGAGAAACATCAGACAATAAACCCCTTTCAACCATGTGTGGACGTGTACAAACTGGCGAAAGCAGTAACTCTCATCTGAGGAATGGCTTCGTGGCATTGGCATATATGGCGTGAAACATCAGATAATAAACACCCATCAACCATTTGTGGACGTGTACGAACTGGCGAAAGCAGAAACATTATCTGAGGAATGGTTTCGTGGCATACTCTGCTTGCATTGATCAATATGGAAGGATATGGATACATTTAAGTATGTATCTATTTTTTAATTATTTTTCCTGGTTGCTTTCTTCCAAAGAGACAATGCCACATCTGATACAGATGGAACTGTACGTGAGTAGTAGGAAGAAAGCAAAGAACTGTACTTTCTTGATCCCAAATTCTCAGATATATCTAATTCAATCATATTATTACCTTTGTGGAAAACTCTACTTCAAATTCTCTAGCAATGATCAAATAAATTGTAATGGGCATGTCTTAATATCCTTGTGAACACTGCCCAACGCCAATGAATCTCTCATAATCCACCTAGCCGCTATCCGAACTGCACTTGATGATTATTCTGTACATTAACAGGTGTGACACGACTTTGTATAATTCATCTTATAATATAACAGAGAACGACATATCGTCCTCCAGTGGATCCCTGGACACTATGAAAGCTTAGGTAATGATCAAGCAGATTTTCTGCCTAAGAAGGGAACACGGATAGTCCAACAGTCAAATACTTTAAACACTTTTTATCCCATGAAACTTTATATCAAAAATCAAATGAGACTTAGATGGAAGGCATTGTTCACTGCTCGTATCTCCTCGAGGAGTTGGAGGAACATTTCGGAACAGGGTATTTCGGGCAAACCTTCGTGAAAAAGCTGTAGCGGAATTTAGACTTGAGGTGGGCCATAGCTGTTTAGCGAGCCATCTGCACCTAATTGGCATTCTTAATAGCCCAAATTTCCCTCTCTGTAGGAAAGATGAGATGATGTACAGATACCCTAGAGCAGGATCTAGGCCTTGCGTAGAAACTCGGAGGTGAAAAAGATATTGGAGTGCTAGAGCTTTTCCTGATGAGACATTGATTTTATGGTTTCTCTTATGGATTTCTTTTTCATTTCCTTCTATTAGCTCACACTCTCCCTAGATATTTCTTGTTCAAATTTTCAATCGTTAATAAAATACTTTTTATTCATCCACTCAAGTTTAAATGTATTTTCTTCTAACTTGTAGTGGAGGACACTTGATGTTAATACAGTTTTTTTCAAATATTAATTCAGTAATTAAATTTGATTAATTAATTTTAGTTTTTTTTTTAGATTTAAGTAGCATGTATCTACCAATAGATGACACCAGATAAACAAAAAAATGAATGAAAATTATTTATAAAGGATTGCAATATAGTGGAAAAAAAGTAGGAATTGACTTTAAAAAAAAAATTTTTATATTACTTGTTTTTAAATAATGTCTGTTTTTCATTGACCATTACATCTTTCAATCCTTTCTAGTCCATCTAGTCATTACCCGAGCTGCTCTTGGTGATTATTCTACATATCAACAAGTGTGACAAGACATTGCATAATTAATCTTATAATACGTGCTTTCTATATTATTTAAGACTTAATGTCACATCATATGATTGTATTTTTTTAGTTAATGAATATTTAAACTTACAAAATTTTCAACATTGCAAATGTTAAGCAATTTTTCATTACTGTACTTCTTAGAACAACATTTTCGACATTTTTATGATTTTATAGAATAGTTTTATTTTGATACTTATCTCTAAATCACCGTTATTAATATTTTAGCAATGATAAACTTTAGAAGATTGTTGCTTTTACAATATATATATATTGCATTTAACGTGACAAATTAATATTAACTTTATTATTGGTGACTTGATGGAGTGGCTTGGTCGTGCAGCTACCACACCTCCACTTGGCGAATGGTGAACAGTGACTTGTGGTCGAGGCCTTTGCCAATTGTAAGAAAAATTAAATAAATCAGAGAAGGAATAATAATTTCTAACATCAGAGAACAAAAAACATTACAATTAGGACAGAAAGTCAAAGTTACAATAGAATAGTAAAAACACAAAGAGAATAAAATAAAATCATCCCATTAGCAAAAATATTAAAAAATTAAAAGAATAAGCACTGATGATAAATCCAATAACAAAATGCAATAAAAAGAAAAACATTAACGAGGCAAATATTAATTTTTCAATCAGTTTTTTAGCTGTACGTTTAACTGCATTATTATTTTAGTAGTATTAGCTTCATTAAAAAAACTTTATTAAGATTTTTCATACTTTAACATTTAAAATCTTAAAAGTTTTTATTAAATTAATTTTATAAATAAGGATTCATATGAATATTTATTTTATGTAAATTTGTATAAATTGAAAAAGTGGAAAAATATTTTTTTCAAAAACATTTAACCATACTTCTTTAAAATTTAAATGAATATATCTGCAAAATAGCTGTATTTTTTTTTTTTTTTTTTTTTTTTTTTTTTTTAATTTTTCATATGTGAGATTGTCACTAATTACTTAAAGCTTCTTTTTTTTTTTTTTTGAAAACCATATAGAAACTTTTTAAAAAGAACTTACGAGTAAAATTTGTACAAATATTTTTATACAAGTACATTTGCTAATTAAAAATTAAATCTACAAACACTTAAAACGGAACTAAAAGAACGGAAAATAAAAGTTTTTAAAATAAACATATTTTGTCACTTTTTCTACGCATATAAGAAAGCTTACTGTCGTCTCTGAAATCCTTCTTCCATTATTATTTTCTTATTTTGGAAGAAACAATTTAGGCTTACTCTAGGTGTTTCTTTTCTTCAAAAGATTTAAACTAATTACTTTGGACTTACGCGAATAATTTTTTTTAACCACTTGAGTTTTTGTTTTTAGAAACATACTGCAGTGCATACGATTAACAGTAACAAGCCTTCTTTTGTCTCTCACTAAATGTGTAGGTTGTTACGAGTGGGCGTTAGGCATGGAAATCAGATTTTTATCAAACCACTTCTATTTGATTTTAATTATTCATGTCGGAAATGTAAACTCGAGACTTCTTTTAAAGTCAATTGAAAAAAAAAAAAAAAAAGATATTTGTTGTAATCAATTGAGAGATTTTCCAGCGGCTCGTGGATTTTAAGTATTTTGTTTTTACTTCTACTAAAATTCCTCATGTCTAATTTTGTTATTTAGAAATATCAAGAGCTTAATGTGTATTTTTTATTTAATTCTAAATAAAAGTTAAAATTTTATTTAAATCGCTTGAAACGAAATAATTTGCTTTACTTATTTATTGATTTTGTAAAAAAAATTGCAAAGTAAAATAAACTATTAGAAATGTAACAGAAAATTCTCAATGAATAAACGATTGAGAATTTTACTATACAATTAAACAATGAGAATACTATATAATTTTTAGTTAATGACATTCAGCGATTGAAAAAACAATAAACTATCTCATTTTTTTCGTTTGTTGTTTACAAATGCAGAAATATACAAATAGAAACAATTTAATTATAAGTAAAAACGAGCTTTATTTAATTTTACTGCATTAAGAAGGCCAGAGAGCTAAAGGTGCTCAGCTCGAAACCAGACAAATGAAACCATATCTGAAAGTTCTACGGGCAATTCATGTACTGTTGAAATGTTTAAATCAAATTGAGTGGAATGATTTTGAATTCAAAGAGGATTGGTAATTGGCTTGCTACCTCATTTTTCTTGTTGTTTACAAATGAGAACTATATAAATAGAAACAGTTTACCTAAAAATTAGTTTATTTCATTGGATTCCTAATCACCATCAAACATTCATGCCCCCTCTAAGATTCGAACCGGAAGCTTGTGGTACCAAAGCGCTAGCCAATTTGCCATCAGGCCGCTAACAATTTTAATGTTTAATAGCAGCATTGGTTTGGCTTTTCACGTTGTTGAAACTTTTCTTACTTCAACATTTTTTTTTCTTTTTAATGCATCTGGCAAACACAGACAGCTTGGTCTTGATGCCTTAAGGCAAGTGCTGCAAAGTGCTCACTTTGCATTACCCAGGGGCGACTAATTTAACTTAATAAGATAAGTTCCACGTTGTTGCGTTTCTTGCTTCAACATTTAAAGCCTTAAAATATTTATTAAATAAATTTTATAAATAATAATTTATATGAATATTTATTTTATATAAATTTGTATAGATTAAAAAAAAAAAGTGAAAAAACTTTTTTTTGTTATCATTAACCATACCACCAAATTTCACTTGAATATTTGCAAAATAAATGTTTTTTAAATTTTCATATGCGAGACTGTCACTAATTACTTAAAGCTTTTTTTTTTTCTCCTTGAAAACAATGTAGAAACTTTTTAAAAAGAATATATTACAAATAAATTTGTGCAAATATTTCTTAAAAGTACATTTGTTAAATAAAAATTAAATCTATAAACACTTGAAACGGAACTAAAAGAACGGAAAATAAAAGTTTTTAAAATAAACATATTTTGTCACTTTTTCATACATTTTTGCTATCTAAGCATATAAGAAAGCTTACTGTCGTCTCTGAAATCCTTCTTCCATTATTATTTTCTTATTTTGGAAGAAACAATTTAGGCTTACTTTAGGTGTTTCTTTTCTTCAAAAGATTTAAACTAATTACTTTGGACTTACGCGAATAATTTTTTTTAACCACTTGAATTTTTGTTTTTAAAAACACACTGCAGTGCATACGATTAACAGTAACAAGCCTTCTTTTGTCTCTCCCTAAATGTGTAGGTTGTTACGAGTGGGCGTTAGGCATGGAAATCAGATTTTTATCAAACCACTTCTATTTTCGGAAATGTAAACTCGAGACTTCTTTTAAAGTCAATTGAAATAAAAAGATATTTGTTGTAAACAATTGAGAGATTTTCCAGCGGCTCGTGGATTTTAAGTATTTTGTTTTTACTTCTACTAAAATTCCTCATTTCTAATTTTGTTATTTAGAAATATCAAGAGCTTAATGTGTATTTTTAATTTAATTCTAAATAAAAGTTAAAATTTCATTTAAATCGCTTGAAACGAAATAATTTGCTTTACTTATTTATTGATTTTGTAGTAACAAGCCTTCTTTTGTCTCTCCCTAAATGTGTAGGTTGTTACGAGTGGGCGTTAGGCATGGAAATCAGATTTTTATCAAACCACTTCTATTTTCGGAAATGTAAACTCGAGACTTCTTTTAAAGTCAATTGAAAAAAAAAAGATATTTGTTGTAATCAATTGAGAGATTTTCCAGCGGCTCGTGGATTTTAAGTATTTTGTTTTGACTTCTACTAAAATTCCTCATTTCTAATTTTGTTATTTAGAAATATCAAGAGCTTAATGTGTATTTTTTATTTAATTCTAAATAAAAGTTAAAATTTTATTTAAATCGCTTGAAACGAAATAATTTGCTTTACTTATTTATTGATTTTGTAGTAACAAGCCTTCTTTTGTCTCTCCCTAAATGTGTAGGTTGTTACGAGTGGGCGTTAGGCATGGAAATCAGATTTTTATCAAACCACTTCTATTTTCGGAAATGTAAACTCGAGACTTCTTTTAAAGTCAATTGAAAAAAAAAAAAAAAGATATTTGTTGTAATCAATTGAGAGATTTTCCAGCGGCTCGTGGATTTTAAGTATTTTGTTTTGACTTCTACTAAAATTCCTCATTTCTAATTTTGTTATTTAGAAATATCAAGAGCTTAATGTGTATTTTTTATTTAATTCTAAATAAAAGTTAAAATTTCATTTAAATCGCTTGAAACGAAATAATTTGCTTTACTTATTTATTGGTTTTGTAGTAACAAGCCTTCTTTTGTCTCTCCCTAAATGTGTAGGTTGTTACGAGTGGGCGTTAGGCATGGAAATCAGATTTTTATCAAACCACTTCTATTTTCGGAAATGTAAACTCGAGACTTCTTTTTAAAGTCAATTGAAAAAAAAAAAAGATATTTGTTGTAATCAATTGAGAGATTTTCCAGCGGCTCGTGGATTTTAAGTATTTTGTTTTGACTTCTACTAAAATTCCTCATTTCTAATTTTGTTATTTAGAAATATCAAGAGCTTAATGTGTATTTTTTATTTAATTCTAAATAAAAGTTAAAATTTCATTTAAATCGCTTGAAACGAAATAATTTGCTTTACTTATTTATTGATTTTGTAGTAACAAGCCTTCTTTTGTCTCTCCCTAAATGTGTAGGTTGTTACGAGTGGGCGTTAGGCATGGAAATCAGATTTTTATCAAACCACTTCTATTTTCGGAAATGTAAACTCGAGACTTCTTTTAAAGTCAATTGAAAAAAAAAGATATTTGTTGTAATCAATTGAGAGATTTTCCAGCGGCTCGTGGATTTTAAGTATTTTGTTTTGACTTCTACTAAAATTCCTCATTTCTAATTTTGTTATTTAGAAATATCAAGAGCTTAATGTGTATTTTTTATTTAATTCTAAATAAAAGTTAAAATTTCATTTAAATCGCTTGAAACGAAATAATTTGCTTTACTTATTTATTGATTTTGTAGTAACAAGCCTTCTTTTGTCTCTCCCTAAATGTGTAGGTTGTTACGAGTGGGCGTTAGGCATGGAAATCAGATTTTTATCAAACCACTTCTATTTTCGGAAATGTAAACTCGAGACTTCTTTTAAAGTCAATTGAAAAAAAAAAAAAAGATATTTGTTGTAATCAATTGAGAGATTTTCCAGCGGCTCGTGGATTTTAAGTATTTTGTTTTGACTTCTACTAAAATTCCTCATTTCTAATTTTGTTATTTAGAAATATCAAGAGCTTAATGTGTATTTTTAATTTAATTCTAAATAAAAGTTAAAATTTTATTTAAATCGCTTGAAACGAAATAATTTGCTTTACTTATTTATTGATTTTGTAGTAACAAGCCTTCTTTTGTCTCTCCCTAAATGTGTAGGTTGTTACGAGTGGGCGTTAGGCATGGAAATCAGATTTTTATCAAACCACTTCTATTTTCGGAAATGTAAACTCGAGACTTCTTTTAAAGTCAATTGAAAAAAAAAAAAAGATATTTGTTGTAATCAATTGAGAGATTTTCCAGCGGCTCGTGGATTTTAAGTATTTTGTTTTTACTTCTACTAAAATTCCTCATTTCCACTTTTTGTTATTTAGAAATATCAAGAGCTTAATGTATATATATATATTTTTAATTTAATTCTTAATAAAAATTAAAAATTTATTTTATTGGCTTGAATCGAAATAATTTGTTTTATTTATTTGTTTTTTTTTTTTTGTAAGAAATTGCAAAGTAACAACAACAATTATTAGAAATATAACAGAAAATTATGTTTAATTCATGTACTGTTGAAATGTTTAATTCAAATACTACACAATTTTTAACTAATGACATTCAAAGACTACAAAAATAATAAACTACCTCATTTTTTTCGTTTGTTGTTTACAAATGTAGAAATATATAAATAGAAACAGTTTAATTATAACGAAAAATTAGTTTATTTCATTTTACTGTATTAAGAAGGCCAGAAAGATGCATCTCCAAACTAAAAGTTCTCAGTTCGAAACCTGATAAATACAGCAGACCTAAAAGTTCTATGTGAAAATTGAGAGAACACCATAAATCCGTAGGGTGGAATGATAAAAGAGGATTGGTTTGGCTTTTCACTCTACGTTTATCTTGTGCACATGAGGACTAATTAGACCAGGACCTACAGTTTAAAGTGGATTCCGAACCACCATCGAACATCCATGCAACCTTCAAGATTCGAACCTGAAGCCTGTGGTATCAAAGTGCTAGGCCATTTGGCCATAAGGCCGCTGACTAATTTAATGATTAATAACGTTGTCAAGTTCGAGTTGTTGAAACATTTCTTGCTTCAACATTTAAAGCCTTAAAGTATTTATTAAATAAATTTTATAAATAATAATTCATATGAATATTTATTTTATATAAATTTGTATAGATTAAAATAAAAAGTGGAAAAACTTTTTTTATTGTTATCATTAACCATACTTCACCAAAATTTCACTTGAATATCTTCAAAATATATATTTTTTAATTTTCATATGTGTTATTCTCACTATTTATTTAACGGTTTTTTTTTTTTGGAAACCGTATAGAAACTTGTTAAAAATAATTTACTGCAAGTAAATTTGTACAAATATTTTTCATACAAGTACATTTGTTAATTAAAAATTAAATCTACAAATACTTGAAACGGAACTAAAAGAACAGAAAAAAAGTAAACATATTTTGGCACTCTTTCGTACATTTACACTATCTACACAAATAAGAAAGATTACTGTCGTCTTCAAAATCCTGCTTGCATTATGATTTTCTTATTGTGTAAGAAACTATTTAGGCTTAGTCTAGGTGTTTTTTTCCTTCAAAAAATTCAAAGTAATTACTTTGGACTTACGCGAATATAATTTTTTTTAACCACTTGAATTTTTGTTTTTAAAAACACACTGCAGTAAATACGATTAACAGTAACAAACCATTTTTTTGTCTCTCACTAAATGTGTAGGTTGTTACGAGTGGGCGTTATGCACAGATCGCTTTTTGCATGGAAATCAGACTTTTATCAAACCACTTCTATTTGCTTTTAATTATTCGTGTCGGAAATGTGAACTCGAGTCTGCCTTTAAAGTAAATTTTTAAAAAAAAGATATTTTGTTGTAAGCAGTTGAGAGATTTTCCAACGGATCGTGGATTTCAAGTATTTTGTTTTTACTTAAAATTTCTCATTTCTACTTTTTGTTATTTCAAAATTTCAGGAGCTTAATATATATTTTTAATTTAATTCCTTAACAAAAATTAAAACTTTATTTAAATGGCTTGAATCGAAATAGTTTGTTTTATTTAATTATTTTTGTGAAAAATTGCAAAGTAAAAGAAGTTATTATTTTTTTCATCTTTGAAGGTCATTAACTAAAAAAGGGATAGTATTTGTATTAATCATTAATAATTTTCTGTTACATCTCTAATAAACTACCTAATTTAAAACTGTTTATTATATTTATTTATTCTATATTTATTTATACTATTTTTATTTATTTTATTTTTATTATTATTTATACTACTTTATTTATTATTATTATTATTATTATTATATTTACTTTTACTATTATATTTAAACTCAATAATTATATTTCTAATAAACTAATTCTAACTACTACTCTACTACTCCTAATTGGTGGCACATTTGCAAATGTCGAAATAATATAGACACAGTTTAATTATAAGGAAAACTTTCCATTTCAATGAATTTTTACTGTATGTATTAAGGAGGCAAGATCGATGTATCTGGGATACATCGCTCAGCGGAACTGAAAGTGCTCAGTTCGAAACCTGACAATTACAACCTTACCTAAAGGTTCTATGTGCAAAATGGGGAAGAATGTTATAATTCATAGGTTAGAATGGACTTGAAATCGAGAGAAAGGTATAAAAGTCACAATTGAAATGTAAAATTGGGTGGCACAATGTAAGTGCATTGTAGCAGACCTTGTATAATGCACTCCAAGTAACGTTGAATCTGCTATAAATCCGCCTTTCTAGTGACTTCATTTAAAAACGTCCGATATTCCAAAATTTTATTATAATATCAATTTACTTTTTTTATTAAAAGGACTTCACTTGACTAGGAGCTTTGAGATGTATGCTCGCTGACGCTTCTTTATCTCAATTTATCCAAACACTGTTAAAATACTGCAGATAAAAGAATTTGACAACGATGAAAATTAATTCTCTATAGAGGAACTACTGTACAACTCGAAATTCTTGATTTCATTGTCCATGATGTATTGCAAAATCAATTTTAAAAGAAAGGAATTTATTAAAAGGATTAGAATAAACTATACTTTGTTAATTTTAAAAGATACTTAACTTGAGATATATAAAGATGAGATATGTTTGTTTAAGTGACTCCTAGTTAATTTAAAAGATACTTTTTTTTCTTTCTAATGCAGCTGGAGACCATGATCTTTTTTTTTTTTTTTTTTTTTGCCCTGAGGGCTCATCGACGTTACTTACTTTGCACTACCCATGGGACGCGTGTAGCTTGAAGATAAGCCACGGACGTGGAGTAACAATGTCCCCGCAACGCTCTACGATCTTATTAGAACCGGGACCTACGGTTTAAAGTGGATTCCGAACCACTACAAACACCATGGCAATGCCGGGATTTTAACCTGATACCTGTGGTACCGAGCGCCAGAGCGCTAGCCACTCGGCCATCAGGCCCCATTTTTAAAAGATATTAAACTTGAGATTTATAAAGATGAGATATGTTTGTTTAAGTGACTTCTAATTAATTTAAAAGATGCTCAACTTGAGATTTATAAAGTTGAGATATATTTGTTTAAGTGACTCCTAGTTAATTTAAAAGATACTAGAAGTCATTTAAACAATCATACCCATTTTTTTGAAGAGAACTTCAGGAAAACCTTCACAAGGGAAGTGATGACACACGACACTAATATTTCAAACACATGTGGATTTCCCAGAGAAAGAAGTGTGCTGAAAGTGTTCATCAAGTTTTAGTTGTGCAATTATTATTGTTTTCTACAGTACAAAAAAAAAAGAATTCCTGAAATCCAAAGTATATATTTTGTATGTCAGAGACCTCATCTGATTGCTGAGAATCATACCTGATTGAAACAGAGTCACGGATGCAACGTAGCAAGACTTTTAGTAGTAATTATCTAATATATGTGAGTTCCATGTGAGAAAAGTCGGATCTTCTAGACCGTCCGATTGTAGAAACAAATGTTGCTCAAACATACTTCCAAGTAGCTACTGAGTCTTCTAGGCTTAGAAAAAAAATATTGACTTCTAATCAAGTAGTTTTGCTGACTAGCTCTCTGGCCGCCTTTGGTATCACAGGCTTTAGATTCGAACCCTGGCTGTGGCATGGATGCTTATAAGTAATTCGGAATCCACGTTAAACTGTAGGTCCCAGTCTAATTAGTCTAAAGTGTGCAAAAACATGACCGTAGAGCGACAAACCGCCAACTGTTTTCGTTTTTTCATATTGCATCGCACTTTGTTATTTATACATGAGTCGGCAAACTAAATTTCTGTAGACTAAATTTGACAAGATTTAAATAAACTCTGTAAACTTATTATAATTCAAAAATGGGTTGAGTTATTTTATTAAACAACATAAGGAATTTCGAATTCCTTATGTTTCGAATTCCTTATGAAGATCGGAATTTTCCGAAGTATTCCTATTATCATTCAACAATCCATTCCCCAATCCAACATTCAGTCCTATTATCATTCAAGAACAGATTAAGTATTCATAGAACTCCAAAGTTAACTGAGAAAGAAATTTTGTAAGACATCATAACGTTATGTGAGACATTTCTCATTCTCACAAATAGTTAGAGGCGAAAAAGGAAGAATCGATCTTACTGTCAAATCGTCGCAACCCTTAAAAGAATTATTAAGAGGTCCATTGAATTTTTAAGACAAGAATTTTCTATATTTAACTCTATATAAAGGGTTGCAAAATGTTTTTTTTTTTAGATGTCAAACCACTAAAAGAACTTTTGTGATATTATAAGCATCGTGCTTTACAAAGTATTGCAGTGTTTAATTTTGATTAATGGAGATCTTTCAATACACTTTTAAAATAAAAGTTTATAAAAATATTTCGCTATTGAATATTTAATTTTTTCAATAAAAATAAAATAAAAGGTTATACATGAGCATATGAAGCATATTTGTTTTATAAAGCAATTGATAAATGAAAACCATCATTTAAACTGTGAAATGTATCGATATTTTTAGACAGTGAACATCACTTCAGTAAATCCTGATGTTGATACGCTTTGAATGCAAACTAAAAAATTTCCAAACACAGTTTTGTGTACATCAAATGTCATTTGCATTGAAAAAAAAAACCACCCAAATCTGTGTACATTTCTAAAAACATTACATAAAAATAGATACTGATTCTTTGTATTAATAAATATTATCGTAAAATTATGAAATAAATAAACGAAACATCAAACTTTCTTTATGGATTGGTACCTTGTATACACATAGCATCACTTGCGACCTTCCTGATGATCCTATTATGAAATACCATCTGCCATCATATATATATTTAAATGTTACATTTCAACAAGAAAACAGCAAATGATAACTTTTTGAAAATGTGTTATATAAATTTCTCTGTCAAATCATGCTATTCAATGCAATGAATTGTTTTTAAAGCATGTTATTTAAGCCTCCAATACTTTGTAAAAAAATATTTTTATATTATGAATTATATCTAAAACCAGGACTGTTCACTTATTCAATTATTTAGATAACAGTAAAAATTGTCTTGAGTCGCCATTGAATTATTAATTATCAATATTCTTTAAGACTTAATAAATAATCAGAATGCATTCACTACCACGAAAAATAATTGATATCTTATAATGCGCAAATACATAACATTTTTAAGCACGGTAATAAGTAAATTGTATAAAAATGTCAAATGTTAATAATATTTTATTTATTTCTGTTCAGAAAATTTTTTCCAAGTATTTGTACAAATCGTTAGCCAGTGAAAAAAAAAGTATATTAAAAAATAATATTTTATTTTGTAAATATTTTATACGATTAAAATTTTAAAAATAAATAAAATTAGTACTGGGAAATTCTTATGTTCCAAGGAAATTTCTGATTTTACATTGAGATGCATTCATAACAAAACTGAGCTTAAGATAAACCAATAACGCATTCATAACAAAACTGAGCTTAAGATAAACCAATAACGCATTCATAACAAAACAAGCATTGAGCTTAAGATAAACCAATTAATTGTTAACCGCCAAACAAGTTATATTTGTCACAAAAATTTATAATTTATTTTGTTACTTTAGTATCATGACTAATACATAAGTCTTTGATTATTGAATATGTGCTTGTATAACAACATAAAGTATTTAGTGAATAATATTTACTGAGATTAAAAACCAATAAACTATTTGTAACTAAAAAGTTATATTTGTCACAGAAATACCAATTAGCAATTAGTTTTGTTACTTTAGTGTCATGACTAATATTCTTTGCAATATGATATAATTCTATTATAATATAATAGTCTTTGATTATTGAATATCAGCTTGTATAAATAACAACATAAAATATTTAATGAACAACATTTACTGAAAGCAAAATATTATTCACAGAAAAGAATAATAACATGCGCCTACCTGAAAGCATTTCAGTTGAATATTCCATCTAAATTATTGATTCGCCACGCCATTCATCCAAGCACAGCAATTCCATACTAATTCATCACAATCTCCCTTTGCATCTCAATCCCACCAATAACCTCGCGCCTTTTTTCCGAGAAAATCACCAATCCCTAATCACTCATTACTCCCCCGTGGGCGATTACTCCGACTCAGAAGATAACTGCAGAGACACGAACACGGGCTGTGCTCTGCAGAAAATAAGGGTAATTCATTAGGGCGCTTCATTAGTTTATAGCGACGAGACAAGCGATAAACAACTCAAGAACCTGCAACGAGGACAATTTTTTTCCCCTTCCCGGCCTGATTTGTTGACTTTCTCAGTTTGACCAACTAAATTAAATATCTCTTTTTCCACAAACTTGAGGAATAATGTCTCCCACTTCCTCGACTAAACGCTCTCCAGAGATTTACGAGCCAGCGCACAAAAAATTGTGATTCTTCTCCTGCGACTTTATTTGTATTCATATAGGTTAAATAAATTTCGCAATCTCAGTTTTCTGTAACGATGTGTTTGTGTTTTAGTTAAGTTGTTGGTAGTTTTTAGCCATCGGATAATGTTCATGATGTTTATGTTTTTTTTTTTTTTAATGCCCTAGTTTCCCAATGTTAAATTCAGCAGATTAGCGTGAACTGGCTAATGGATAAAGCGGGCGGACGGTAACTATCTGCTAGCTGCCTACGTTGTGTTCACTCTTTACAGAAAATTGGAAACTCTGTGTAGACTTTGATAACGCCTAGGTTTGATGTGCATGCAAAATAGGGTTCAACTACTCACAAAAATCTTTGGGAAAAGCAACATATTCCCTTCTTTATTTTTCAAGGATTATTTGTGGTAGGATAATGACAAAAGATATAAATATTTTACAAAAATTCACTTTTTTTAAGGTAACGTAGTTCACTGGTAATCAGCACGTTACCTCATTTCAGCGGTAACATGCGCCGCTGGTGAGCATTTAGGGCTGAGGGTCAATCCGTTAGTGGCTTTGTTGTAGACACTGTTTCAAAACCAAGAGACATGATGGCGTTTGGGATGTTCTGTATTTTGCCTCGTTAGTGGGACTACCCGGTGGGAGTTTATCAGATTTTCTCCTATACAATACACAAGCGCCGGTTCGTTTCCCCGAAAGTCTTCCCAGAAGCCACTGCCCTCCTTCTTCAGCAACTCGGGTAAGGTCAGGTCAGACTTCGGAGGCAAGTCAGACTTCTATCTATGGGTTCTCCATCACAACAGAAGATGCCCCCCTTTCCCTCCTTCCATAAGACCACAGGGCTTCTTGGATTTAATCTAGATGTTGCTGTTTGCAAAGTGGTATAAGAAACAGACAACAAACAAATAACTTTGGAAAAGTAACATACTCTCTTCTTTATTTTTCAGGGATTATTTATGGTAGGATAATGTAAAAAAATATAAATATTTCATTCACAATAATTCACTTTTTTTAATAAGTGGCTCTTGCTATACAGCATTTTTCTATGAATCTACTAAATTTACTAACACATTAATAGGACTAAAAATCTTTGTGCCAAGGGGAATAGGATTCATTATGATGGACATCCAGAATGATTTTTTGACATAACTTTCCACAACTGAGAGTCGCATGAAAGAAAATCTGAAATATTCCCACTAAAACATCTGAATCGATATAACTTATCTCTCTCCAAGTCAAAAAGCAATATAAACCATCATGAAAATCGAAAACGAATTGATTCACACTTTGCCATAAAGCTACAATTTCAGCTCAAATAATTTTTAAAAGATAATTAATACTATTATGAAGTAGTCTCTTTTTATATAATTTAAATATAGTTTTAAAGATTTCGTTATGAAAAGAAATTTCAATAGAAAAAGACAGCAGATCAGCACACAGAAAGGATTTAAGACGGCAATTGTCCTATAAAAGTCCTAAGCAAAAGGTCCACATAAAACACGTAGCAAATAAAAATTTTAATTATAACTAATATTTATTATTAATAAATTAATTTTTAATTTAAAACAATTTTATTTTTAGAGATAGAAATCATTTTGGAAAGAAACATAGGTTCGGCCATCGTTGTCCCGTAGGCGATATTTGGCGATAGGTAAGTCCCGATGGCTACAAATTTTCTATCTATAGAATTAGCTCTTTTTCTGAATTGAAGCATGTCACCCTTTACTAATTGATGATAATGTTATTTTGCAGGTCACATTAAAATTGCCATTAAGCTAAACAAAGGGGTTACACAGCACCTGTGCCGAAAAACGCCAGTATCCAAAAATTAAAGAGAAGTTAGCAAAATTGTAACTTAAATTCCTGTTTTTTCATATTTAATGAAACTAAGTAAAAACATTTGCCCAATAAAGATTCACAAATTGCACATAAGTGAAAAAATAAGCTTTTTGGTTTTCTGTCTTCAAAATGCACTAAATGGAAACGCCAATATAAATACGGCATTATGCAATATAACTTCAATGTGCAGTGTGATAACCTCTAATCTAGCCATGAATGCAGCCATGACAAGGATGTTTAATGGTAAAAGTGTGTTTATTAACTCACTTGCCAGAAACCCCATTGCTGTGTCAAGGCCGATCGAAGACCCAGAAGGGTTGTAGGAATCAAGTTAAGTGCACCAATACACCTCTCTAGAGCATTTCAAACATGTTCAATCAGGGTTCCATCCGGAGAACGGGCTGGTAAACCCATACGTACAATGATCTTCTCATAAAGATAATTCTTTACCAATTGAGCTCTGTGGGGTCTATCCTTATCACCTTGTAATATGGTAATCTGCATAAAGGTAAGGCGTAATCAATTCTATCAAAAGTCGTCTTTTTATAATGAAGCAATAATAATGTTTCTTTGACAGATCAGTGTAACCATCTAAAGAGATACCTTTACCATTCACATACACTGTACCACTTAAATACCATATCTCTTTCTCTCTTTGTATGTGATAGGGATAATAGAGAGTTTTTGCATACCGTATTTTTATCGGCCGTTATTTTTCTCCCTAGCGCGCATGCTCATAGGAAATTGCGCATGCGTATCTGTGATAATGTTTTCTTTCAGCATGCGTGCTAGGGAGAAAAAAATATCGGACGATAAAAATACGGTATGCAAAAACTCTCTATTATCTGGTTTCCCACCTCTCGCTATAACAAAATTCTTCATGAATCCGTTTGCAAACAAAATTTGAACTCATCCACAGAGAATACAAACCTCCATCAACTTGAAGTCCATTTGACAAGCGTGCGTATCCAATTAAATCTTATATTCCGCTGGCATAATTGAAGGGTATTCACAGTGCTGAAAATTTTCATACAATCCTTCAATCCTCTTTTGACTTTTCAATTCCTACTATTAATTCACACTCTCCTATACAAATTTCCAATCGTTCATAAAATACTTTTTATTCATCCACTTCAAATACATTTTTTTTGAACTTGTAGTGGATGACACTTGATATGAATACAGTTTTTTCAAATATTAATTCACGAATTAAATTTAATTAATTTATTTTATTTTATTTTAGATTTAAGTTGCGTATATCTATCAATAGATGGCGCCAGATAAGAGGGAAATTTCAATTTTATTTGTAAAGGACTTTTCTGCAATAGTGTGAAAAAAAAGTAGGAATTGACTTTAAATTTTTTTTTTTTATATTACTTGTTCTTGTGTATAGCACAGTTTGAGTTTTTTATAAGAATTCTAACAGGTCTGAGAATAATTGCAGAATAAGAATTAAGTAAAAGAAATCTGCAGGCCAAAGCAACAGCAAAAATTCCTCTGATAAATTACTAATGGAACACACAAACAAATATAAAAAGTTTACTGCATGAAAACGAAGATATAACTGATTCGATTATCAGGACGTAAGGTCCTCTTTTCCTACTTCTGAGACATTTTTTCTACCACTTTATTCGTACCAAGCTAATAGCTTTCTAGTACTCCTCGAGCAGTATAGACTTGGAAAAAGATCAATAACAACCAACACCAAACACATCAAAAGATTAAAGGTCACTATTATTTTATTTATTTAATAGTATCCAATTATTCTCGTATCCAACAGTATTTTTTTTTTATTTTAATAATAATCAATCAGATCATTTTCTTTCAAAATTCCAAACTTCTTGACATTTTTAGTATATGAAAATTCTAGAATGCAAATTTTTATTTGTACTTTTACAAAACAAATTATTTTAACTTCAGAGTCAAACAATTTAAGGAACAAATAGCTATACAATTATTGACTAAATAAAAAAAAATCAATTATTTACACATTTACAGCATATTAAAATAATATAATTTTGAACATAGTTTTGGCATATATCATCATCATCAACGCGACAGTTCCTTGTGGGCCGAGGACGTCTACCTACTGACAGTTTCCGAGCAGATGTTTTCTTTTTACGAGGTACAGTTGTCAGCCCTACGTCCAACAGTCATATTTGACGGGATCTAGGTGGTTTAAAGTGGATTCCGAACCAGTATAAACATCCATGGCACCGTCGGAGCTCGAACCCGAAACCTGTGGCACCGAGCTCCAGTCACTCGGCCATCAGGCCCCTTAGGCATATATATGTTTTTAAAATTCAACATAAGGATTTTTTAGTGAAATCTAATTCAAACTTTAGAAAATAACTAATAAAAAAACTTGCGATGGTAATTCTGACAAGAACAACCCATAAACTGAAATGGGAATTTAAAAAATGTATACGAAAAACCAATTACTAACATAATCATAACTTTACCAAATAATTTTAATAGTCGACTATCAACAAAGTATGAGTCACATCATTAATATATTTTTTCACTGACTTAAAGATTTTTTTGAATAAATATCACTTTATTTTCTAAATACATTCCATTAATGATATTATATTGTTATAAAATATTTCATTACTTTAAAAATATTCAAATGATATTTCACCTCTAGTTTTTGAAAGACATTTATTTCCTGTCTAATTGATTTGTATTCATTTGAGAGTTCACCAAAAAGTGAAATACAATAAGAACATATTTCTTCCTGTTGATTTAATGAATAACTATTCGAAATTAGAACACAATGGATTCTATGAAAATTGAAGTTTATTGTATCATTTCAATTTATTTTTCGTAATTTGTTTCATCCATAAAGACATTGTTAAAATCTCCTGAAAAGAGTTTTTGTAAAAGAAACCTATTAATATTATGCAACAGAATCGCATGCATTAAATTATAACGTTTCCCTGAAGTTTAGGAAGTTTTATAATCTTGATTACAATTTTTATACTGCTTATAATTATATTCATCCCATTTTAAAGTATTTTTCAATATTAACCTTTTTTCGTTAAAGGTTATTATTTGTTATTTTTTGTTTGGTTAATTTTATAATATAATTGTATATGATTTACAGAAGAAGAATCTGTATTTTAATTCGCAATATTACGAATCTGTATTTGCCTGACTCGTGGCCCAATGGCAACGCGCGCTGCCGATGAACATTAGGGAGGAGGTTCAATCCGCTGGCGGCTTGGTTGTAGACACTGTTTCAAAAAACGAGGAGACTCAATGGCGATTGTGTTTTTTAGTGATGTTCAACATCTTTCCTTGTTAGTCGGACTGCCCGGTTTTCCCGGTTTTCTCCCATACGATATGGGAGATAGCTCACTGAACTGACCCTTCTTCAGCGATTCGGTGCCAAGTCAGACTTCTACCTACGGATACTCCATCACGTGTTCTTGAACTTGGTCTATAGAAATTGCTGGCCTACTAAGTGGGATAAGAAACAATAGAAACTGTATTTTTAATTATTCTTTACCCATTTAGTTTTAAAGGGAAGTCAATAGATTTTATTGAGAAATTTATACTGTATTATTGTAAAATCTACGTACAACATTTTTTATGACTTTATTCATTTATATCTTTACTCAATTTTAAATCTTGTAGTAGACAAATTTGCAACGAGAAAATTTATTTTTCCTTTTCGCGCCTATGCGCAAGAATACCCCTATCGGCGAAAAAAGTGTATGTATACGCATGCGCCTGCGTTCGCATAAGTCCGAGTCTGTGGAGTGTAATGTCAGATCGGTAAGAGTGAGCAGCACGGCTGCGAGTGGCTGTGACTGTTTAGTGAAATAAAGTGCTGTTAAGTTTTCATTATGAATACTTGTTGTGTTAGTGTGAATGTTATTCAACATACAGTCCATTGCTAGAGAACATGTGGGACAGCTATTGACGAGAACATTTCCATAATTGGGAAATAAATGTACTATTAATTGTTTTAACAAAATTTCTCATAAAAAAGCACTTAATATAATTGCATTGCAATAAATATACAAAGAAAACTGTTTAAATATTTATTCAGTTTAATTTTTCCAGTCAAAATATTAGCTTATTTTAAGAAGAAAATGAAAGTTGAATAGTGAACAAATACACAAGTTTTGGACAAGAAAGTGTCTTTTTATTCAAGTTAAGAAAAAATTATGTTGAGGGTTGTCTGATTTATATTTTTTATGATGAATATTCGGATGCTCTTTAATATGTTATACGCTTAGAACAATATCGTTGTCTAATATATTTCGTAAGAATTATCTGGTACAAAATAATAAAAAAATATTTAATTATTTTAAGAAAATATTTTTCTGTTTGTTAAAAGTAGATATTAAGTTTCATAACCCTATCCCTTTCTGATCAATAACTTTAAAAAAATTAATTACGCAGAAATTTTTATTCTATAATTATAATGAATATTCTCGATTCCTTAAATATCCACTTAAAAATCATGAAGATTCAAGATTTCCTGATTTGATTAAATCGAGAATGTTCTAATATTCTTGGAATATTAGAATATTCCTTGGAATATTGTCGATTTTGATATTAATCGTTAACACAGAAAAAAATCAGTTGCCATTTTATTTTTCCAAATATCAAAAACAAAATAATAATAATAATGACATCTTTAATGCACATAAATATTGAAATGTGGTAATAATTATTCTTACACAAAAAAAGAAAAGATTAAATTTAATCAGATAGAATTCCGTGATTCTAAAATGAAAATATTACAAATTAGGTTGTTATTTTAAATGGAAAATCACACGGCTTGTTCAATGAAGATGGACGCTTTTTTTCCAAAATAATTCTATTATGCTTTAGGAATGACATTTTATAAAAGGACATCATGTCCAAATTCTATCAAATAAAAATGCATTTTTAAATGACAATCACAAATCCATTAGACTAACTAAATTCCAGGTCCGGAAAATTTTATTTATTTATTTTTATTAAGTGTCAATTCTTTGTCGTCCAATAAAATTTAATTTCCGTTTGAAAACGATAACACAAAATCATATGACATAAAAAGAAAATAATAGTATGAAACTTTTATAACTCTTAAACTTCATTCCTAATGCATTCAAAATGTAGTATAATTTTTAAGATCTTAAAATTTTGAAGCATTTTCATTAACTTAAAATTTTGAGGCATTATGTATTATAAATCTGATTTATTTATGACGAGTTTGTCGATTTTTTACAGAATATTCTATCAATCAAAGATGAATGTAAAAATAGATAATTATATTTAACTTTGCTTACATTCTTACAAAAGAATATTTCACAAATTTTCTGATTGAAATCTTAAATTGAATCTTAGTTTATGCCAAGAAGCATATAAATTACAAAAATAAATAAATAACGGACCCTAAAAATGTAAAGGAAAGTATAAATTAATTAAAAAAGGACTATATAAATTAATTATTAAAAAAATAATTAATGTATAAGGATAAAAAAGTATCATATAAAAAAATAAAGGTAAAAGAGACTATGAAAAAGTAAAAGTAAAAAGGACTAAGTATACCATATAAATAAAAAAAAGTAAAAAGATAAAGGATCATAAAAATGTAAAAGAATTTTAAAAAGTACTATATAAATTAATTCAATTGGAATTATATACGTAAGTAAAAGTAAATAAAAGGACTTCGAAAAGGATTAAATTAATTCAAAATTATATATATAATTATTATTTTAAGATAATATATATAATTCTGTTTCAAATATGTATACTATTATTGAGAAAACATTAGATATAACTCGTTAAATATATGAAATTTATTACTATACTTTTAATTTTTCTACCTTTTTTTTGTATTTTTAAATCTTAATTAAGAAAGATATTTAGTAGCTTATTACCTATAAAATAAATGCGTATTTATTTATAGGGGGCCGCATATTTCGTGTTCTTGATCAATTTCAATTTTAGTTTCAAATTTCTTTCGCGAGCTTTGCTTTTTTTTTATTTCTTTCCCAAGTTTTTTTATACATACTATTTACTTACAAAATAATTTAGTAAAAACAATAATTCAAAAGAAAACTTAATGTAAAATTGTTTTAAGAAATCATCTAGGGAAAGTTAAGACAATTTTATTTCATATAAAAGAAAATCGTTTGGTATTCTGTAGTTCTTTTTTTTATTTGTTAAAATAGCTGTTATGCGTTTTGTTCTTACATTAAAATTTAAATTTTATGGGTAACCTGTATATCGACAGAACCGATTGCAATTTTTTATATACTTTTTTATTTCAATATATCACTAATAATTTATTCACTGATTTATTTAGACATTAGTATATATTAGGCATTATTTTAATTAAATACGGAATTTTTTGCATAAGTAGTTTTGTTCAAGCGGTGTCAGGGATATTTGTAGTGGTTCGGAATCCACTTTAAAACCGTAGACCCCAATCTGATATGACTGTAAAGCGTTGGGCTTAGAGCTGACAGCCCTACCTCGTAAGAATAAAACATCTCCTGTCTCGAAATCTCCCAGTAGGAAGACGGCTATGGCCTATCATAGGGCTACTGCGCCACTGATGATGATGAGTTTTATTCAATATGTTTACTAAAGCTAATAAATTTATTTAATATTGTACGAATTGAATTTTACTTAAAAAAAATTTTTTTTTAACTTTTATTAAACGTACAATTTTTTCTGCACTAAAATTATCTTTTACGATAATTTAAATAAACGAACCTTTTTAATTATTTGCTGTAATATTTTCATGCTCTCAGCAAGACGTCGGAAAAGTTCTCGGAAAGAACGGTGAAACCTTGATCTACATTCATTGATATCCTTCTGTCAATTCTCATCATTAACGTGTCCATCGAAATGTTGAGAGATTTTATGCATTTGGAAGTGACTACTACTCGGAAGAAAAAAAATAATAATTCATCGTCACGTTTGTGATCAGTAAAGGTCAACATATGAAAAGCTTCATTTTATTTTATTGAAAGAAGAAATTATTAGATGTCATAGATCATCTATTTATAGAACTGATCTAAACAAAAAAATATAGCATCAAAACGCCGTTACATTTTTTTAAAACAATTAGAAATGGATTTTAATGAAATTAGTTCTATATAACATTGAGTGGAATTCATCAAAGAAAAAAAATAGAATTTCTCAGCAATTTTTGATTGTAAACAACTGTCAGAGAGAAAAGGTTAGGCCCCTGCTTTAAGATTATTCTTCTTCATTGGCGCAACAGACCCTTGGTGGGTCAAGGCCGTCTGCCTACTAGCAGATTCTGAGACAGATAATGTTTTCTTTTTACGGGGTAGGGTTGTCAGCCCTAGCCCCAACGATCATATTAGAGCTGGAACTACGGTTTAAAGAGGATTCCTACCTACTACAAGCATCCATGGCACAGTAGGACTTGAGCCCACAACCTACGACACTGAGCGTTGAAGCGCTAGTCACTAGGCCATCGGGCACCTGCTCTAAGATTAATAGATATAAATATGCTAAAAAAATTGAAATTTTTTTTATAGTTAAGTATTATAAGTTATGTTTCTTATCCCACTTGGTCGGCTGCAACATCTAGACCAAGTAAATGAATGAACCCATTCAAGACCATGAACCCGTGTGTTCTCATGGATGGAGGGAAAGAGGCAGCTTCTGTTGTGATGGACCACCCGTAGGTAGAAGTCTGACTTGGCTCCAAATCGCTGAAGAAGGAGGGAAGTGCCTTCCGGGGGGAAGATCTACCCCGCCCTCGCGTATCGTATGGGAGAAACCCCGGAAAAGTCCGAGTAGGTAGCCCGACTCACGAGGCGAGATGCTGAGTATCACAAACGCCCTCAGTCGCCTCTATTTTTGAAACAGTGTCTACAAAAAGGCCGCCAACGGATAGAACCTCGGCCATAATGGTCTCCAGCGAGATTTACGTTGCCACTGCACATTCCAATGCACATTCCAGGAGAAAAGTATTAATGTTTTGTAATTTTTCTTAATGTCTTAACAAACGTTGTCATTCAAATGGAAAGACATTAACTGAATCACTAATTTTATACTGAACATCTGAATTATGTGATTATATATTTTTAAGATACATTGCCAATCTTTTTTAAAAAGATAATAATTTTGATTAATCGAAATGGAAGAAATAGTTTTTCATTACAAATTAGGAAGATTTTTTTAATATGATCTCATTGTAATACAAAACTAACATTGCGCCAGTTTTTTCTGACTTAATTTAATAAGTATTTAAATATTTTTCAAAAATAATAAAATAACAATTTTTCAAGAATATTAAATAGATTTAAAATAAAATTATATATAAAAAATTTTAATATTTCAAGTAAGCATTTTTTTACAAAGAAAAAAAATTATGTTTAAAAAAAATAAATTTAATGAAGAGATACTGAGCAAATTTATCGATATAATGTTAATAATTTATTGATATAATGTTAATAACTTATCAATATAATGCAAATTTATTGATTATGTTGTGTTAAGTGTTTTTTTACTCTTCTTGATATTTTAGTTAATACACATTTTAATTTATATTACTACCAATAAGAATGTTTAAGAATAAATCCAGACATAATAAACCTTAATAACTTAATCCCAATTTTAATTATTGTTCTGAGTTATTTTTTAATCTTTATAAATCACCTAAAAGCATTGCTAATTCTAACTTATGAGTAATCTGTCAAATATTGGAAAGAATTACTTTTATAAAGTATTTCCATTCTTAACATAAACGATATCTTAACTTTGTGACTATTTTATTCAAATTAAAGCTATCCATAATTTGAAGTGCCAAAACTTGTTTCAAACTGTATTGAAATAGAATGATTAATTGAAGAAGAGTTCGTTTAAATTAGTATATATACTTCCTAAACCAAACTGAAACTTGTATATATCTTCAGAATTGATTTATTAATTTAATATTACAGATGTATACTAGGTTTCAGTTTGATTTCATGTGATTAAACAATTTTCTTCTAAAATATCATCTAGTGTTTATTTCAATTTCTTCTATCGTTAAAAAATATAAATAATAGCGATTATATATTAAGCCGGACTCGTGGCTCGGTTTTAACATGCACCGTTTGTGACCATGAGGGCTGAGGTTCAATCCACTGGGGACATTGTTGTAGACGCTGTTTCAAAAACGAGGAGAATCGATTGGTGTTTGTGTTGTTCAGCATGTTGTCTCGTCAGTCAGCCTATCTTATGGGAGGTTTCCAGGTTTTTTCCCATACGATACGCAAATGCGGCAAAGTTCCGGAAAACACTGTTTAAAGTCCTAACGCTACAAGCAGTCTCTCCTCCCCTAAAGTCTGGAACGTACTGCCCTCTTTCTTCAGCCACTCTGAGCTAAGTCAGACTTCTACCTACGAATGATCCATCCAAATAGAAGCTGCCCCCTTTCCCTTCTTCCATGAATAGACTATTCATGGGGTGTCCGTTCCGCTCTGCCGGACACTGTGGATAAATCACAAAATATATTTGAAACATAAAATATGATAAGCATAGAATATGGTTTATATTTTTTTTCCTTATGAAAACGCACACACACACACACAATATAATGAAAAATTTGGCCTACTGCTCATGTAATATTGATAACTTTGAGAACGTTTTTGTAATTAAATCATCTACAAAATATTTATATATTTTTTTTTCTTTCTAATGCAGCTGGCAAATAGACCTTGATCTTTATGCCATAAAGGCTGCACCGATGTTACTCACTTTGCACTACCCAGGGGTCGCGTGTAACTTGAATAAGCCACGGACGCGGATTAACAATGCCCCCGCAATGCTCTACGATCTTATTAGGACCGGGACCTACGGTTTAAAATGGATTCCGAACCACTACAAACACCCATGGCAACGCCGGGATTTGAACACAATACCTGTGGTACCGAGCGCCAGTCACTCGGCCATCACGCCCAATATCTTTATAGTAATATAATAATAAGCAAAGGAGTTTTACAACGTAATGTTTTACACATTATTTATAAAAGAAAATTTTCACAAAAAATCTTTTAGATTCACTACTCTTTAATTTCTAAACTCGAATCATTAATAAATAAAATAGATGTTCAGTATGTGCGACGGAGTTATTTTTCTCTATTTTTCATTGTTATTGTTAATAAATGTAAACAAATTGTTATTGCTGTTAATTGTTTTCATTCTTATTGTTGTTAAATGTTTTCACTTTTATAGTTAATAATTGTTTTTTAATAATTGTAAAAAATGTGATAAATGTTAATAATTGTTTTTAATAACTGTTAACAACTTGATAGTTGTTAATAACTGTGAATAATTGTTAATAACTGCGGATAATTATTAATAACTGCGAATAATTATTTTTCCATTGTTATAGTTATATATGCTTGGTATACGTGTGTTCGTGCAGAATGAAAAAAATTCCTATATTAAAACTTGCAATGATTATAAGTTCTTAAAATAAATAATTAATTAATTAAGTTAATTCAAAAGTTATGTTTTCAATAATCTGTTTTCCATCCATTTCAACATTTTGAATTATATTTGAAGTGATATTTAATTGTTAAGTTGGAATAATATTTTTAATTTTACGCATAATTTTAATTTTAATAGGTATATTCTATTTGTGAATAATATGAAGTAAATTAAAAGAGGGAATATAATTTGTTAAAGTTTTAACTATTATGTAATGAAGAAACCATATTTCACAAAAAAAAATAAATAAATAAAAATTTTAAATGCTAAATTTTACTAAAATACTCTTCACTAGTTGTTTCTTTATTTTCTATATATATATTTCTATATATATTTCTATTTTATTTTTTACTTGTACTTATATTTCTAAAATCACTTAATAGATCCTTTCTTGGTTAAATGTTAATTTATATTCTTTTTACATTTCAGTAAAAAAAAAGTACATTAAGTACATTTTTCAGAAATTGAAGTACATTTCCAATATGTACGTAAAGTCTTAACTGAAACCAGCATGTTAATAGTTTTTTATCCTACGTTGACGTTTCCTTTTCAAAAATAACGTTAGAATTTCATTAAATTATGGTGAAAAATATTTTTAAAATGCTTTAAATATAAATTTTTAAATGTTTATGTCGTCATTTAAAAGGAATAGATATGCAAAACATATGTAAATTTAAAAAAAGGAGTATTAAAAATGGTTAATATTTAAAGTCACATAGTGGTTTTATTTTTAAAACATAGTGGAGTTTTTTTCAAACAAACAGTGGTTAACATTTTTAAAATTTTGTGGTTTTTTTTATTTTTGTTTTTTATTATATTTTTTTAAGTTTTCAATTTAATTTTCATTGAGGAATAACAAGAGACTAAATTTTAATTAAGTTATTTTCATGTAATCAGACGAAATAATATATATTAAATATAATATTTAATGCAGTTTACTTACCATATATTATATTTTGTAGTCTGCATAATTATAAAATGAATGTTATTTTAAGTCTCAATTAATGTAATAAAAATTATAATTAATCAAATAAACTTTATAAGAAGAAAAAATTAAATTACTTATCTATAATTATCTAAAAAAAATTTTGTTTACGAATCAAATCTTTGAAAAGCAAATACATGTCCAAATATACTTTTCAATAACAATTTGCTAATTTTAGAAGCAATGCCCTTTAACTTTTTTAGAAATTGCTGAAATAATTTAATTTGGAAATAATTAATTACATATAAAATGGACGTTTTTTAATGTAATTATATCCAATAAAATACAGTTTAATTATCTACAGAAAGAAAGTAACGGTATCTTGAAAATAAAATAAATGCGTTTTAAGTTTTGATTGAATATATTGTAATTGCTTTGTATCTTATATTACATTAAGACAGAAAACTGAAAAATTTCTTTAAGGCAAAAAAAAATTGCTTTATTTAAGTCATAAAAGGTTTTCATTAAAACAGAAATATGGAACTAAGAGTTTTTAAAAAGCAACTTAAACTATTATTATATTAAATTCATTTTAAAACAATTCTTTTTTATTAAAAGAAAATAATTTCAAAAACATCTGTACAGTTCAACAAAATTTAATATACATGTGAATAAAAAGATTGTTCAAATAATTTTTAACATTGTATTGCATTTGATATTGTGAAAACGTTTTGAAAAACGTATTAACATTTTATATCAAATTTCTAGACCAAAAAAATTAGTTTTGGTAAATATAATTAAGAGGAAGGAAGCAGACGAAAATTATCAAAATTTTCCAATTGGAAAATTTCAATGTGTAGTGTGTAACTGGTTGGGGTTGGGTTGTGATACTTAAGGCACAGGTTGGTGAACTCGCACCTTTATTGGCACATGCATACACATACAATTAGAGATGTACAATATATAACACATTTAAAGACAGATAATTATAGATACGTGGAAGGACTCCACTTCTAAAGAAAAATCCAAAACTGGGCCACGCGCAGGATGGGCGAATTATACTTCCTCTCCGAGTAAGAGTCTGTAGGCCAACTAATGTGCCGAGATGCGCTAAATATATTTCCTCTCGGGATGAGAGACTATTAGTAAACTAAACGTTTCTCAACAAGAGCGCAGATTGAGCTGTACTTCCTCTCGGGTGAGAGTCTTGAGGCCGACTGAACATTTCTGTTGAACGCAGCAGAGGACACCATGGGAGGAAGCACGGTTACGAAAGTAATATTTTTTTCACATTTTTTTAATTGTACATTAAAAATGGCAAAATAAATTTAGATGTTTTATAATTTTTTTTTTTTTTTATTTCTTCCCTTCTGTTTATTTCTTCCCTTTTATTTCTCATACTTGAAGTGAAATTGCTGTGCTATAAATGTTTTTAAAAAACTGTTCATCAATACTGTATAAAATAAATTTATAATTAATTAAAATAAATAAGCACAATAAATAGTAGACAGTTTTATGTTGGTTTCAAAATGTATTGAAATATTATTACAATTCGTATATGAAAAGGTACAGATTCAGCATTTTACGAAATTATTAATTAGGTCCTATTTAGCAAAGCAATTTAAATGTAACATATTTATTCATTTTTAGAAAATGATATACTATACCGGATGCTGCCAAATAAATCTAAAAATACAAAATATACTAATAAAGGGAGATTCTTTAAAATATAAAAAGGTGCACGTTAAGATGTTTAAGTGTTGTGCAATTTGTATAGTCTATAAATTTGTTTTTTTTTCCTATTGAATTTTTAAATTGCCATAAAATTCAAGTTGAAATAAATAAAATTATTCAGTAAGCTTTGCTTTTAAGTATCGAAAATTGTATTGCAAGTTTTAAAGTTTATTTTGCTTCTCATTTTACAAACAATTTTTAATGGATTTTTCGTTTGTTACAAGAAATTCTGTTAGTGATTAGATAGCAATACAATTGCTCCCTAAAGAAAACTTAATCTTTAATCTTAAATCTTTTGTAGTAAATCTTTTTAAATCTATTATCATTTAATACTTTGTAGTAAATCTTTTTAAATCTATAATCATGTAATACTTTGTAGAAATCTTTAAAAATCTATAATCATGTAATACTTTGTATAAATCTTTTTAAATCTATTATTCTGTAATATTTTATGGAAATCTTTTATATATTCTGTAATCTTTATTTCTTTACAGGAATCCTTTATAGTCCTATTTTGTAACAATTTTAATTACAAATTTAATAACAGGACGTTAAAGAGTTTGACTCCATAGTTCCTAAAATTTATTGAGTTCCTTCAAAGTTCAAATTATTACCCATAAAATTATGGGCTCTGGGGAAAGGGATGCGTGGTGTCCTTGACCACTTTCAATTTTTGAAATATTCTCTGCTATCTATAATTATTTCTTTCACGAGTTTTTTTTTATAATATTTAAATTTCTTTCACATTGCAATAATTAAATAATGTAGAATTTTTTACAAAAAAGATAATTGATTTCGGCCTCTCCCCCCCATGGAACTTGTTGACAATTTAGAGAAAGTAAGTTTATGTTTGAGGAAATATATAAGATGTTCAACATAAAACACATATTGACAAATTTAGAGACAGCAATGTTTATGTTCAAGAAAACGTTTAACAAGAAAGTATATGATTTCAATGTATGGGACAACTTTTTAAATAGTTATTAATTTATCCATCTTAAAATTGTTAAACTTTTTGTTGATTCACAAGTATATTATTAGGTATATTAATTTACCCTTTTATACAAAATGAAACAGGTTTATTAATGGAAAAGCAATTATGTTTATACTATACTATTCTAATCAGAAAACTATATTTTTGGAGAGAAAAACTTTAATTGAATGTTGCATGATCGTGAATATATTATTAAGAATACTAAAATAATAAAATATAAAATATAGTGCATATCTTTTTTTTACCTATAAAATTATGAGTATTGTTTTGAGGAGCTGGGTTTTCCGCATCTCGAAAGTTTCATATTGGTTTATAGATTTAAAATTTCTTTCATGAGCTATTAGTTTATTTTAAATTTCTTTCATGAGCTATTCTTATTGGTTTACTAAAAAAAAAATTTCCAGTTTACATTTTTAGGAGCCAATAATCATACATTTAAATAATTAAAAAATGCAAAATTGTTCTAAAAGATCGTCTGGTGAAAGTAAAAACCATTTTGTTTCAAAGTGAAAATTAAATTTTGGAGAACAGAAAATCGTTTGAAATTTAATAGTTTTTAAGATTGCTATTATGCGTTTTGTTCTTACATTAAACTCTGAATTTTATGGATAATCTGCATATATGCCCATCCGATTATATTAATATTTTATGTTCTTATTTTATTCTTGTTTAATAAAGATGTTGTTTAGAAAAACACAGATGTTGCAAGTAAAATACAAGCATTTCCTTAAAGAAACTTTGAAAGAATCATAAATTTTGAATAAGATTATTTGTAGATCATCCGTAATAATGACTGAGAAATTTATCTAATTCCATAATAATAAAGGATTTCCAAAAATACATCTGCAGATGCACTAATTGTGAGCGCATCTGAGCTCAATTTGTGACGGGCGTGTCAGGGTCAATTGGACCACGAGTGACAGAGATTTAATAAATAAATTTTGACCCAAATCGCCACGGAATAGGACATCTGACGTCATACGCACGGCCACAAACAACCGAGAGTGACGAGTCCGCGTCGTAATTCAAATAATTAGAACGCAAAGTAAGACATCTTAGCTTGAAGAGTTAGGTGTAAAAATGTTAATGTGTGCGTAAATGCGTATGTGTATATGAATGGCGATTGAGAACTTTTGCGAACAAGTAGTCGCTTAAGCTACTACTAATTGGTTTTTTTATAACACGTGCATCGTTGGTTTCAAAAAATGAACAGTTAAAACTTAATCAGTTCTTAGCTATTAAAATACTGCAATTGTCAAAACAGCCTTAATTTCCCAAACGCAATAAATGATTGTTTTATTCTTTTTTTTTTTACTATTTTAAATAACTGTTTAATATTTTTGCCTTATTTTTTTTTTTACTATACCATTATTTTTCATAATTAAAATAATGGCAAAGACAAAATGTCAAAAAAAAAACAAGATTTGAAACCTGACTTTGATCATAATTTCTTTTTTTTTTTTCTGAAAAAATTCAAATTTAATATATGTTGTTATTTTGCAAATGCATATAAAGATCATCATCATCATCATCAGTAGCGCAACAGCCCCATGGTGGACTTAGGCCGTCTGCCTACTGGCAGATTTCGATACAAGGGATGCTTTCTTTTTAGGACAGCGCTATGCCCAAAGCTCTACGGTCATATTAGACCAGAATCTATCATTTAAAGTGATTTCCGAACTACTACAAACATTCATATCACCACCTGGACTCGAACCCGAAACATGTAGCACCAAGCGTCAGATATAAAGATAGCTGAGAAAAATAAATTTTGGAATAAATTAAAGTTTTTCATATTAGAATATTGTTTTTCATATTAGAATATAGTTTTTTACATTAGAATATAGGTTTTCATATTAGAATATCATATTAGTTTTTTTTATTGGTTATTGGTTATATTATTTTGGTATTCTCCTGTAAAAATAATCCTTACAAGTTCAGAAGGCTGGGGGCCTGATGGCCGAGGGGCTAGTGCTCTGGTGCAAGGTACCCCAGATTTCGGGTTCGAGTCCCGGCGGTGCCATGGATGTTTGTAGTGGTTCAGAATCTACTTTAAACCGGAGGTCCCAGTTTCACATAATCGTAGAGCGTTGCGGAGGTATCGTTATTCCGCTTCCATAGTGCTTAGTGAGTAACGTCGGTGAAGCGCTGGCCTTAAGGCATCGAAGACACTGTCTAAGTGTTTGCCAGTTGCATTAGAAAAAAAACTTCAGAAGTCTGTTGCGTTTTCAAATACCAGGCATTTCGAGATCATTTGCACCAGAATGTCATATACTACTGTGTCCAAAAAGTAAGACCAATTTATAATTCCCGGGGGTTATGGAATTTCAATTTTTTTTTTCTGGCACTGTCCTTGAAATCTATGTGAAATTTACCATTAAAATATTCATTAGTGTTTGAGTTACGCTTGGCTTTGTGAGACGCTAAAACTGATTCCGGCGATTTTTGCAATGTCTGAATTAATTGAGCAAAGAACTTGCATTCAATTTTGTTTGCGGAAACGTGTAGAATGTAGCAGAAGGCATTCGGTGAGCAAACTATATCTGAAAGAAATGTTTAGAAGTGGTATAAACAGTTTAAAGAAGGCAGAGAACGCGTTGGAGACGAAGAGCCCTCTGGTCGACCATCCACCTCAATCGACGAAGGTCACGTCCAAAAAATTAAAGATTTGATGCTTGCAAACCGTCGATTTACAATTAGAGACCTTGCTGATGATGTTGGAATTTCAAAAGGATCTGTCAATTCTATTTTGGACCTCAAACGCCCAGATCACCAATAGTAAGCTTGCAAGTGGACGCATTATGTACCTCTATTTTGATAAGAGCCAAACAAACTTTTCAACGTGTGCCAGCTGTAACTCAGAGAAGGTCACTCCCGAACACCTGTTGAAATGTGCGGGTCCTGACAAGGTTGGCCTAAGCATTAGTTCTCATTTTGTTCATGATTTTTGAAGATTCTTGAGCTTTTGGACTTTATCTAGCTTGCGGCTAAATCATGTGGAATAAGACCACAACAAATCTTGAGGTTGACATTCTCCATCAGGAGTCCAGCCTGTCCAGTTGAATTTTCCGTCTTTTTATGCCCATGCCCGGAATAGACGCAAGGGGTTTAGGTGCGGATTCAATTATCATTTTACTAACCGAACACGCTTCGATTTAACTAGTCATTATTTCATGCCACTTCAATAGGGCGGTGACAAAGATTTAAGTTAAGATTCTACCATCTGTAATGGTATTCAAAAAAATAAGGGGTTTTAATCATTCTATAATTGTTTTGCAAATTTTTCAAAGTTCTGTATATGATTAAGGATTTTAATAATAATTCAAAAAAATAGGGTACTTCAAAAAAAGGATTCGGGTACCAATTATCGTTTTACTAATAAATAATATGACCTTGGGTTTAAAATGGAACTTTTTTGAAATACACCTACTTTTGACCCCTACCTTTTTAAAGTATTATAAAATCTTTAATCACATACAAATGGCATTGAACAGTTTACAAAAAAAACGTAAAACGCCATAATAGTTTGCACATAAAAATAATACAACCAATAATTTTGATAATAAAACCCGCACATTTATTTTAAAAAATTTTAATTATATGTGCGGTTTATATAAAACCAATTATATTATTGGTTAAAACCACTTATTTTTTTAAGAATACTAAAAATGAACAAGACATAAATAGTTTTAATCATTGCATAATTGTTTTGCAAACTGTTCAATATTAATTTTATTTGATTAATGATTTTAATAAGCCTTCAAAACGGTAGGAGTACTTCAAAAAAGGTTCAGGTTCAATTATTGTTTTACTAACTTAATATTCTTAGATTAAACTAGTCATTCGTACTGCATGTCCATTCAAAATTTATTTCAAATTAAATTTATTTCTCTTTATTTATTCTTCCAAATTTATTATTTAAATTTAAATTTATTCAAATTTTCAATTTTTTCATTTCTTATTATTTCAAATTAAATTTACTTCTCTTTATTTATTCTTCCAAATTTATTTCATCGCCTTCAAAGCATTCTTTCAATTGTTGTTGCCATACAGAAGCTGAGTTATATTTACAGTGATAACAATATTGGCAGTGATAACAGTGGCAGTGATATTGGCAGTGATTGGCAGTATATTGGCAGTATATTGGCAGTGATAACAATTTTAAATCAAGTGCCATCCATCTATAAGAATAGTCATCAAAAAATGTTGGGTTTAATCATTCTATAATAGTTTTGTAAACTGTTCAATGTCAATTGTATATGATCATCAATTTTAATAATACTTCAAGAAGGTAGGTGATTTAAATTAATGTTTGTCATTTCTAACAGAATTCTTTCTCATAATTTTCTAACTAATAAAAGAAGAAAAAAAGGTTTTCAGCGACCTTTTGTCATCTGTTAGAAGGTCTTATTTCTATTTTTAAGACAAAATCGAATCTAAATATTCCTCGAATGTCAACAGTAAATTTTCTATCAAATTAATTCTTTATGTTGAATTTCTTAATATCTAAAAAACTCCATTTAATTTTATATTACCGACAAAAAAACATTATAAATGATCATTTACAATGTATAACTATATCTTTCAATGTATCTTTATTGACTCAGTTTGAATATAATAGCATTTATTTCTTTACTTTAATACTTAATACTTTTAATTAACAATACGCTTTTTATCAGTCTAAATTAATTATCTTTCCAAGAAAATATGCTTTCATATTAAATGTAATTATTTTGAATATGAATATAAATAATTGCTTTCCAATAAGTTCTTGTACTTCAATTTTGCTTTAATTAAATTCTCGAAAATGATTCTAGTGCATTTACTTCTAAAGAAAATTTATGTGGGTGCCCTAACTAAATTATATTAAATTTAATTATCTCTAGATAACGAATATGAATATTCATTTACATGAAATACATGTTTTGTTTTTGTAGCACGAATATATAATTAGAATTTCCAGTTTAATTTAAACATTTAAAATAATAATTTTCATTCATTATTATAACTATGAGAAATCCATAAATGAATTACTAATATAAAAATGAGAATTTTAATGCGAAATGCACAATTAATTTTAATTAAAACACGTAAAAGAAGTTTTACGAATAACATTACCAAATAAAATAAATTTTTTTTGAACTTTTTAAAATTATTTGCAGTCTAAGTAACATCTAAATTTTAAAATTAATTAACTTTTTAAAGATTTCTGCTTATAAATTAATTGTGACGAGTACTGAATGTTTTTAAAAAAATATTTTTACGAATATTTAAATCTTTCCTTTAATAATTCATTAAAACTGTTCTTGCAGTCATGTACAGAAAAAATTAAATATACTCATATATGAAAATTATTTTGACTCAAATATTTCACGGATAATTTTATACATTTCATACAGAGACACAATTTTAAAATATTTAGAGAAATATTTAAATAATAATAAAGCACTAAATATTTTATTTAATTATTTTTGTATGTCTCAAATATTTTACAAAATTAAACTGTTTGAATATTATTCTACCATTGAGTATATATGTTATGCATATTATTAATTATCCTTATATTAATATTATGAGTATATATTTTATAATATTATGTAATGAATATTAAATATAGTACATTTGTTTATGTATTATATTAATTATTTTATGTAGATGAATATTATTTCTAAAATTAATATTCATAATAATTCTAATTGTAGTTATATTGTATCAATTCAGATGATATAGCTACAATGTACTTGCTCGTTTATCAATTTTTTCTGACCAGATGTATGGATTAGTTTGTGCCCAATCCGCGGCTGGCCTTGAACATTTTTCCGGCCCGTTAAATATATCACACTTTTACAAAATATATTTATTTTGTAATGGCCAAAGTATTGAAAATCAGTGCATTAAAAAATACATTATGTGTTCGTCCATATATTCGAGCATTAACTGTCGAAATTATGAGAAAAAATTAATTTTTATTTTAAAATAATATTCTTGCGAATATAGGAGAGATATTTTCTGTTTTATTTAAGAGTTATTTTAGTTATGAGTTCGCAGAATATTGAAATTCTGCTGGTTCTTTGTTTCACTTTAAGTGACTTCAGTGACGCAGTGGCCGTCTTTAGATACGCACAGTTGATTGTTGACAGCACAGCAAATCAGAATCTTAGTTCAAGTTGTTAGCGTTTTTGGTTCAACTGACACCTGCGAACGTTTTTTTCGAAAATGAAATTGACCAAACACAAAACATGCTCAATCATATTGACGCAACACCCATTACAATGTGCAAATACCCAAATGGAGATCGATTTTCAAAAGCTAAGTGAAAGAGTAAAGAAAAAATATCGAACTAGTAAAATAAATATTTTTTAATAATTTCATTTTTTTATTTGATGTATATTTGTATATTTTTTTATATTTCATTTTTAATATTATATATTTCTTTACAATGTGCGTTTAGTATCATTATTATTATTTATATGTAATATAATAATAATGATACTAAACACACATTATCTATTTTCTATCATTATTATTATATTATCTATGTTTACATTTAAGAATAATAGTAAAAACAAAAATAATAACTCATTACGTTTCAATTTTTCACTCCAAAAAATGTCTATAGTGCGCCGAAATCTAATAGGGAGATATATAATTTTATGTATATGGGGCCTGCGGAGTTATGATGTATTTCCAAAGAGCAAGATCATTAGGGTGTTCCAGCCCTGGATTAGTCAAAATCCGTAGTATTAAAACCAGAAATTCTTACAAAAATTATCAAAAAATTAAAGTATAAACATTCAGTTTTGGAATAATAAAAAATTAGGTTAAAAATTAATTTAACTCAGCGGAAAAACATATTTTGCGAGATTATTTTTTGAGCAATCTTTCCACTCCACGAAGGAATTTCAGTCATTAAACAGCAATATCAAACTTTATCATTCTTTTATTATGTTAAAAACAATTCGTTCACAGCAATATTAACAATGTTATTTAGTAAACAACAATGCTAAGCAGCAATATCAAAGTTATCTATAACAATTTTATCAATATTTTATTATTTTTTAAAATTTTGATACATTTCTAACAATAAAAGTTTCAATTAAAATTTCAATTATAACTATTTCATAGAAAAAAAACACGTTTATTTTGAGATTACTTACTCCAATGACAAGAATTTTGTTATAGATTCGCTTATTAAATTTTTACCTCAAAATCATATGAAATACAGATTTTTTTTTTATATTTCATTGATTAAAAAACTGAAATCTATTTTGAAAGGTTAATCAAATAGTATCTTTTTGGTAGCAATCTATTCGAAATAATCTATTACCAGCAATATATTTGCATTAATCAATCAAAACTAAAAAAGTGCTTTAACTTCATGAGTTTGGTCATTGTTTCAAATTTTCTTTTTCGATCTTTTAAATACGGCAATGGCACATTTGGCAATGTAATTGTTTTGCACACAAGGTGAGCACAATCTTAAAAATCAATTTATTTTTTATTTGGTTTGGTTTGTCGCTCTACGGTCATCTTCTGTCTCACGTGGGCTTAATAGACTGGGACCTACAGTTTAAAGTGAATTCCGAACCACTACAAACATCCATGGCACCGATGGGACACGAACCCTCTGAATTTATTTTTGAAAAAATTAACACACCGAGTTGGCATATATCTAGCATTCCTGAATTACGACGATAATCATTTATTCTGATTAAAAATTATAATAAAGAATTGATTCTATTACTGATTTTTGGAACAATTTAATGAAGAAATTCTAGAATTGTAAAAGTTTTAGAAATCCTTTATAATGATGCGGCTAAGAGGTTTGGCTTGTCGCTCTACGGTCATTCTGTGCACACTTTGGGCTAATTAGACCGGAACCTACAGTTTAACGTGGATTCCCAACCACTCACAAACATCTATGCCACATCCAGGTTTCGAACTTGAAACCTGTGATACCTATGGCCAGAGCGCTAGACAAGGAGGGAGTTTCCTGCTACTTCAAGTTCAAAAGAAATGAAACACATTTTATGTTGTTTTGTAGGACATTGTCAAACTTTCTTCTAAACTAAAATTAAATAGTTTTTAAAAATCGCAAAACAGCTGGATAGTGAACAATGGAATAGTGAAAATAAATATTAAAAATATTTATTGTAAGAAGATAATCATCTGATTTATTATTTAAAAACAAATAATTCAACTTTTTAAAAATGGGAATCAAGACCATGAATTAGTTTTTAAAAAAAAAAACAGACAAATATTATTAAAATTCCTTACACAAATATTTTTCTTAATTTTCTAAGATGTATTTAATTTTTATGCAATAATAAATAAGTCACAAATGTTTCGTAAATTTATACATTTTATATTATTTAAATTAAATCGAAGCAAATTAAAATAAAAAATTCCTTTCTATTTAAAATTCATTAAATAGAAGAAAAACACTTCAGGTGAAAGATTAAAATACGATTTATAGATTCTTTATGTCCATCAACTTATACCAGGGAAAATTTTGCAAAAATATGTTTTACATCAATGACAAATCATATTTAGTAAACAACTATTTCCATTGAGAATAATTAATAAAAAATTAGCAAAATTAGTTAAAATTATTTTCAAATAATATTACCTTGAGTTACTGATAAAATGATTTTTAAAGTACTGCCTTTTTAATCTAATTAATTACCTTAACAGAAAATATACAAAAATAAAAATAAAAATTATTGATTAAACAGTAGTCAAATAATTTAATAATACTCAATATGTTTTCCTACGAGTATTCATAATAAGTACCATATCATATTTAAGAGCTTAATTAATATAAATATATTTAAAAATAAATAAATTGCATCCGTTTTTTAATATAAGAGGATTAATATTTCTCTGATGGTAATACAAAATAAACTGTTGATATTAGTATATTGAATGAATACAATTCCTGTGAGGATTTAGAAAAAAAGACTCGTTTCCATAGAAATAAACACGACATAGACAGATTATATTTTTCATTTTGAGGACTAATTAATAGTAAGTAAACAACTTTTGTTACATACCAAGAATGTGATATCAAATATTTCATCTATTTTTATATATATAGCTATCTGAAAATTTCTAGGAACCGCAATAGTTGAATCAAAACTCTTTTTTTTTATTTAAATTTTTAACCAATTTTCATTAATGAATAATAATTTTTTTCCAGTTTTCTATTATCTATTTTTGTTCATTCATTTTACAAAGAAATTGTTCGCAACTAGTAGTCAATAGAATAGTTTTTAACGTTTTACTGAGTGGTTTATTTTGTCTCGTGTTTACTTAATGAAATCCTTAAGGCGATATTTGAAGCAACAAACACTTATTTTAAAATTTTGGGCGATATTAGTTTTAGAACTCAAAAAAAAAATATTTTTTTCTATATAACAAATTATATATATATATATTGTTAGATTAATATTAATAAATTATCACTAAAATTCAAGAATATTTTAGAAAAATACTAGTGTATGCCATTTATAAATAATTTAATCAATTTAATTATATATTATTTCTATCTATCAACAGCTTATCACAGATGCATAACAAAGAAATGCTTATTAAAAAGATATTAAATGTATGCCTATCACAGTAAAATTTTATTATACCACATAGCAGAGAATATATTTTCATTTTGAAAACAAATTAATAGAAAGTAAACATCTTTTGTTACATCCCAAGAATAAGATACCAAATATTTCATCTATTTTTATATAGCTATGTGAAAATTTCTAGGAATCGCAATAGCTGAATCTAATCTATTTTTGTTCATTTATTTTACAAAGAAATTGTTCGGAACAAGTAGTCAGTAGAATAGTTTTTAAAGTTTTACTAAGTAGTTTATTTTGTCTCTTGTTTACTTTATGAAATTCTTAAGGCGATATTTGAAGCAGCAAACACTTATTTTAAAATTTTATGCCATATTATAGTTTTAGAACTTCAAACAGAAATATTTTTATTATTGTTAGCTTAATATTTAATAAATTATCACTAAAATTCAGAAATATTTTATAAAAATCTCTAATGCATGCCATTTATAAGTAATTTAATCAATAATTTAAATAAAATTTAATGATATATTTCTAACTATCAGACAGCTTATCACAGATACATAAAAAAGAAATGCTTATTTTGAAAAAAGAAAATTGGTAAATCTATGCTTATCACAATAAAGTTTTTATTTCAGCATGTTATTATATTGAACCGGTTGTCGTTAGATCACCGAAGTTAAGCATCATTGGGCGCGGTCAGTACTTGGGTGGGTGACCACCTGGGAACACTGCGTGCCGTTGGCAAATTTGGGACCTGAATGGCCGAGTGTCTAGCGCTCTGGCGCTCGGTGCCACAGGTTTCGGGTTCGAATCCCGGCGGGGCCATGGATGTTTGTAGTGGTTCGGAATCCACTTTAAGCCGTAGGTCCCGGTCTTCTATGACTGTAAGAGCGTCACGGAGCAAAAGTCAGGCTTCTACCTACGGGTGCTCCATCACAACAGAAGCTGCTTCCTTCCCCTTCAATCATGAGTCCATATGGGCTCGTGGGCTTGGCCAGCCAAGTGGGATAAGAAACAACAACAACAACAACATTATATTGAAAGAGGTTTATATAATTTTAGAGGTTTATAAAATTTAGAGGTTTATTTTATTTAGAGGTTTATAAAATTGCTTTCATCATCATCATCAATGGCGCAACAGCCCCATTGTGGGCCAATGCAGTCTTTCTACTGATAGATTACGAGACGAGATATGTTTTTCTTTTTACGGGGTAGGGTTGTCAGCCCTACCCCAACACTCAATAGCCATATTAGACCGGGACCTACGGATTCTGAAGCCCTACAAGCATCCACGACACAGTCGGAACTCGAACCCTGTGGCACCGAGAGCCAGAGTGCTGGTCACTCAGCCATCAGACCCCAAAAATTTTCTGGTCAACAAGATTTTAAAAAAGATATTTAAAAAATAATTACATAGAATCTTTAGGTCCATTCAATAAAGTGTATTTCAAAAAATTAATATAAACTTTTAAACAACTGTCAACCAAAAGATACAAAGTGAAATTTTTACTATAGTTGTTTTTACAGGAAAATAAAACTCATTTATCATTACTTTCTTTACATGTAGATTCAGCCAACGGCCATACCATGCTGAATATACCGGTTGTCGTTCGGGAGGGTGACCACCTGGGAACACCGCGTGCCGTTGGCATTCACAAATTTGGGACCTGAATGGCCGAGTGTCTAGCGCTACTGGCGCTCCGGTGCCACAGGTTTCGGGTTCGAATCCCCGGCGGTGCCATGGATGTATGTAGTAGTTCGGAATCCACTTTAAATCGTAGGTTCCGGTCTCCTATGACTGTAAGAGCGTCACGGAGACAAAGTCAGACTTCTACCTACGGGTGCTCCATCACAACAGAAGCTGCTTCCTTCCCCTTCAATCATGAGGGCGTATGGGCTCGTGCACTTGGCCCTGCCAAGTGGGATAAGAAACAACAACAACAATACATGTAGATTCTCCGAGCCGTGAAACAGATTTACAGGAATAATGAAAATACCAAAAAAAAAAAAATCTTGGCGAGGAATGATTTAGTAAATCAGCCAAAAAAAATTGGCGCCAAACAGAGACAATATAGTCGAAAATCCTATTAAATAAATTGTAAACATATTCATCACAACTATGGACAGAAATTGGTGATAAAATTAATTTACGGATTATAAACAATTTTCGTTTATGTAACTGATGTCGATTAATCAAATTTAGATTTCTGGACAAGAATTGTCTCAAAACAAAAGACATGGTCTGGCATTTCTCTGGTTTACGATTGTAGACAAATACCACATTTTGTTTTGTTTTGATAATTTTTGTTCAGAAAAATGTCGTTTCAAAAAAGATGTTTAAGAAATGCGTTAATCACATAGTCCAATAAGTACACTTGGCAGGAATATTATTTTTTTCAGTAAGTCACATTCAAGTTCCAGTGGACCCATTTTTTGCAATTCTTTATTCTATTCTTCTACCTGGCTCAGTACTAAATGGATCAACGTTTGAAATGTACATATTTAATGTCATACATATTAGATACAGAGTCACGTTTTAAAGATTCAAAATTAGTTGATATCTATATATTTCTTATAATTTTCAAATAATAGTTGGTCATTCTATTCTTTATAACTATTTATAACTAATAAAAACAAAAAAAATTGCAATGTAACAGGTGGGCTGAAAGGTTCATAGGCAGACACATAGGCTACTAGTATTAAATCCATATGATTTTTAGTTAGCCCTAACCTTCAAAAGACACGTGTATAAATTTATATGGATTTAAATTCATATGGATTTAATACTAGTAGCGCCATCTATGTGTCAGCCTACGAACTTTTCAGTTAGTTTGAAAAATGGATAAAAAGGATTTCCTGCCTTAATAAAACTGGCATTGCTTTGCGGCGTTCAGGAGAAATGGTCATTAGGCCGCGAGACTTGATAAAGATTATTTGGACTTTGCACCAGGAAAATCAAACGTTATAAATGTTTGCTAAATTGTTAACGTTATTTGAAATGGGCACCGAGGACGATGTGTCAATCAATGGAGTTCTCCAAAGAGGCTGTTACCGACTGATAACCCATAAAGTGATATTTAATTAACCTGAAAGTTTAACTTAAATATCACTGTAAATTTTAAAGTGATTTTGAATTTCGATAAAGTAAGATTTTTTTCCTACTTTATCATTTTCTGAACTTTTACATCAAAGTTTAACCGAGATCAAAGAAAGACCTAAAGATATCAAAAAAAGTTCGTGAGATATCGTGAATGAAATAATTGTACATGCTGAAAACTTACTTTGAAAAATATTCCCAACCTTTTTCTTCATCACAATCACGCTGAAACAGATTTCTTATTCCTCGTTCTAATCTTTTGTTTGCCCTGTTCAAAGCGTTTCTTTTTATCGGGATAACTCGAAGACCTTTTCATTATGTGACAATGGAACTCACAGACGTGTATTCGATTACTTACTTTCACGAACCACTGTCTTTTGATTAATTGTCATCACAGATAAAGAACGTTTTCGTGATGAACACTAAAAACTGCATAACTTAACATACTAATAGTACAACAGCTGTCAAATTTATACACGTGTCTTTTTTAAGGTTTGCATTCAAGGTCATATGGATTTAATACTTCAGTAGCGCAATCTATGTGTCAGCATAATTATATTTTTATAAACTTGTTATATTTTTATTTATGGATGTAGCCATCTTCCTCCTAATTTGTAATAATAATACCTGTATACATAAGGAGAAATGTCATTAGGCCGCGAGACTCTCATCCGAAAGAAAGCATATTTCGTGCATCTCGCGCTTATCTGAGTATCTGGTTCTCGGCTTAGAAGTGGAATACATTCCCGAATATATAATTATAGGTTTTAAATGTTATAATTATTGTTAGTCGTTATTCGTATGAGTAGGGTGTTCGTCGTGTGTCAATCAATCTGCGTGTTCTCCAAGCTGTGCTTCAAGTATCTCAGCCCATCCACACCCAGTTGCAATCTGGTCACCCAACTTGCACGCTATAAATTTTACTACCATTCTCATCTGCTGAAAATTTTACATCAAGGCAACCGCAGATCAAAGAAAGCCACCCTTCTTTAATTATAATAATTGAAAAAAACATTTCGGGAGATTCAATTCCACCTTAATAATTTTACATGCTCTTCAAAAGAGTTACTTTGAAAAATATTCCCAACCTTTTTCTTCGTTATCATCACGCTGAAAAGGATTTCTTGTTCCTCATATAATCTTTTGTTTGCCCTGCCAGTAAAGCGTTTCTTTTTCCAGGATAACCCATTAAGACCTCTCTCTTCATTACGGGAAGGGAACTCAATGAGACGTGCGTTCGGATTACTTACTTTTAAAAACTGGATGGATGCCACGTGAATCTTTCCTACCAACAAAGAAACTCCATTCATGTAAAAATGTATAGACGAAAAGGCAACCTATTGAATACCATTGTATTAATATTGAGAGTGATTCTCGCTCAAATATCAGATGCTTCTGCGATATCTATTATTCTTTTGTGCTGGTGTTTGAATACAAATAAACTCAGGAGTCACCTTTCATACAATCCTGAATTACTGTTTTCTATTCAAATATCTCCGTAGAGAGAGAGGGGAAAAAAGGACTTTCATTTGCTCAAAATTTCAAATAAAGGTAAATATATTTTTTTTTTCTAAACATGAATACTTTAGCATATTGAAAGACCTACTTTACAAATCATTTGTTTCGTTTAAAATGAAACAGTATACTTTTTATATAGTATAATCCTGTGTATTTTTTAATATTATTAATTATTTAACTGTAGCTTTCTCAACAAATGCATAAATATCATTATTTTTGTAATAATAATATTAACAGTTTTAGTATTTATTGTTTTAAATTGAAAAAATAAGCTATTTTTATGATATACGAAGACATTTTAAAATACGAAGACAGCACAAAATATATTTTAAAATGTTGTTTTGCAATTCTTAGCCTTTAACAAGAAGTCATTTGATACTATAGTCATTTGATACTATAGTCATTTGGTCATTTGATACTATATGTAACAGATTCAGTGATACACTGATGAAACACTGTACCCATATTCGAATGCACACCCGAATGGTTTGCTCCATCTTTCCAACCTCCTCAGGCCTCTAATTAATTCCAGATTACGGATGCATTGTGTCCATTCCTTTATAGAGACCGAAACTATTGATTAAGTACTGCTTATTGGGTTTTTCGAACCGATAATCTTTATTCTGTGAACCCAATGCATCATCCACAAGGCAGTTACAGTTAAAATCTTTAATCTAAACCGTGTATTCATAATGTAAACATAATTTGAAAAAAAAAGTGATTGTATTGTTAATTGAAAATTATTTTTCAAATGATGACTAAAATATTTTTGTAGAAAAACAGGCGGCTATTTTTAAAAAAATTCTACTAATCTTATAATAAAGTCAGAAACTCTTGTCATAGACATAATAATGAACAATAGAAAATGCTACTTTAATATTGTAGATAAAAATTTAATTTTAATGCTTAAGATAATTATTAAATCTTTAATATTATCTTAAGCATTTAATAAATTTTTATTAAATGCTTAAGATAATATTAATGATTTAATGATTTTTTAATAAACTAGCTCAATTATTGTAAATTTTCTCTATCATGAAGACAAATAAATGAAATTGCTCAATTGTTCTAAATATTATCAATGAATAATTTAAAACTTCCATTCAAATTTAACCTCTTTATTCGGTGAATGAAAAAGTAATTTTTCATTTATTTTATATGTACAGAAATTCAATAAACAATGGAAAACTATAAATGTATCAAAAGAACAATATCCACATGCAATCTGTAAGAGTTAATGATAAATTACGATTAAAAAAATTTCATACTTTCAAAGCGTATTCATTGTTTTCTAAGTATAAAGACATTGTTTTGTGCTTTGTCTAGATATCTAAGGTTAATTTTAAATCCCCCTTTTTCCAGATGATATAACGTTTCAGTATTTAATAAGCGCAGTTACTAAATAGATTATTATTAATAATAATATGATCAGTTTCTTCATTTCCATTGAGAGGAGAATTTTAAGCAAATAGTTCTCAACTAGACCAAATTCTTGTGATTTCATAAAGCTAAACGTACACAATTGATTTAATATCCGATGAAAAGTTACGCTTTGAATCAAATAAAAGTATTATCAAGTAATTCTTTTTTTTTTTTTTTTTTTGTAATAAAACTAAACTCTTTTGACTCTCTTCTGACTCATTGTTTCATAATTTTCATATTGTTTTAAAATAAATTATTCCTTTTTTTTTTTGGGGAATTTCCAAGTTAATTTCATTCCGTCATTGTATCACAGTGATTGATGATGTTGAGGGAATTTTCTCAACTAGACCAAATTCTTGTGATTTCATAAAGCTAAACGTACACAATTGATTTAATATCATTCCGCTTTGAATCAAATAAAAGTGTTATCAAACTCTTTTGAGTGACTATCTATTGTTGGGGAATTTCCAAGTTAATTTCATTCCGTCATTGTATCACAGTGACTATCTATGATGATGTAACTACCATGGGAATTTACTTGAGGGGAAATTGTAAAGCAAATAGTTCTCAAATAGGCCAAATTCTTGTAACTTCATAAAGCTTTGTAATATAACTGACTCGTTGTTATATAATTTTCAAAAACAAATTATTCATCTTTTTTTTTTTTTGTTATTGGGGAATTTGTAAGCCAATTTCATTCATTCATTGTATCACAGTAACTATTTATGACGACGTACCTCCATGGAATTTATTTATTTGGAGGGGGGGAGTTTTGTGGGATTTTCCTTTACTTGAGGGGAGTATATTAAGCAAATAGTTCTCAGACCAAATCTTATAGTTTTATAAAGCCAAACATTTACAATTGATTTCGTATCCGGTGAAAAGTTACGCATCAAATAAAAGTGTTCTCAAGTAATTCATTTTTTTATTCTGAAGTATAACTGATTCATTGTTTCATAGTTTTCACATTGTTTTAAAGTAAATTATTCATCTTTTTTTTGTTGTTAGGAATTTGTAAGCTAATTTCATTCAGTCATTGTTTCACCTTGACTATCTATGATGCCGTTACTTCCATGGGAATTTACTTGAGAAGGAATTTCCCTCTCAAAAGTTATGCATTAAATAAAAATAATACCAAGTAATTCATTTTTTTTTATTTTGTAATAAAACTGGTTCATTGTTTCATAATTTACATATTGCTTAAAAACAAATCATTCATCTTTTTTATGGAGGAATTTGTAAGATAATTTCATTCAGTTATTGTATCAAAATCATTATCTATCACGACGCAACTTCTATTCAACACAAAAGGAAATGAATTAGGATTAATGTTAATTCTTAAATTTAACTCTCATTCCACCAGATGTGTTAAAGCCTACCTACCATGTACAGTGGATTAAAAAGTATTGGCAATTGCCTATAAATGATCATATTTGCTAACAAAGTATGTTTACAAATTTTATTTTAACATAGCGATTACAGAAGGAGAAAAGACAAACAAATATAACGAAATTTTCATTTAAATATTTTTTTACTCAAAATCTACGAGAAAATCCTAAATTTACATGATAAAAAAAGTATTGGCAAAATTATGAAATTGACAAAATTATGAGCGAAAACAAAATCAGTAGTACTTTGTAATTAACTTCTTTGTAATTTACTCTTTAATTAGTACTTTGTACGCATACCTTCTGCACCTATAACAGCTTGTAATCTATTTCTCATAGAGGAAACTAAGGTCTTTGTTGTACTGTTGGGAATTTTGTGCCACTCTTGCACGTGTAAACGTTTGAGGTCGTCTTTACTTGAAATTTTATGTTTCTTGATTTCTAGATCCAGCAGGTGCCATAAATTTTCAATTGGATTGATGTCAGGCTATTGAGGTGGGGTTTTAATTGGCGAGGAGCATTGTAGAGTAGCCATTCACGGGTGAGATTCGCTGTATACTTGGGGTCATTGTCTTGTTGAAAAACGAATGATGTTCCCAAGCCAAGATTTTGGGCACTGATTTTTAAGTTATGGCGCAAAATGTCAATGTATGTACGTGCTGTCATGATACCATCAATAAAATGCAGGTTGCCAATTCCATTAGCTGTCATACAGCCCCAAACTAAGACGCTGCCTCCACCATGTTTTACAGTAAATTTTCAGTTAAAAATGCAAATTTAAAATTTGTACATTTTTATATATCTTTTTGTATATTACACTGTAAAATTGCATTTTAATTTGCAATATGAGGCATTTTTTTTACCCTTTCGCAAAAATTTTTTTCTGGAAAGAATAAAAAGAATAAAAAAAGTATTCTGGTAGAATAAAAAAAAAGAATTCTATGGGCAAAAAATAAAATCTAGTTTATTTGGTATGAGAATTTTACATCGTAAAGAGGAAATTTTTTTTTTGAACAAAACTTTTAATCATTTCCTTTTGAAGTTTCTGTTTTGTTTTTTGTTTTTTTCCTAAGACAGTGACCGTTTTATATGTAGTATGTAGAATGATATTGATTTTCTTTTAAACTTCTTAGAGCATGTTTTAAGTGAAATCGAAGACGCAACATGTTTTAAACTTTGTCGTGAAAGAAAAAAAATATATAAATAAATTTCACAAGTTCGTGACAAAGTGAAAAGAATCATGTTTACAGACTGTTGTGAAAGATAGGGAGGAAATCTTGGAACCTTATGCTCGCTTTCTCAGTGGTGCTGTTGGTTCTAATTTCCTTTTAATAGGCGGCAAGGCTCAACATAAAGGATTTTTCTGGTGGACGAGTTTTTGGAAAAGGAAAACATTCACCGAAAGGATTAATCAGCTAAATCTCTATGCTAAAGGCTACAGGGCATGTTTGAGATGGTCTAGATAGACCTGTTGCAACTCGCTTTCTACCTTCCAGAACCATCCAGGACCTGAATATAGGGATAATGGAGGTTTGGGGTTGTCTGCCCCGAGGACTAATAAACTGTTTAATATCCAGCATCGATTTACATTGTGAAAGAATTTTTAATAGTAGGAGGATAATACACGCTATTAGCCCAATTTTGTGGTCAACATTGTGAGCTTTATCTTAGAATTCAATGCACCATAATATTTCTATGGGTATCTTTTTTTTGTATTAAATCAACCTATGAACATACCTAATTTCAATCTTTCCAGTAGTTTTGAAGATATTTCGTCAAAAGTGAAAATTCTCTTAACTACACTCAAGAGCCAAAACATTGTGACCACCTGTCAATAACGAGTTGGCCCACCTTTGGCGCGCAACACAGCTTCAACCCGCCTTGGCATAGATGCCACAAGCCCTTGGTAGATGGCCGGAGACAGATTGTACCAGATGTTTAAGCAACGGTCACGCAAATCCGAGATATTGCGAATTGGTGGTCTTTGAACTCTGAGCTGCCTTCCCAGGACATCCCAAATGTGTTCTATCGGTTTGGGATCCGGTGAGTTAGGCGGCCAGGACATTAACTGGAATTCAGCATCATGTTTCTGGAACCACTCCAACACAATTTTAGCCTTGTGACAAGGGGCGTTGTCCTGTTGGAACATTCCATTTCCAGCTGGAAAAACAGAGGCCATATAAGGGTGCAACTGGTCAGCAATGATGTTCAGATACCCTGTAGCACTCATGGTCTGCTCTACCACAACCACGGGTTCCAGAGACGCCCAAGAGAACGTCCCCCAAAGCATAACACCGCCACCACCGGCCTGTGTATGACCTACTGTACATTGAGGGAGCAACTGTTCGCCTGGAAGACGGCGTATCCTGACACGGCCATCGGAGTGATGAATGACAAACCGTGATTCATCTGACCAGGCAACTCTCTCCCACTGATCCATGGGCCAGTCATGATGTTCCCGGACCCAGAGCAGGCGCAGTTGGCGATGACGCTTGGTCAGCAAAGACGCACGAGTGGGACGTTTGCTGCGTAGCTCCATATCCAACAGTGTCCTCTGAACAGTGTGCTCCGATACTATTCTACTTGGCCCTGCATTGTATTGGGCTGTCAGCTGAGCCACTGTCTGGCTCCGGTTTTGCTTCACCAGGCGAGACAGTCTCCGACGACCTTTTTCTTTGATAGCGTGTGGACGTCCAACACCATGTCGTCTACTGCTGGTTTCCCCGTCATTGATCCACTTTGCATAAGTACTAACAACTGTAGATCGCGAACAACCCACGAGTCGTGCAGTTTCGGAAATACTTGTTCCGAGCCTTCGAGCCATTGCAATCTGCCCTCTATCAAAGTCGCTTAGATCCGCAGCCTTTCCCATCACACACAGAAGTAAGTGAAAGAACGATTCTTCAGACTCTCCAGCAGCAGTTAAATACCACTTCCACCTGATAACGTGCCTTCCACGTCATCCAGGCGAGTTCATTTCAAAATGTAGGGGTGGTCATAATGTTTTGGCTCTTGAGTGTATATGCAACTATATTCACTGTACGTTACTAAAATGACGCCAGTATAATGTTGATTCATTCTCGATTAAATTCTTCGTAACATCGATGTCGAATTTCAACATACATTTGATGGGGCAAATATTTCCAAATATATAATGTATCAGCATGTAAAGATACGATTATTAAACCGTAGTTAATTAGTATGCTGTTACTTGGGGCCTTTCTCTATAATTCTATATGCATTTGATATATTTTGGCTGATTCTATGAACTGAAAACCTGAAACTAACAACCTTCGGTTATTTGAAAGATGATATAATTTTTGTATTGTTAATTCATTCACGAATTTCTAAAATTAATGAATTCATTTCGATATATTATAATTCAATTTTAATAATATTTTACTATCAAAAAATTTTTTTAATGTTTTGATGATTTATTTTTGAAAGAAGCTTTACTCAAATATTTATTGTTGCTGTTGTGACTAATCCTCTGTGTCCTGCACTGCGGAACGGACATCCAGTCTCATGGAAGAATGGACAGGGGGCAGCTTCTGATGTGATGGAGTACCTATGGGTAGAAGTCTGATTTCAGCTCCGTGTCGCTGAAGAAGAATGGAAGTGCCTTCCGGGAGGACTTTCAGGGGGCAATTACCCCGCATTTGCGTGTCGTGGGAGAAAACCTGGAAAACTGTCTTTAGATAGTTCGACTCAAGATGCTGAACATCCAAAACGCCCTCCTAGTTCTCCTTGTTTTTTGAAAACTGTGCTCAACAGCGGCGTACATAGTCGATAGTTCGACTCAAGATGCTGAACATCCAAAACGCCCTCCTAGTTCTCCTTGTTTTTTGAAAAAGTGCCCGCAACAATGCAGCCAGTGCTCAACAGCGGCGTACATAGTCGATAGTTCGACTCAAGATGCTGAACATCCAAAACGCCCTCCTAGTTCTCCTTGTTTTTTGAAAAAGTGCCCGCAACAATGCAGCCAGTGCTCAACAGCGGCGTACATAGTCGATAGTTCGACTCAAGATGCTGAACATCCAAAACGCCCTCCTAGTTCTCCTTGTTTTTGAAAAGTGCCCGCAACAATGCAGCCAGTGCTCAACAGCGGCGTACATAGTCGATAGTTCGACTCAAGATGCTGAACATCCAAAACGCCCTCCTAGTTCTCCTTGTTTTTTGAAAAAGTGCCCGCAACAATGCAACCTAATGCTCAACAGCGGCGCATGTTTCCGCTGAGCAACGAATAGGGCAAAATGTCCATTAATGACACTAAACAGAACCAAAGGGATCGGCGAATTATACAATAATAACAATTAATATCCGACTATGTACTTGATTTGCAAATCAAATTAAGCTTAAAACTAAATTATTCAAAGTTTTTCAAAAACTTTGTATTTTAAACATGTTGGTCCAATTAGAACTGATTTTGGTTATTGTTTCATATCAATAACCAAATTTGTTTGCTCCTAAACTAATAAATATTTGTTTACGCACAATTATTTTTGGTGTATAATTTAATTGAAAAATTAGAACAGCAAGTGATTGGCATTTTATTATTGAATGCCAAGGCCTCTCTCTTAACCTCTTGAAATAAAGACAAGTTTAGAATAAAAAATTTATTATTAACTATCACTTGTAAAGTTCTGTATAACACAACCTTGTGATGTAATTTTGAGGCAAATTTTACATAACAATCATCAATAAAAAAATTTTTTTTTTCTTTTAAGGTATTAATAAACATAAACAGGTAGTACTTAAAATTCAAGAGCAAATTCTCATGACATACACATGATTGTATCTATCTCAAGAAAGGTTTCTCAATTAACGATGCCTGCATAAAACATCTGAACATAAACTCCGTTGTTCTCTTATTATTGTGATGTTGTCAGAACTTTCTCTTTTCTTATGAAGAACGGAAAAAAAGTATTATTCAGGCTGAAAGCTTGTCTCTGTTACACTTTGCCATCAAATACAGACACTCAAGAGAAACGATAGCATTCCATAAATCAGAACCCAGAAGTGGAGTATGACGTAAAGTGGATGTCCTATTAGACAATTCAAGGACATGTCAGTCAGCGTTGTCCCTAAGGAACGACGTAGTTTCAACTTGATTGATAGGACTTCGTTTTCTACCAAAAGCGCTGATCAATTTGGTAAAAATAGAGGAAACTGTTTCGCTCCAAATAGCTATTAACTAATCTGAACTAATTTTAAATCTTCGTTTATTTATAGATTAATCTGTAGAAATGTCTTTTGATATGTATTTTTCTCCATTTCTTTGCGTAAACTTTGTTTATAGTTTGTATAGAATTTATTTGGGAAAAAAAGAATTTAAAAGGAAGCGCCTAGTACCTATTATCTTCGTCAGTTCGCATACCAAAAATTAAGACATAATTAATTCCATGCATAAAAATTAAAAGACTAGATTTATGAAATTTTCAATATCTTCAGATACAACAGAGAATTGGGAATTTTAAAAATTTTGGTATTTTTTACAGGAAAATATGATAAGTTTGTATCATTTTTGTAATCGCGTTACTTAAGTCATGGCAATATAGATGAGGTTCTAGAGGTTCAGGTTCTAGATTTGCATTTAAATTGGTTGATTAATGTATATTTTGGGGTTGGCTGCATATGTATATTTTATTTCTCCTTCAAAAATGTAGGCCAGTTCCTTTTAAGTAGACTTCCAGAAAAATGTATTCTCACAGTAGAAGATAATCTTAAGGCACCTGATGGCCAAGTAACTAACGCTCTGGCCCTTGATGCCACAGGACTCGAGTCCCAGCAGATCATGGATATTTGTAGTGATTTGGAATAATATGACTGTAGCAGGATAATATGACTGTAAGAGTGTTGGGTTGACTGTAAAACCTACCCCGTAAAAAGAAAACATCTCCTGTCTCCAGATCTGCCAGTAGGCAGACGTGGAGATGTGGCCCTCAATGGGGTTGTTGCGCCAGTAAAGAAGATACTTCTGATATCAGCAGAAGTTTCAAATTTTCTTCAAAACATATGTGTTAAAAAGAAATTAAACTTAAGTTTTCAAAAGTCAAAATTTAACTATCAAACAAAATAATTACAATATACTAATACAAGTGTATTTCTCAAATAATGGTACAACAAATAAAACTTAAATTTCAGTCCTGTTTATGATCATTCAACCAAATTATTTATCATTTTTACAATTTTTTTCTGTTATTTCGTGGCTAATAAAAAACTCAGTAATTGATTAAATGCCTCTATGGCAGGAATTCTTTTGATCCTTGACATAGCATGACAGCATACTATTGTGTTAGACCAACAGCTTCTGTTACAATTTCAATAGGAAGTGTTGGATCAACAGGAGTGTAGCCCAGACCTGGCGCCGGGAGACTTCCAACTCTTTCGAGACCTGAAGAGAAATCCTAGAGGACAACGTTTCAGCACTAATGAAGAGATTCAAGAGGCCGTGGTAACCTATTTCAACACGATGGCTTCAAATAATAAGGAAGAAGGTATTAAAAACCTCGTCCACAATTATAACAAATGCTTCTATTTTCCCGGTAACTATGCGGAAAAGTAACGTTGATTGTATTAAACTCCCATTAATAAAGCTATTTTGTAGTTCACACTTGTCATTATTTAATGACTTATTGGAGGTTGAAAAAGTTAGCCCTCGTATTTTAAACTTTTTGACTTGCAACACGGAAAATATCTACAGAATTTTTAATTGTCAGTAGGTCATCCTAGCTTTTCACCTCCTTCCATAGGGGCAGGAACGAGACTGTTTGTGTGACTAATCCTCAATGTCCTGCAGTGCGGGACGGACATCCCACGAGTGATCTACTCATGGATGGAGGGAAAGCGGGCAGCTTCTGTTGTGATGGAGCGCACATAGGTAGAAGTCTGACTTTTGCCCCGTGACGCTCTTACATATGAGACCGGGACCTACGGCTTAAAGTGGATTCCGAACCACTACAAACATCCATGGCACCGCCGGGACTCGAACTCAAAACCTGTGGTACCGAGCGCCAGAGCGCTAACCACTCGACCATTCAGGCCCTGGAACAAGACTTGCCACAACTAATGAGAAGAAACTTGTTGCTTGAGAGAATAAAGTAAGTGGTTATGGCAAGTAAATGATTCGATATACCAACTAAAAAAAACAATCTAACCATATTACTCGTTCAGTGCTAATTATAGGATTATTTGTTTTAGAAGAAATACTGTTATACTTTGTCAATGATCAAAAGGATTCCTGCCATAAAAGCAGGCTCTTTCCCGGGGAAATTTCTGCTGCGCTATTCCCTTCTGCCTGAAAGAAACAAACGATGCTGTGCAACTGGCAGGAGAATCAATCATAGCGGACAAGTTAAAGGGCCTATGTTGTGTTACGGTGATCAAGTTGCGCAGTATTCTGTAGTTTATGTAAGTAGTGTAGTGTGCAGTGTTGCAATCATTAAACCGTAGCGTAATAAAGTAGTCTCTAATCAGGCCTTATATAGTTCATCTGGACGCTTAGCAGTGCTATCGGAGGTTGAAAAAAATTGCACTGTGCATGCACATAGTATTCGTATAATACAGTAAAACACAGCAAATTATATAAAATAATTTTCTCATACGTAGAATCTATTCGTAAAATTTATTAATTAAAATAAATTATAACTAAAACATTTATATATTTCAATTGAAGATTTACGTCACAACTTTAAAAAAAATGATCACTGAATATGAATCAAAAATTATGCGCAGTAAGAAGAGAGTTTCTCGCTATTACAAGTTCGAAGTAAATGAAACACATTTTATGTTATTTTGTAGAACATAGTTAAATTTTTTTAAACTGAAATAAAGTATTGTTTTTTAAATAGGAACAGTTCCTTACGTTTTTCGCTATAACTAAGTTGAAGAGCGAGACATGTTGAAGATTGCCCAAGAACTTAGCACAGTCCTGAAATCCCATAGATTTCAACATCATTTATTAGTAAGAACAATACAGAATGGGCCTAAATGGACAAGTGTCTAGCGCTCGGTGCCACAGGTTTCGGCTTCGAGTCCCGGCGGTGTCATGAATGTTTGTAGTGGTTCGGAATCCACTTTAAGCCGTAGGTCCCGGTCTCCTATGGTTGTAAGAGCGTTACGGAGCAGAAGTCAGACTTCTACCTACGGATGCTCCTTCAGAACAGAAGTTGCACCCCTCTTCCCTCCTTCCATGAGGGATACGACAACAACATCAATATAGAATAAAATACGAGCAAGTTGCATTTGACATAAATTAAATTTAAATTCTTAGAAAACTTGTTTTTAAATGTAATTATTTTATCATAGTTTTAATTATAATGAAAAATATTGGGAGATTAGTATATTTAAAAGATTAATATTTCTTAAAACATGCCATCTAATTAATATTACACTAAAGTTTCTAATTGAAACTAGATTTAAATTTATAAAAAATTAAATTTAATCTTTTTTGTCTTTTCTTATTATATAGCTGCTATAGTGAAGACTTGCCCGACTCGTAGCTCGTGGGCAACGTGAGCAGCTGGCGGATTTGTTGCAGACACTTTTAAAAAACGAGGAACCTCGATGGCATTTGTGATGTTCAGCATCTTGCCTCGTGAGTCGGACTACCTAGTGGGAGTTTCCGGGTTTTCTCCCATATGATACAGAAATGCTGGGGTAGTTCTCCCTAAAAAGTCATCCCGGAAGATAATGGCCTTTCTTCTTCAGCGACACGGAGCAGAAGTCAGATTTCTACCTATGGATGCTATATCACAAAAGCTGCCCCTCTTCCTTCTTCCATGAGTAGATTACTCATAGGATAGCCCTCCACTACTCATAGGACTTAGGTTATTCATGAGATATCCGCCCGCGCTACAGGACGCTGAAGATTAGACACTGTACCACATTTGTGTGTCTTATGTAAGGTAACCCGGAAAATTCCCATGCGGTACGCAAATGCGTGGTAGTTGCTCCTAAAAATTCCTCCCGGAAGGCACTTCCTTTCTTTTAGAAAAAGATGCTCCGTCACAACAGAAGCTGCTCCCCTCACGCCTCCTTCCATGAGGGATACCACAACAACAATCAAATATATTTTTTTAATTATAAAAAACACATATCTTGCTTCCAACTATCACAAGTGCAAAATTTTAATCTTTCAGCATCTATTTACTATGCACATCAAACCTCAAAACTTAAAATAACTTCAGGCAATTCTAATGAAAAGTTTAAACTTTGTTTGTCTTCTATAATTCTATTACCAGAGCTTTCACAAATCTCGAAAGGTAAGTAAAAAAAAAACGAAATTCATTTAGCCAAAATTCAACTATAAAGACTATGCGAACAAACAAAGGATTTTAAACTTTTCAAATTCGAAGCCGGCAGTTCCATTTTTGTTCGATCGAACGCACCGCGGGGCCTTAAGAAGTGTAAACATTTGCATGTTCTCTGTTATTCTTAACCATCTGGATGCAAAGATGTCGGCTTCCTGATGAGCCGGCTGTTCGAATTGTGTTCTGGGTTTATTTATTTTTTTCTGAACCGAACTCCCGAAGATGTTTGTACGGATCAAAATATAACCCTTTGACTTATCCGAAAATGGATGTTGTATTGTTAGTTTTAGAGAATAGCAGGAGTTAAAAGATTGCCGCGAAATATATTTGAACTGAGCTTCCTGTAAATTAGTCAAGCCAACGAGCTTGCCTATGGCAATTTGAGTTTGGAAATTTTTTTAAACAGAAAAATAAATAACTTCTTCAATGAATAACAGATGTGAATGGAGAATGGTTTATTCCTCGCTGGTGAGATGGAGTTCCTGTTTTCAAAAACGGGAAGACTCAATGGCAGTTATGGCAGCATGCTTGGACTTAATCTGATTGGTTAATGTGAATTTTTGTATTTTCTCCCATACGACACGCAAATTCATATCAATTACCTATAAAAATCTTTTAAGAATGCATTCTTGGTATAACCATTGGTTCTCTCGACAGAAAAAAAAATTTGAAGGACTAAACATTATTATTTATATTTAATATTCTAAAGACCCTAGATATATAGATAGACCTTAATATAGTATGTAGACCCCATATATAATATGTAGACCCCTAGACCCTAATATAGATAGACCTTAAGATATATCTGTATAGACCTAAGATATATAGACCCCATATATAATATGTAGACCCCTAGACCCTAATATAGATCTTTATAAACTTATAGTCCTCTAGACCCTAATACAGATCTATATAGACCTATAGATGCTTGGAACCTAATATAACAGGTGGACTGAAAGGTTCGTAGGCTGACAAATAGATGGCTCTACTAGTATTAAATCCATATGAGTTTTAGTTAGCCCTATCCTTCAAAGGATACGTGTATACATTTGACAGCTGTTGCACTATTAGTATGTGAATTATAGTATTTTTAGTGAAGTTATAGCATTTTTAGTGTTCATCACGTGTAGTCCACTCGGCTGACAGTCGATTGGACTCCGCTGAGAAATGATGGAGCCATGTTTCATCCATTGTCCCATATCGACGCAAAAATTCGGGTTTATTACGATTGAACAGCTCCAAACACTGCTTAGAATCATCAATTCGTTGTTGTTTTTGGTCGATTGGGAGCTCTGCGCAGCACCTACTTTGAACAGAGCTTTCGCATATCCAAATATTCATTCACGATATGTCCAACACGTTCCTTTGATATCTTTAGGGTCTCAGCTATCTCAATCAACTTCACTTTACGGTTATCAGAAATTATTTTGTGGACTTTTTTGATGTTTTCGTCGGTAACAGCCTCTTTGGGGCGTCCACTGCGTGCATCGTCCTCGGTGCTCATTTCGCCTCGTTTAAATTTAGAAAATCATTTCTCTACGGTTGATTTTCCTGGTACAAAGTCCGAATAATGTTTATCAAGCCAAGCCTTGGCTTCAATAGTATTTTTTTCGCCAAAAAGCAATGCTTTAATTAGCACACGAAATTCCTTTTTATCCATTTTTTCAAACTACAAAAGTTGCTTCACTAAAAATGCTATAACTCACATACTAATAGTGTTATGGCTAACTAAAACTCATATGGATTTAATACTAGTAGCGTCATCTATGTGCATGAACATGTCAGCCCAACTGTTAGATAGACCTATAAACCCCTAGAATCTAAGATATATAGACCTATATACCCTTAGACTCTAATATAGATAAACCCTAATATAGATCTATATAGATCCTAAGGTATATACATTTATAGACCCCCTATATTAGGGTCTAGGGGTCTATAAGTCTATATATCTTGAGGTCTATATATAATATTAAAAAATGCCATATATAATATTTTTAATCAATTTTATATAAAGAATATATCAATTTACTATAAGAGAATATAAGGGTAATTCATCCATTTTTTTTTAATTTCAATTTTTCACATTTTTTTAATGCTGTCTTATAGCAAGATTAAAGTTTGTGATGAAAAATTTGAAATTTTTTATCTAAAATTAATTGAAAATAATTATAAAATTGTTGGTACAGTATTTAAAATAAAAAAAGGTAAATAAGACATATACTTTGAAATTGGGAAAAGATTTGTTTTTAAAAACCCTCTGTAAAGTATGTCCTTTTGTATATGAAGATACAACTTTTAAATACTCTTTAAACGGCAAAATTTGTAAAAGAAACTATAATAATCCCTAACAAAATTAATACATTTATTTTTTTTAGTACGTATGGTTGTGCCGTGTCTCATGTATCCCCATTCTTAGTGTAAGTATCCTCATTAAGATAAATTTATTTATTTGACATTAATTAACTAAACATTAATTTGACATTATTAAACTAAAAATTTAAATTTAAATTATTAAATCTAGCTGTACAGTTTCAGCTTAAAACAAACCGGAAACTCACCGGAATATTTTCTTACTCGAAAGAGTAATTAAATATTCCGCAATAATTAAGGAATATAGGAATTCCACGGAATGTAATATTCCACAATATCTTTTATTCTAAGTTGTTGCTATTTCCGCATTTTCTTACTCGAAAGAGTAATTAAATATTCCGCAATAATTAAGGAATATAGGAATTCCACGGAATGTAATATTCCACAATATCTTTTATTCTAAGTTGTTGCTATTTTTAGAAGTTTTAGGAGATATTTTTAGAAAGATAACCTACTGTAAAAGATAAGGATGGCTCAAGTATCCCCTGTGATTAATTATCTCCAATCTCCCCTGTTTAATTCAAAGTAGTATTTATTAAAAGTAATTAAATTCAAAAATAAATTTTTTTTTTTTAACTGCTTCGAGTGTAATACCGATTTTCAAAATGTTGACATATTTCGATTATAAAATATAATGTTATCTTTCATCTTCGTCTTCTTCATCGGCACCCATGGTGAGCCAAAGCCGTCTGTCTATTGGCAGATTTCGAGACAGGAGAAGTTTTCTTTTTAAGTGTAGGGTTGCCATCCCTACGCTCTACAGTCGTATTAGATCGAGACCAACGGTTTAAAGTATATTCCGAACCACTATAAACATCAATGCCACCGAGCGCTAGTCACTCGACCATCAGGCCCATCAATTAATTAACACTTTTAAATTAATTCCTCTATCTTGGATAAAGGTTTAAATATAAAGGTCTTCTTAACATGAAGGGTTTTTCTTTATTGTTCTTCGGCCTTTCCGATGAGAAATTCTTTAAGTGAAATAAAAAAAAATGCATTCATTTTTTGTTCGATTAATTTTAATTTTTTTTTACTCCCAACGCTTTACAATCATAGTAGACCGAGTCGTACGGTTTTAAGTAAATTCCAAACCACAACAAACATCCCTGGAATCGCCGGGACACGAATCCGAAACCTATGACACCGAGAGCAAGATTGTTATCTTTTTACAATACAAAAAAAATGTCCAAATATATATATATATATATATATGCGTTTATTTGTATAATGCGTATATTTGTTATATGCGTTTTAATGTATTTCTGTTATTTGTCCAACATTTATTACATGGAAAAGCCAATAAATTAGGATGTTTATTTATTCTACCATATTAAATAATTTTAAACAAAGCATTATTTATAAATAAAACGTTTAATATATCATATAAAAAAAATCAAATTTACTTTTGAAAGAAAGCAAAAACTTCTATATATATATCAGATACATAAGACATACATAATATATATTTTCCCTTATCATTGCAAACAATGTATTCAAATGATTTTGGCATAATATTGTAGTTTAGGAATATCTCAAAAATATTTGATTAGCTTTTGTCCACAGCTGAGCTCGTAACTGTGGCATTGCTGAATATGGTTCTTTGCTGAATAGATATACCTCGTTTTATCTCAAGCATAAATAAAGAAAAAGCACTAACAGCTCTACTATAATAGTAAATTACGTGGGGGTTCTATTGGATTCCAACTTCCCTGTCTCCAACTAATGTTTGTTTAAGAAATTAAGCTACGTTCCTGCTGGTTACTGATTAGTTCCAGGTAGTCACTGATCTTATTTGGCAAGATACCTAGGATGTAAACAAGACTTCAAATATAAAGTAACAGAAGAATGTATTTTTCGATTTTGATATAATAATTTAGCTATAATAATCAATTAAATTTTGTTGCAATTATTAATTCATAATAACTCATTTAAAAATATATAAAATATAATAAAATTAAAATTAAAATTAAATTAAATTAAATATAATATAATAAAAAATTAAGTTAAAAAATTTATTTATTTAATTTATTAAAATTAAATTAATTTATAAAATATAATAAAAAAAAGATTAAAATAAAAATTTAATCAATTATCTTATTTGTCATACCTTTGAACGTAAACGAGATTTCAAACATAAAGTAACAAAAGAACGTATTTTTCGATTTTGATAATCGTTAGCTATAATAATCGATTAAATTTTGATGCAATTATTAATTCATAATAACTCATATAAAAAATTTATAAATTATAATAATATTAAAAAATTAAAATAAAATATAATGTAATAAAAAAATTAAATTAAGGATAAATGCATTTATTTTGTTGAAAATAAAATAATTTTTTAAAAATAAATTTATAAAATACAATAAAAAAATTTGAATAAATACATTAAATAAATTTAATAAAAATAAATTAATTTATAAAATATTAAATTAAAAAATTAAAATTTAATTAAATTAAATATAATGTATTAAAAATTAAATTAGTAAATTTAAGATTAAATATAATAAAAAATTTAATTAAAAATAAATTTAAGTTAAATTAAATATTTAAAAAAAATTTCGTTTGAAGCAAACGATATTTTTAAATAATAATTGAATTATTTTAAACTGTTAACAAAGAGAAACTATCAATTTACACTTGGAAAAATTCAAACATTCAGAAAATAGAAGTGTTAAATATTTTCTGGAATTGAAATATTAATTAAATGCCTGATAGGATTTAATTCCGTTTTGTTTAACAATTTTATTACAGCAGATAGGGTTGTTTGCTTTTTAAGTTTAATGAATATTTTTTTAGATTATCTATCTTTTTAGATTATCTATTTACATTTTTTAGATTATTATCTATCAAAGAATTTTTATTTGTTTGTTTTGCATTTATCAAGTCTAAAGTCTACACCAGGTAGAGTTGTTTGTTTTTTCTATATAATGAATATTTTTTGGATTATATATCCCAGAAATTTTATTTACTTATTTTACTTTTATAAAGTCTAATTTTTGTTGTTATTTTACAAATATAAAATAATGCGATAGATTTTTATGTAAATTATGTTTACCTGAAATAAATAAATTTCAATTTAGGTATGTATACTTAATAAATATAAATTATAATTTTATTTCTTGGATGTTTTTTGCATAACATTGAGAAGATGTAAGTACATAAATTTATATTAATTTTTTTTTATTAACAAACGAGTAATATAAAGTTAAACTTAAAAGAAAATTAAAATAAAAATAACTGATAAAATAAATCAGAATGTGTTTGATTTAAACCTACAAAACATAAAAAAAAGATATTTTTCAATTATATATTTATTGAAAAGTAAATATTTTCCATTTCTATCAGCTCATGGAAGAAAAAAAAAAAAAAAAAAAAACAGTTCAAAACAAAAGTTGAAATAATCTATTTTCATTTCTTATCAACCAAACTCTTGAAGGTTAACATTTTTTTTCTCTCTAATTGCCTCAATGTGTTTCTCTAATTCAAGTAGACTGATGATTGAGAAAGATTTAATAAAGGTATGTCAGAGAAAACAACAGAAATGCCTCAAATTGTTTTTTTCAGTTTTCATCCATTTTGCATTTGGCGGTAAAAATGCCTGAAGCAATTCGCTTTTCTCAGAATTTGACATGATGTTACTGTTTACTTTCAAGATGATTAAACATTAAGATTTTTTAATATATGTATAATTCCTTAAATTAACAGAATAAAACTGGTGAAAGAAAAAATCAGAGTGAATAATTTAATTTATTTTAAAATGAATGAAAACAAGTTTCAATTAAATTACATTATACATGTATATTGGTTTCTTAAATACAATTAAAATTACATTTTATATTATTTGAAAGCGTGGTTAAAACTTAATTTAAAAATATTTATTTATGTTGATTTGCATCATTATTAAAATAAGAGGAAATTTAATTTTTTTTAAATGCCTGTAAATACTACTGATTATTTTTCTCATACAAAAAAAGCTACTATAAATCGTGTTTATATTATTTAGTTTGGCCCTCGGTACCACAGGTTTCGGGTTCGAGTGCCGATGTTTGCAGTGGTTTATAATCCACTTTAAACAGTAGGTCCTGGTCTAATATGACTGTAGAGAGTTGGTCGTAGTGCTAATAACCCTACCCCGTAAAAAGAAAGCATTTCCTGTCTAGAAATCTGCCAGTCGGCAGACAGCCTTCCCCACCATGGGGTTGTTGCGCCACTGATTATTATTATTATTATTATATTATTTAGTTCTTCTAAAATACCTGAACAGTATAATGACTGATAACAGTCAATGTTTTTAATTTATTTTTATCCGGAAAAAAGCACAACTGTGCTGATGTTGTTTCTTATCACACTTGGTAGAAAGCAACATCTAGACCAAGTCCAAAAACCCATGTGATCTCGTCGAAGGAAGTGAAACGGGGCAGCTTCTGTTGAGACGCTGCACCCGTAGGTAGAAGTCTCTGATTTGGCTCCATTATTCTGACTTTTTCAGGGTAGGGTTGTCTGCCCTACGCTCAATAGTCATATTAGATCGGGACCTACTATTTAAAGTTTATTCCGAGCCAAATATCCATGGTACCGGCGGGAATCGAACCCTGAGGCACTGAGGCCCAGAACGCTAGTCACTCGGCCATCAGGAACCGTCGTTTCTGTAAGCATAATTTTAAATATTCTGACATACATTGAATATACATATATTTAATAATAAAATATAAAACTTATTCAAATATATATTTAAAAATATATTATGTTCCCCTAAAGTTATTGAAATAGTTTATCATTTAAAAAGATAAATTTTATTGACTATCTCTCACATTTTTATAGGGAACTGGAACTAAAATATATGCATAAAAGAAAATAAATAATTTTGTTACAAATTTTAGTTCGTACATTAAATTAAAAGATTTTTCATATTTTAAAATTTTTCACTCAAAAATTATATAGAAATATGGTGCATGTTATTAGAAGACTATAAATTTTTTTTAAAAATATTCGTTTTTAAATAGCTTTTTCACTCGAAAATAATAAATACTCTTTATCAAATTTTAATCTCGATCTCATACGACTGTCTCATAGGAGCCTAATCTAAATTCACCCCTACATTATTCCCAAACTGTAAAGGGGCAACTCAACTCTAGGCACAGTTATGTGGCGTGGTGTGGTAGGGTGTAATAGTAGTTGTCCGACTGACGAAGCAAGCTGCTGAACATCACGGTCGCCATCGAGTCTCCTCTTTTTGTGAAACAGTGCCTACAACAAAGCCACCAGCGGATGGAACCTCAGCCTTAATGTTGAACACCGGTGCACGTTACCTCTGAGTCACGAGTTGGGCACTTCAACTTCTTAACTCAATAAACTACACTCAAAATCCTTATTTTTTCATCAAGATGTTAATACACAATTTTGATAATGTGCGTGGCGTATATAATTCACATATTTTATCAAACACCATAGTAAGTTCTATAGCAGATATTTAATTACAAATGGAGAAATATTTTAATATTGTATATTCTATCAACAAGCTATCGCTGCGTTTCTGGACTTTTTTAAATGAGAATCAAATGCTTTTCCTGTCTATTTCGGGACGGAATCAAATAACTCTTTTTGAGATTTACTTCGAAGGCAGTTTGAAAGAGCGAGAATTGTCCATGTTCTTTTTCCCGCCTTGATAAAAGAAATTGTCTTGTTTCATCCTACTGAAGACTTAGAGGGGAAAAAATTGCACGGGGACACATTTATTCGTGCGTCGGAGTACAATTTTCTCGTGTCGCATTTCGAAAAGCGGGAATGAATCTTTTTATTTCGGTAAGCACGGCGAAACCTTGAAATATAATACGAACAACAATACATTTCACTTTTAGACTGCAGTACACATTTGTTAAATTGCTTTCCTATATGTTTACATTTTTGAATAGCTAGTAATTTACCTAGCACACGTTTATTGTTTGTGTGCAAGGATAAATAATCTATGGAATAATCTAAAGGAAATCATTCTATTATAAGGAATTTTATTACGGACAATTTAACATCTATATTAGAGAGTTTTTGCATACCGTACGTTAGTTACCGTAGGACGTCCGTTAGCTTTTTCTCCCTAGCGCGCATGCTCATAGGAAACTGAGCATGCGTATCTGTAATAATGTTTCCTATGAGCATGCGCGCTAGGGAGAAAAAGCTAACGGACGTCCTACAGTAACTAACGTACTGTATGCAAAAACTCTCTATTATTGCTATTTTATGAAACTCTAATCACGTCGAGAGGGTATCAGTCATTGAAATTCAAGATATGTAGCAGATTCAGCATTACTCATTAAGAATTACACTATCTGGAAGAAAGTGACGGGACACCCCTCGAAACGTAGAAAAGTCGACAATACAGCTGACACATGCGCAATAATAGGTATCATGTGTCAGCCATATCCTATAAATACTCTGTGGAGTCGACTAGAGTTGTTTTTGTCAAGATGCCGCCACGGGAAGAGCTGTCTGAGTTCGAGAAAGGTATGTTGGTTGGATTGCATCTTGCCAAGGTGTCAATTAGGGAGATATCCCGTCTCCGTAACTACCCAAAATCAACTGTAGCACGTGTTGTGTGTCGCTACAAGACTGAGGGACACTGTGAGAACAAACCCCGAAGTGGACGACCTACAGTTCTCCCCAGCAGGGACCGGCGGGTGCTCGGCAGGGAGATTCGAAATAACCGTCAAACGTCCATGGATAACATCGCTAATGAGTTTAGACAAGTTACAGGTGTGACCGTTTCGACCAAGACTCTTCGTATGGAGGCCCATAAGTTAGGTTACACAGGACGTCCGGCGGCCCATAAGCCTTTGATTACGAAAACCAACAAGAAAGCGCTCCTTCGATGTGCCAAAGACCACCGTACTTGGACTCTGGATGACTGGAAACGCGTTCTTTGGAGTGACGAGTCACGATTTACCCTTTTCCGTTCCGATGGACGTGTTTGGGTATGGCGTTTACCAGGAGAACGCCTTTTGCCCGAGTGTGTCGTCCCAACTGTAAAGTTTGGTGGAGGAGGATTGATGGTATGGGCTTGTTTCTCCTGATATGGGGCTGGCCCACTGGTGAAGGTTGATGGTGCGATGAATGCCGATAGATACTGTGATATTCTCGACAATCATGTCCTTCCTACCTTGTGGGCAACGTACGGTATGGATGATTGCTGGTATCAAGACGACAACGCAACATGCCATGTTGCAAGGAGGACTCTTGATTGGTATGTGAACAACAACGTTAAACGCATGGAGTGGCCGGCGCAGAGCCCTGATCTTAACCCAATTGAACATCTCTGGGACGAATTGAACCGTCGGTTGAGGGCCTGCACCCCACTCCCCAAAAGCAAGTCTGAACTATGGAACTTCCTGTTAAACATTTGGAAGGAAATTCCTCTTGCCACTATGGCTAATTTAGTGGAAAGCATGCCCAGAAGGGTTGCAGCTGTGATCGCAGCCAAAGGAGGCCCTACCTCCAATTAATTTTAATAAATATGGGTTTATGTCGTTATAGTGTCGTGTCCCGTCACTTTCTTCCACATAGTGTATTAGAAGCTCAGATTCAGCGTTACTTAGTGAGAATTACTAGAAGCCCTTGAATTTACTGAATACAGATTTTTTCTGATATCTAGGATGGCAACATTGTACTATCCTCTTTCTTCAGGACAACGGACGGAGTTTTCTACCTATGGATCTATCAAATTAGTCAGAATCAAAATTAGATTTTGACTAATCATTAATCACAATTAGATTTCTGTCTCCAAATAGACACAGGAACTTTTGGTTGGGCTTTGCTAGATGGTGGCAAACCGAACTCTATCAACAGCTATCCATCAAGCCCTCCAAGTCCATTTGATAAGTATAGTGAAGCTAACACCGAAATGATTTCATTAAAACAATCGCCTTTTAATTTATTAAAAAATTAAAAGGATCTATTGTAACAAATGTTTTTTTGTTTTTTTTTTAATATGCATAAATCAAGTTTTGTGAATTTAAAGAACACAAATTTGTATCACACATACTTCAAATTTCCATCACACGCATACTGAGATTCGACATTACTCAATGAGAATTATTAGAACATAAAATTAGAAGTCAAATATAAAATCTTCAATTTTCTATCACTTTCGTTTCAAATCGATTGATGTCCAAAATTTATTTTTACGACACTTATTTCTCTTCCAAAATGTTCCCAAAAGTCAATAAGATTGCGAATCACTACCAGTGACCTACTGTAATAAATGATTTTTAAAAAAGAGCTGAATTCTTTCAGCTCTGATGTATAATCGCAATCCATTCCCTTGGTAGAAAAGCACGTACCATTACGTAAAAACTTTTTCCACAGCCCGAATTGTGATGTGACAGGTTTCAACCGAGTAAAAAGATATACGAAAAATAACTGCAGTTACGAAAGCTGGTTTATTCTCAGAGAGAAACGTTTTAATATCTCATCGTGGTCTTCTTCCAAGGGAAATAGACCCCAAAGAAAATAGTTTAAGAAGACAGTTTCCAACTCTGCTGGGAGATCTGTTTTCAAAATTAAACATTGCCTTCAGACAAGAATTTAATATCGGGATTTTTCTTTTGAATTTACTTTGGCTGTAAAAAAAGTGTGGATAGTTGGGTGTTTATCTTTTAAGAAACAGAAGTTTGGTCAGTGAATTTGGTTCTGCAATAACTGTCAATAGATTTATTTAATGCTTTGTTAAGGAAAGTAAATGTTATCTGTTTCATAAGATGTGTTCTAAAAAAGAACTATATTGACTTTTTCATAATAAAGAATAATTTTTCTATACTGTTTTTTTTTTGTAATGAAATAGACTCTTTCAGGCCTAAATTTTGTTTAGAAAATTATACGAAAAAAAATCAAGAAATTATTCATATTACGTTTTTAAAAAATATTTATTTTACAAAATTTTATAGTTTTTTTTTATTTTTTAAATATGACGCTTTTGAATAATATTTTTATAGTAAAATAGAAGGCAAATTCTGACATTGGAATTATGATTTTGTTTTTAATATTTAACTTTTTTTTTGTTTCTCTTTAAAACGGAATATTCCATTAAATTCAACAGGTATTTTTAATAATCATACATTCTAAAGTCAAATTAAACATTTATCCTTATTTTAAACAATTAAGATGTTCGGTTAATTAAATCGGTTTCTAAAGACATTGAAGTTTCTATTTCGCACTAAATTATAACGTTAAACGCAACAGATCTATCATTTGAGGGCAAAGAGTTTTGAGTTAAAGGTTAATGATTATATTTCAAAACGACAATAAAGAAACTGCTGAAATTATAATGAAATGAAATAAGAAATTGATAAGATGTTGTTGTCGTATCCTTCATGGAAGGAGGGAAAGCTCTGTTCTGATAGAGCACCCGTAGCTAGAAATCTGACTTCTGCTCCGTGTCGCTGATGTAGGAGGGCAGTGAATTCTAGGATGACTTTTAGGGGGAAATAGAACGCATTTGGGTGTCATATGGGAGAAAACCCGGAAAACTCCCACTACATAATCCAACACAAGAGGCGATATGCTGAACATTACAAACGCCATCGAGTCTGCTCGTTTTTTGAAACAGTGTCTACAGCAATGCTTCCAGCAGATTGAACCTCTGCTCTAATGCTCACCAGTAGCGCACGGTGCCACTGAGCAACGAGTCGGGTGATTGATAAGATAAATCTCGAAATTTAACGTACGTACTCAGATTCTACAATTTTAATTATTATACATTTTAAACAATATTAAATAGATATCAGGAGCTATCAATATCTAAATTTTAAAATTGCTACCACAATTTTTAAAATAAATTTTAATGTTAAATTTAAATTGCAGTATTTATGTTATATTTTTATGTATTATAATCTCCTTCATTTTTCTTCTTTTAAATAAATAATTGATGTTATGAATAAGAAAAAAAATTTAATATACTTTAACGAATACTTTCAAATAATTTAAAAGAATTGCTCAAACATTAGCAAATTTCGCCTTAATTATATCTAATGGCCTATATTTATGTATTTTTCAGATTTTGGAACAAATATTTAAATTAATTTTAAAATACGCACTAAACTGTAAAAGTTGTTAACACTATAATTTTCTTAATTTTGTGTTACAAAGCCAAATGCGCCAATTTTTGAGTCAAAATGCACATAAGACAAAGAAACATGTAACGCTCTCGTAGTTCTTTAATTAGACGTGTTTTCAGTGATAACATAATTTTCTATTTACTAAATGTTGCTTGTTAAATGAAAAAAAAATTTAATTTATAATAATAAGCAGAGATAAGCGTTGATAAGAGAGAAATTCACACAAATTTTCAGAAAACCTAACAGCTCTATGAAGTAGTGAGGAAAAATTGCATTTAAAATCAAGTTTTTTTTCTTATATCAATCTATGTGGAGACAATGTTATTGATCATTTCAGCATATTTATCATTTTAACATTCGCTAACACCACACAATCCCAAATCAAGCTATGTAAAAAAGCTTTTACATTTAAACTTAAATTCATTATTTATTCCTTATTCTTTGCATATTATTGTCCCAAGAAACATATTTAAAAATCAATTTTTACACTCTAAAAATCAATGTTCACAATTAGTTGGGGGGGTTTTCAAAATTTAGAACTGAATTCATCTTAAATTAATTAAAACATTAGCACAAAATGGGGTTGCTTAAAATTACTGAATAATAATGAAAAAGAAAAACAAAGGGATAAATTTAAGAAAAACACCTCCTGCTTGCAAACAATTAAAGCAGGAGATCGAAAAAGCTAAAGCTTTAGGTACAATTAAGAGTCCGTTGACGATGCCCAAAAATAAAGATTAAAGTTAAACAAAGTTTAAATGAATAAAATAAAATAAAGAATTTAAGATAAAAGTAAAATGATGAAAAGGTGCGACATACAAGCTGTGTTGACACAGTTTGTTTACATAGGTGTTTGACTATTTTGCCGATAGATGGCGTCATGAGTCAAGTTTATACATTTCTTCAAAACCTAGCCAAGACTAGGAAAGTATATACTTTTTTCAAATTTTTATACATAATATACAGAATAAATAATTATAATTAAGCGCGAGCAGCGAACAGTTCAGATTTACTATAGAAAAGATTAAGATTTAACATTAAATTATAAAATAAGACTCAAGCCAGGTAACGGAATTTTAAAAGTTATACGTAAACAATAAGTCAAGGTTATTGCAAATAAGTAAAAACTAATGCTGGTAAAAGATTACAAGAAATTAATTAAAATAAGCGAACAATTAGAAGATAAATGTAATTAATAAAAGTGAACAATTAAAAAAAAAAAAAAAAAAAAAAAAAATTTTTTTTTTTTTTTTTTTTTTTAATTAAATTTTAAAATTACAACTTAAAGAGTCAGATAGCCATGTTCTAATTTAAGGTGCACATCGTAGCAAATAAACAAGTTTAAGTTTTATATGCCAAAGATTAGCAGCTCAGATTCGCTTGAAGTGATCGGAGTGACTAGACAACAGCCACAGCGGTAGGATCGGCGGTTGTAGGATAAAATCCACAACGCCTCTTCAATGCCGGGAAAGATTCCCATTGCTGATCATAGATGGCTCTGGGTCTCTTCCTGGAGCTAGCCACACCTGGATGGTATACAGGTATTTGTCTGATCGCTTCGTTGCGGATCTGAGGGCATTTAGAATGAAAATTCTTAGAAATTTTGAAAATATAGTCCATAATGGGTTCTATATTCAGGTCTCTGTGGAGTTGTTTCCTTCTAACAAACCACGGGGCGTTGACTATCATAGCTATCTGTTTGTTTTGAAACACTTGGAGCTTCTTGAGATTTGCGATAGAGGAGGACGCCCAAATAGGACATCCATATAAGAGAATTGGTCGAAGGATTGACTTATAGAGCAAAACCTTGTGTCTGATCGCTAGCCTGCTCTTACGAGAAATTAGGCTTCTTAGCTTTACGCTAGCAGCAGTTGCTTTTGCAACTACTTTGGCAAAGTGGGTCTTATAGGTTAATTTTGAGTCAAAAATTAACCCCAGGTACTTATACTCAGTAACCCAGGGGACTGGTTGGCCGAAAAGAGTGACATTCAAAAGTGAACCGACGTTCTTTTTACGTGTAAACAAGAGGCACGCGCTTTTAGAAGGATTTACTTTGATCTTCCAGGTGGTCAACCAACTTTCCAAGCGAGAAATATAATTATTGAGCAATGCAACGACGGAGTTTGGTGTCTTGTGCTGTGCAATAATCGCTGTGTCATCTGCGAACATGGCCAGTTTACAGAACTCTGGCTTAGGAATATCGTTCACAGAGATTAAGAATAATCTAGGACCGAGCAGTGAACCCTGTGGTACCCCGCTCCTGATTGGATGATCGCTGGAAATGGTCCCTCCCACTCGCACTCTGAAATTACGTGAAGTGAGATACGAGTGTATAATTTTAATAAACTGGGGCGAAAAATCAAGTCGGATGAGCTTGAGAAGTAAGCCATTATGCCAAATTTTGTCAAAGGCTTTGGCTACGTCCAGAAATAATATTCCCGTAGATTTACGATTGATAAAGCCATCATGGATCAGCTCATTAACACGTAAGAGCTGGTGAGAAGTACTACTGAGTTGGGATCTGAACCCAAATTGCTCAGGTATGAGTAAATTATGGTCTGTGCAGTGCTGATCCAGGCGTTTAAGAATCGAATATTCGAATATTTTACTCACTCCACTGAGTAGTGAGATTGGACGGTAATTTTGAGGGTAGGCCCTATTGCTATCAGGTTTTGGAATAGGAATGACTACGGCAGTTTTCCAGCTCTGTGGGAAATAACACTTATCAATTAAAAAATTTATTAGATAAGTGATCAGTAGCACATATGTATAAGGTAAAGATTTTAACATCCGATTACTAATGCGATCAATCCCAGGAGACTTATTAGGTTTAATTTTCCTAATGAATTCACAGACTTCCGCTGGGCTGACCTGACTGATATCATTTACGTGTGGTTGTTGAAGGAAGTCTGCTACTTCGGTGTTAGTGCGTCGAAAGAAAACAGGATCTTCGACGTCGTGGTGCGTTTCAAATTGATCTTGTAGGCTATCAGCTAAAAGCTCGGCTTTCTCCTCTGGTGCATAAGCAGAAGATCCATTGGAGCGTATGAGTGGTGGAATGTTGCAAAAAGGTTTTCGCAACAGAGACGTACGTCTAAATAATGTTGTCTGAGGCGTCATGGCCTGAATGGAGTGTTCCCATCGTTGCTGCGAGAATTCTTTAGTTTTTAACCTGACGACTGCTACCTGCCTGAAATAATCGGCTCTGGCGTTTGGATCTCTAGATTCTTGCCAGAACCGACGTAGTGCATTTCTATATTTAATTTCATTTTTAAGCTCGCTTGGAAACCTAACAGGTGGAGGCTTAAATTTAGGTTTAGATGAATCTCTCAGAGCTCCTTGCAGAGTGAGCTCCAAGTCCTGAATGAGTTGCTCCGCATCAGCGGGTTCGCTTAAATGCAAAAGTGGGAGTGGCTTAGAGCTTAGCGTATAGCTGAAATCCTCCCAATTGGTCAAAAGTTGGTCTGGACCTTTCAGTGATTCTATGCTGGTTTCAAAGGTAAACAAAACAGGTAGGTGATCTGAATCAAGATCATTTATCACCTCTACATTACAATTAAAAGGAATAAATTTAAAAATGCCGTAATCTAGGACATTACCCGCGCGGTTACTAATAATATTAAATCTAGTAGGTCGAGGGGGGCTACGACTTTCAATCCTCTTTGTAATTTCAGATATTTGTTCAGTTTGAATCCATTTCGATTAGAACGTCCGAAATTCCAACTAGAGTGGAAAGCGTTTAGGTCGCCGGCTAGGATCACATTAGGTCCAGATTTCAATATAGTATCGATGTCCTCCACCGGGTATCCACCTGGGTTTGTAGGTGCGACGTAAGTCGAAGCGATGATGATGGGTGGAAAATCGTTAAGATGAATTTGAATCATGGCTACCTCGGCGCAATTAAGGCGCGGAGCAGGTAGTTCATGGTGCCTGATACTACTTTTAATATAAATGCAGGTGCCTCCGCTTACATTAGAATTTTGAGTGATTCTATCAAAACGATAGAATCGATAATTTGCGATCAGTGGGGTCTCTCCAGGTCTTAACTTAGTTTCCTGGACCAAAAATACATCGAGGTTTTGCTCTAAACAAAATTCTCTTACCTCGTTGATTTTGGAACGCAGTCCATTTGCGTTCCAGGTGGCAATCCTGAGGAGTTCCAAGTGGGCGTTAGACATTAATGGGCTCTGTTCGCTGCTACGATCTTCCAATAGGTGGAGAAGATCAGGTACGCTCTAGAGTGGGTATCAGTCTCTAATCTTAGTTGAGGTAGGCATACACGGAACGCTTCGGAAAGGATTAGACCGTCCATCCCCTGCTCCGTGTATTTCATCAGCTGGCCTATTAGTTCGGTACAGTCGGGGCCGGAAGTGGTCGGCTGTTGGACAAAGGCTGGAGTCGCTGGCGATGGCGCGTGAGTGACGCGTGCCGCGGGAGGTGGTGGGGTAGTTACCGGCATCCTGTGGATTCCTTGGGGTGGAGTTGGTCTCGTTACCTGGTGTACACCTGCGGTGAGGCTGGCGTAGGACAGCTCCTGGGATACTGGCCTGGGTGGTGGTATGGGGCACTGAGGCTTCTTTTTTTGGGCCTTTTGCTGTTTGGCCTTGTTCTTTGCGCTGGGGCATCTGGGGCAGCCCCTCCAATTAGCGGCGTGGTCGCCCCCGCAGTTCACACAAGTTGGTGGCTGGTCCGATGGTCGGGTGCAGTGTTCAGCCTTGTGGCATCCTGCACATCTGACACACCTGGTCTGGAGGCGGCATACTTCTGAAGAATGGAAGTATCCCTGGCAATTCCAGCATTGGCTGGGGCCAGGGCGCCCACGGTAGGCTTCGATGGAAACTTCAGCTCCCAGTAATTCTGTTACTCTGTAAATACCGTCCGCGTGTTGATTCTTTTTTACCTGAAGGTAAAACAGAGGCATAGGTTCTTTTGTTCGGAACTTTGAGAGACGGGATAATTTTCCGACCTCAAAGCCCTCTTCGGTAAGTTCCTGAATTATTGTTGTGGTGTTGGTGTTGGCTGGAAGCCCTCTAATTACGACTTTTAATGGCCGCTCCTCTTTCAGGGAGTAGCTCTTGAAGTCCAGTCCACGCTCTTCCATGAATTTGGTGAGCTTGCGGAAATCATCATCCGTGCTAGTCGACAGTTTCATAAATCTGCCGGTGTACTTACACTGGATGAGAGGGACTTCGGTTTTTAGAACTGTAAGGGTCAGGTCCCAATCCTGCTTTGGTTGGATGTAAATCGGTGGTGGCCGAGCATCATATACGGCGTTTTCGTTTAGCTCAGGTATATTGTTTATATTCCCGGCGGCGGCAAAAGAGTTTTTAAGTGGTACTGATGCTGATGCTTTTTCAATTTCACGCCTTTGTTTGGCGATGAGGTGCCTGGCTGGGGAGATGAACCCTTCAGCGTCGGCTGGGTCCCAAAATCGAGCCCAAAAAGTGAGTTACATATAAACATACAGGTGAAGCTAATAAAAGCGTATTAAAAAAAAATTTAAAATCATCTTCCTTTGTTTCTTTCTCTAATTTCTGTTTTGTCAATAACGTAATTACACTAAAGCGTTACATCAAATTTATTAAATTGGTAATTCTTGAGTTGAAGATATCTTTGGTATGTATCCATATCCATATTTTAAACTTGCTTTATATCCCAGAAAAGCCTGAGGCGTAGAAGACATCAGCAATTCAATGCTTTAAAAACTTTTCTAAAACTTATTCATTTCCAAAAAAAAAAAGGCATGAATAAGTTTCTTTTCAAGAAGATTTTTCATAGAAATGCGTTATATACATTGTGAATTCAACAGTATCATGCATAAATACATATTTTGACCAAAAAAATATTTTTTAAAAGTACAGAGAAATAGGCTTATTTGTCAATTAAATCTCTAGGCTATTAACTGTCAAGGTAAAATATTAAATTTTTATGAAAAAATAAAAGCATATAAAATAAAACTTGAATACAATTGTGTAGTATAAAATAACGCCTTTTATCCCTTATATCTTATTCAATAGTCCTATATTTTTATTGTAGTTGTTGTATTTTGAAATCTCGAAAAAAGTTATCAAATTTTTTTATTGTATACAATGAAACTTTCAGTCTGAAGATATGGATCAGGATTTTTTCAATGGTGGTGAGGTATAGTTTTTTTTTTTTCAACGGTTTTGTTGGCATTTATTGTATTCGTATATCCCCCTCAATATTGTACTAGGATATCGTTTTATAATATAAAAAATTGGATTTGTATTTTTTAAATTAAAAGAACTGATTTATAATTTAATTATAAGTTTTCAAAACAAATAATTATATTCTATAGATATATAATCCTATTCTTTATGCACTAAAATAAATATATCTATACTAGTATTGTTAGATTACTAGATTTCTTGTGTTTTTATTAGTTATAATATCCTAACTAGTGAAAATGGGTTATATTTCTATTAGTTAGGATATTATATATATATAACTACATAGCAATAAAAAGACAGAGCACACATGAAAAAAATATCTGTTAAAACGTTCAGATATAAAAATAAACACGAATCCATACGACTAAAATACAAACCATATTAAGGCTAAAAAAATTGTATAATAACACGAGTTATGAATTAATGAGAATATATTAATTAAAGAGAAGCAAGAGATAAAAAAAATATAAATAGATAAAACTATTATCAAAATAAATACGAATCATGATGTATAAATGAAAATTATCAATATTTAAGATATAAATTTAGAATACAGTGGGATTTCTCGCAGGATTTCTTCAATATTTATTTTAAATAGGATTTACTCTATGTATAATACTATTAAAATTTACAACAAATTATGAATTTCCATGAAAAATGTTATTGAAAAGAGAAAATTTGGCCTTTGTGTGTTGTTGTGTTTAATCCTCAGTGTGGGACGAACATTCCACGAATCACTACTCATGGATGAAAGGAAATGAAACAGCTTCTGTTTGCTACCCGCAGGTAGCAGTCTGGCTCGGCTCCATGATGATGAAGAAGGCGGGCAGTGCCTTCCGTGATGATTTTTTAGGAGGAACTACCCAGCATTTGCGTATCATATGAAAGAAAAAACCCGAAAATTCCCACCAGGATGTCTGGCTAATGAAGCAAGATGTGGAACATCACAAATGCCATTGAATCTCCTCGTTTTTTGAAACAATGTCTGCAACAATGGCTCTGGAGGATTAAACCTCACCCCTAATGCTCACTCGCGGTGCACGTGGTCACTGAGCCACGAGTCAGGCACTTGGCCTTTTATTATAAGTTACGTGATGTATAACTCTTATTAAAAAATTATTATAAATTATAAATGAAGAAGCTTCTATAATCTATAAAAATATGATTATAATTTATACAAATATAATTTTAATTTTAAAAATATAATGATAATGTATAAAAACATAATTATACCCATAAAATAACATTATAAGAACTTAAACTGAATTAAGTGTTAAATAATTCTGAATGGAAACCATTAAAAATGTAGAACAGAATGTTTACTTTCAATCACAGCCCTTAAGTCTCAGTGTAGTCAAGATTAATGACAGTTTTTCGTGTACCTCTCAGAAAACGTTCTTTATCTGTGATAACAATTAATCAAAGGACAGTGGTTCGCGAAGTAAGTAATCCGAATACACGTCTCATTGAGTTCCCTTTCCCGTAATGAAGAGAGAGGTCTTAATGGGTTATCCTGATAAAAGAAACGCTTTACTGGCAGGGCAAACAAAAGATTATACGAGGAATAAGAAATCCTTTTCAGCGTGATGGTGACGAAGAAAAAGGGAGGGAATATTTTTCAAAGTAATTCTTTTGAAGAGCATGTAAAATTATTTAGGTGAAATGAAATCTCAGGATTTTTTATTTATTTATTTTTTTAATTATTATAATTAAAGAAGGGTGGCTTTCTTTGATCTTGGGTTGCTTTGATGCAAATGGGAATTGTAGGAAGAAACAGTCTTACTTCAACAGTAAAAATTTTAAATCTTACAATTAAGATTTTTAATGGGCAGGTTGAGCAAACAGTTTGTAACTGGATGTGACTGGGTTGAAATACCTGAAGTACAGGTTGGAGAAGTCACGGCTTTATAGACGCATGCACAAACACCACACACATACAATTAGAGACACACAGTAGTTAACACATTTAAAGACAAGTAAATATAGATACGTGGAAGGATTCCACTTCAGAGCCGAAATCGCCTGAGGTATGTGCAAGGTGCAAGAAAGATACTTCCTCTCCGGGTGAGAATATGTAGTCCCACAAATATGCAGTGTTGCACTAAATATATTTTCACTCGGAATGAGAGATTGCAAACTAAGCGTTTCTCAGCGGGAGCGCATGTTGCGCTGTACTTCCTCTCAGATGAGAGTCTCGAGGCCGACTAACCATTTTTCCTGAACGCTACAGGGATTACTCTTGCCAGTGCGTAGGAGGGAGCAGGGTTTACAAATTTAATTAGTCTTATAGTTAAAATTTAAAAACGTAACATTTTACTGTAATTGAGACTTCTGTAATATAATTCATATTCATCAATCTAATAAGCGTAATGATTTAGTAATGAGAATATAAAATAAATTATTTTAAAGAATACAAAATTTTTAGCTTCAAAAAACGAATTAAGTACTATTAGATTTTACTTCAGTTTTTATGAATACAAAATGAACAAACTACTAAAGCAATCGAAAGGGGGATTTAAAGAGTAGTATCGCTCAAGCATACTGCATATTAAAATGAGTTTCATTTGTACTTACGCTGGAATAATTTGATTTTTGTTGTAGTATGAAAGTTTAAGTTATAACACAAAGAAAAATGTTAAAGAACTTCGTTAAAACAAATTAGTTAAATGCTCTATAATAGTTTCATGCCAAATTATTGATGAAGTCACATTTAGAGGTTTATCAGCTTTGTAAATTAAATTTTCTTTGTTATGAGCATTTCATAGCTTTTTAAAGCAGTTTTAATTTGTTTAAAGCAGCTTCAATTTGTTTAAAATAGTTTAATTTCATAGAATTTGATATATGATAGCTGTACACTTTACCAATAGGCCACGAGTCAAATGGGACGTATTGATTAAGGTTTATTTTTAGAACCATTGTCAGCTTTATAACTTGTACTCTTTTTTTTTCTTTTGATCTGGAAAGGGTTTTGTATTATTTTTGGTTAGATTTGTTAATTATTGTATAAAGATTAAAAGCGGAGAGACAATAGTAAGTTAATCAAATATTGCATCGTCTGATTGAAAATTTTTCGCATTATTGTCGCTAATTCGTGTTTTTCTACGTATCTAGTAGGACATAATTTATTTTGCTGTTGGATTTCGAAACATATTCAATTTTTTCCATTAGCACGTTTTATCTTTTAGGAGTGTGAAAAAAAATTTAAATTTTATCAATTATGTTGAATACTTTTTCAATACATTTCACTTTTATAGTAATTCCTAATGGCAAATCCAAGCTGTGGAATAAGGAATGATTGCTGTTCTCTATTAAACTTTTCATTTATGAAAGCTGCACTATCGTACCCTTGCTCATATAAAAATGATCAATCTATTTCGTAATTTTTAATGTATTTGCCAAAGCTTATTCTGTCGTATTTGAAAAATTGTAAAAAAAAATTTTACATATTTCATTTTGTTTATTTACATAACAAACACATAAAAAACTGTTTATTTATTGATATACCACACATTTCATCAGTTAATATGAGAGAACACTCAGAAGGCCTAGTGTCTCAGTAGTAAAGTGCGCACCTGGTGCTTGAGAGCTGAGGTGCAATCCGCTGAGGCATTGTTGTAGACACTGGAGAGTTTTTGCATAATGTTTTTTTATCGTCCGATATTTTTTTCTTCATTGCACGCATGCTCATAGGAATAGCTCAGTTGTAAAGTACTGCAGATAAGCATGCGCAATAGGTACAATGTTTCTTATGAGCATGCGCGCTAGGAAGAAAAATATCGGACGATAAAAAAACATTATGCAAAAATTGTTTCAAAAACGAGCAGATTCAATGGCATTTGTGTTGTTCAGCATCTTGCCTCGTGAGTCAGACTTCCCGTTAGAAGTTTTCCGGGTTTTCTCTCATATGATACGCAAATGAGGGGTAATTCACCCTAAAATTCCTCCCGGAAGACTTATGCCCTCCTTCAGCGATTCAGAACCAAGTCAGACTTCTATTTACGGGTGCCCCGTCACAACAGAAGCTGCCTCTTTCCCTCCATTCATGAGTAGATTACTGGTGGGATGACCGTCCCATATGCAGCAGACTGATAACAAGTCATACACAAAATACCATCCCATTCCCAATTAGTTTAAACTACGCTTTGCACTAAAGGAAGTTGTAGATCGATAATGTATCTTGGATGACTGATTCTGTATGTATAATTATGGATCTGAGTTCTCATGTTTGAAAAGGATTGATTAATTAAAGGATTGATTAATTTTAAAGTTATATTGAATCCGTAATGAAGCAAAAAGAAATTTATACAAGAATCTACTGCTGTCCACAATGTTTAAATAGCAACATATTTTCTTTTCTTTTTTTTTATATGTAACCTTTCTTATTATTATTATGATAAATCAAAGCTGGCGCCGTCTGGTTTATTATGAAAACCGTAAAATAATTTCCATGTTTATCATGTGTGCATCGAAGCAAATCTTTCTTCAAGAAACAGAATAAATCAATTTCGAAACTCTCTCTTTCTGTTTCCATCATTTTATTATTCTTCCATTGAGCGTTTTGATTATGTTTATTTTTGTTTCCTACCAGACAATTTGTTATACTTCACCATTTCCACAACCATTATAAAAAGTATTCGAAAAAAATTCTTTTCGGGAAACTATTTTAAAGTGAATGCATTCAAGATGAAATTTGAATCTATTTATTTCGTGGTTTGCATATTTTTTGTATTAAAAAAAATATCGGGGTGCATTAAACTTTCTAGGAATTATTATTAAAATTAAAAATATTCTTCACATTCATTCTAATATCATTAATGTAAATAAATCCTATGAAATCTATTCCCACTAAATTATAACTAATTCCAGAATTTAGTAATTGAAAAATTAACATATTAATATTACCTCTAGTATATTGAAGAATTATTTTACAAAAATAAATTGAATTTTTCAAATTAAAAATACAGAAATTATATCTTCCAAAGTTCCTGGTTAAAGCTTACAAAGGAAGTAATTTTCTTTTCAGTATAAAAAAATTTTATTTACTCTTATGAGCTTACTGAATAATTCCTTTTGAAAAGTTAACAAAAAAAATTCTCTAATAAATACATCATTTAGATAAAAAATTAATTTTTTATTAAAACTTAAATTTTGGTTTCTATATATTTTAATTTTGGTTTCCCAGTAAATAAATAATGTCTACACGATAACGTAACTTGTCCAATTTCACTATGGAGCAACATTAAATTAATGTTATAAACTGTTTATAATTTTTTATATTATTTGTAAAATATCCAAACAAGAAAACTGTTATAATATAATTTATTTCAAATTATTCTTAAATGTATCGATCAGGGATTGTTAATATTTTTTGGTCGGATTCTTCTTTTACTAGTAAGAAAAAGTCACTAACACGCTATAAAATGAATGCTACGAACCCTTTTACCAATAAGAAAAGAACCACGAACCAGATTTTTATAGGGTAATATAAAATAAATATAATTAACATTAATCATATTTATATTAATGTTAATTATGTTAATTATATATATTTTATATTAACTTTAATTATAATTATTACTTCTAACATTAATTTAATTTATTATATTTATTACATTAACATAACATATATTTGCAACTTCTATATTTTCTAAAACATTAAACAATACAAAATTCAAGATACAATCATAATAAATTACAATTATAATTAAAATTAAAATAAACAAGATACAAATTATGTAGTTCTCACGGCATAGATTAATCCGTGGTCTGTATTCGCATTAAAAAATTATTATTGCGGAAACAGATGTAGTTAATCTTTCATATAATAGCTATGCACTATAAAAAAAATTGATTTCTGGCAATCATAGATGCAGCTATCATTATTACAAATCAATATACAAGGTGCCCATATAAAACCTCCTTTATTTCAAATGTTAATTGTAGGAAAACTATGAGTCCTACAGATTTGCGGTTTGCTGTGTTATGAATAGCAACGCAGCTAGTTTATTTTTTTCTATAAAGTTTTATTTTATCTATGTATGTATTTCTATATGGGCTCCATTGATAGCTCTCAAAATGCCGAGGTCGATATCCAATTTTAGCCCATGTGCTGAGCAGCATGTCAGGTGTGATAGAATGGATGGCTTCCGTAATTTTGGGGAGGAGATCACATGCGTATCGTAGACTATATCTTTGATATTGCCCCACAGGAAGAGTCTGGAGATTGTGGTGACCAGGCAGTAGGTCCGTCTCATCCGATCCATAGATGCGGAAATATTTCGTCTAGGAATGACGATTGTCTGAACTCTGCGATGGGGATTTCTTTCTAATGCAGCTGGCAAACACTTAGACAGCTTGGTCTTGTTTGCCTTAAGGCAAGCGCTGCACAGACGTTACTCATTTTGCATTACCCGGGGGGCGCGTGTAACTTGAAGATAAACCACGGACGCGGAGTAACAATGCCCCCGCAACGCTCTACAATCACATTATTAATCAATTATATACTCTACACTCTACAATCATACAATACTAAATATTAGACCGGGACCTACGGTTTATAGTGGATTCCGAACCACTACAAACACCCATGGCACCGCCGGGATTCGAACCCGAAACCTGTGGTACCGAACGCCAAAGTGCTAGCCACTCGACCATTCAGGCCCTGCTGCAAAGAAAGTAGCTGCGGAAAAACAAACTGTTCAAGAATGTCAAGATAATCGGATTAGTTGTGTTTCTTTCCGTGAAGAAAAATAGTCCGATGATTCTGTCACGCATTAGACCACACCACACATTCACTTTGTCACTGTCCCTGACATGTTCTAGAACAACTTTCAGTTGTTCTGAACTCCGATACGAACGTTGCCATGATTAACCGTTCCAGATGTATGTAAATATTGATTCGTCACTGAATAGGTAATTGTGAACGTTATCGATCCGGTCCAGGATCTCAATAGCAAAGTTTTTATGTTTCGTTTTTTTTTACAAAAAGGCATGCAACAAAAATTAACTATCTCGGAAAATCCATTTTGCAAAAAAATAAACTTGTTGTGATTCATGATACCGCAAACAGCAAATCTGCAGGACTCATAATTTCCGTACAATTAACATTTGAAATCAGGGTGATTTCATGTGGACACACTGTATATTCATAGCAGAGATTTTATTAGAGGTTAATAAAAATTATATTAATTAACAGATTCCTGCTAAAGAATCTTTGTTTTAACTTAATAAAAAAAATAAATTCACAGTTATAATAAGCTGCAAATTAATAAAAAAAAAATATTCTTTAAATTCTAAAAATATTTTTATGTTCTAAATATTCTTTGTTAAATTGTATATTTAAAGTAGCTTATTTTCAGAATCATGTTTAATCCTTAAAACTGAAGCTTGTATTACCAGGATAGCTAACACTTCAACTTATTTTATAATTAATTCTGATGCTGTCCAACTAATAAATATTTCTGTATATGAAGCCATAATATGAAATATAGAAAAATGCTATTAATTTATACTTGATGATACTGAAATATTGTAACCATGCTTCCTCATGCACACTGGCAAAAGCGTCCCCTGCGGCTTTCGGTAGCAATGGTCAAACGGCCTCGAGATACTCACAAGAGGAAGTACGGCACAACCTTCGCTCCTACTGAGAAAAATTTAGCTTACAGTCTCTCACTCAGAGAGGAAATATATAGAGAGCAATCTTGCATATCAGTTGGCCTACAGTCTCTCATTCTGAGAGGAAGTATATTTTGCTCCTTCTGTGCGTAACCGAGTATCGGGGTTTCGGCTGCCAAGTAGAGTCCTTCCACGAATCTATAATTATTTTCTTTGTGTGTTGACTATTGTATTTCTGTAATTGTATGCGTGTGGTGTTTGTGCGCGCATCAATAAAGCTGTGAGGTCTCCTCGATTATCTTAAACTCAACCACTCCCAGTTACAAGGGGTTTCCTAGCCTGCACACTGCATTATGTATTATTATTAGAATCAAATACGAATGACAATTGTTTGATCTGTTTGATTATTAAATATTGGTTTCGGATTTAAATGAAAAGAAACGTCTAAAAGAGAATAAAAAGGTTTTCCCTCATTACCGTTAAACTTTTTAACAAATTATAACTTTAATTTAACGTATGGCAAAATGCTAACACTTAAATCCTAAAATAGGAATGAGACTGCGTAAGGACAATGTCAGCCACATGATAATTTTTTCATATGTTTTAAATGGCTGAACTATAGTTGTTAAAAACACGAATTGAATTTTTATTTAATTTGGTTAATGGGTTAATATATTCTACAGTGCTGTGTAAGTATATATACATAAAAAATTTTATTAAGAGAAAAATAATATTAAATAATTATTTCAAGAAAATTCAGTTTTTTCAGTTTCCAATTTTGAATTGAAAAATTGGGATGACTTGTTTAGTAATGTCGACATACATTTCTGAAGTTCAATTTCTGAAGTTAATTTTACTAAAAAAACACAATAACTTTACTTTACAGTGAAAAAAAGCAAAATTGTATTGAATTCTTCTTGGGAAAGTTTTATTTTCTTGTTCGTATTTATATTTTCCGAGGGCATGTTACAATAAAATTTTATCGTAAATGTATTCCAGTGATTGAAATTGAAGTAAAATAAATTTTTGCCTCAAAAGCATTCACATCGCTGCTTAATAAAAAAAAGTCCAAATTTAATGCAAAAATCATGAAATAGTACACTAATGGAGAACTCACTGAAATATTTACAAGCACAAATTTACAGAAAAAAATCTTCTAAAAAAAAAAAAAAAAAAGAACTACAGAAATTCTAAATCATTTTTTTTTTTTTTTTTTTTTTTTGTCTTCAATGTTTCTCTTTCTCATTATTTTATCCAAATACGCCCACCATGAGTTAAATTTAAAAAAAAATAAAAAAGGAAAAAATGAAAACGAATGCAATGTTTCGATGATTATTATTTTTTTCTTAGAAAGAGAATTTGCTACTCTCATGAATAGGTAATATGAAGAACGAAAACACTCTCCGACTCGTTGCTCAGCGGAGATTCAATCCGCTGGATCATTGTTGTAGATACTGTTTCGAGGAGTCTCGATGGCGTTTGGGATGTTTTTCAGCATCATTAGTTCGACTACCTGGTGGTAGTTTTCCTGGTTTTCTCCCATAGGATACGCAAATGCGGGGTATTTCCCCCTAAAAGTCTTCCATGAAGGCACTGCCCTTGTTCTTTAACGACACGGAACCAAGTTAGACTTCTGTCTATGGGTTCTCCATCACAACAGAAGCTGCTCTTCCCTTTCTCTCCTTCCATGAGACCACACGTGTTCTTGGATTTGGTCTAGATGTTGCCGTCTACCAAGTAGGATAAGAAACAGCAAGAAACACTCAATAATTTAATTTCTCACACGCAAATAATTTTTGATGAAAACAGCAAAATATTTAGACATTAAAAAAATATATAAATTAAATCCATTAAACAAAATATAAATTACATTTTTAATTAAAAATGATTTCATGAAAAATATGTCTGAAATAGCAATTAAAAAACGGATTTCAACTTTTCAGCAAGAACCGCATTTACCGAAAAGTATCATTTGTTCACCGTTGATCTATATCGTCATCTACACTTATTATATAACGTCATACAAATATACAGGGGGTTATCAAAATAATGGAAACACCATAGATTTATAAAGAATCTTTTATTAGTATGGTGTAGGAACGCCTTTGGCATGTAATACAGCTTGGATTCGCCTAGGAATCGATTCATACGAATAGTGCTTAAAGTAATATTGTACCATTCTTCATGGAGATAGTGTGAAAGCTCTGGGACAGATGCCGGTGGAGAATATAGATTCTGTATTGAACGCTCTAAAATAGACCATAACGGTTCAATGATATTGAGGTCGGGTGGCTGTGCGGGGCAAGGTATATGTTTAATTTCATCCTCGTGTGCATCAAACCGTGATTGGACAAGTCCAGCTGCATGGATGGGTGCATTATCATCCAGGAAAATTCCATCTCCTGCATGAAATAAAGTTTGCATCATAGGATAAACCTGATGAGCTAAAATTTCTCTGTACATTTACCCAGTGATCCTTCTTCTCAAGGTTACGATTGGTCCAGAAGAAAGCCACGACACGGCTTCCCATATCATGACAGATCCACCTCCACGCTCCATGTAGTGAAAAGTGTGAAAGACGATTCGTCAGACCATAATACTTTCTTCTACTTATCAATCGACCAGGTTTTGTGAGTGTGGCACCACTGTAGACGACGTTTGGCATTAACATCTGTGACAAGTAGCTTGAGAATGGCTGCTCCGGCATATATGTCCTGTTTAAGATGGTGCCTTCTAACTGTAATGATTGACACCGGAGACTCCAGATGCTAATTGAGCTCTGCGGTCACTTTGGCTGCAGTTGTTCGCTTTTAAGACATCACAATCCGCTTCAATACCCGTCGGTCTCTTTCCCTCAGCTTCTCCTTCTGTCCACTCTTTTGCTTTGCCGAACTTGTCTTGCCACGCTGTGTGTATGCTGTCATGACTTTAGACACCGTACCTCTAGAAACGCCTAAAAGTTGGGATGTTTCGGTTACAGCTAGACGGGCTCCTACCAGGTCTCTTTGGAAATCTGAAAGGTCCGATATTTGACGAGTTTGAAGTAAATCCAAGACATACAGAACTTCAATGAAGCTACCACATACTACCAGAATATATACATTTATATAAAAGAGCTGGTAGCTAATATTATATTATAATGCTTACGAAGCGCGTTCAAAAATGTCACTTTTATTCACAGGTGTTTCCATTATTTTTATAACTCCCTGTAGTATAACTCATGGTTATCCTATTACATCATTTACATTCCATAACCGTTCTATTTTTGCAAGTAAGCAGTTTACAAATTGTATCACACTTAAAATTTGTATAAGATTAAATCCATTATAGAAGCTTTGTGAAATTTTCCTGCACTTTCTCTTTTTAAGTGGATAGCACGTTGCATTCCAAAATAGAGGTGCCATGTTGCAAACCCGACAGCCGATTTCGACTTGAATGATGTCATACTGACATTGGGATGGACACAAAAAATCGATAATCTGGGAAGCATTTTCGTTAGATCGAAGAGGATAGTCCCTTACTTATGAACCATCTACCCAAATTTCTCTGCCTAAGGATTTTATTCAAAACTATGGTAACAAAATATAGGTGAAAGGCCCAATGCGCTTCACTCTAAGTAACGCTGAATCTACTACATGTGTAATATTCTCGCGGCGAATGACACAAGACAAAGTACCAGGCTTTCAAAAAACAATAACTGTATTAATGTAAAGAAACTTGTTTTTCTGTAAAATAGTTCAGAAATACAAGTTACCTCTTTAGTTATTAGAAAATTATAAATTGATGTACAATATTAATACTTATCTTAGTTCATTAAGTAGCATTCATTGTAATTGTGACACATAGATATGATAAATTTGCATTGCAGTATCAGATTTTCTTATTATTGATGCTTATACTGAAATAAATCAAACTATTTTTATATACGTGTTTCGATGGTTATTGATACGACGTAAACTAATTATTCAACACTAGTCTCAGTCATGTCCTGATCTTTCAATCAAATGTTTAAAAAGGCTTTCTATAATTCAGCCTTGACTGAAGGTAGTGTAAAAAGTTTTCATAAACTGCAACTGTCACTTCAATATTGCAACTGTCTCTTCAATACTGCAGTTTTGCTTAAGTTATTCTTACGAAAAATATTCAAACTGTAATTTATTTCAATATATCGTATAGATTCAGCAACGTGCAGTATTTGAATAGGTCTATAGCAGGGATATCGGAACACAATATGTAGTTTATTCAAGTTAACTGTATAGTAGTGGATCAAGTTTTGTCTGGGAGAATCGAACAGTTCTCGGAATAGTAATTCATGCATGTATAAGCAACCTATGTAGTTAGTCGTCTCAGTGCTTCGGTGCTTTAGCTGGTGAGTAGGGGTTTAGTCCGTTTCTATCGATTTAATGAATTAAAATTTCTCATATTAATTTCGTTATCCCTGTTTTAAAGTTTAAATAAAAGAGTCGTTTTACTTTTATCTCAGTTCAAAACATTACATTTAAATTTGATAATGTTTAAAAATCTAATAACTCTTGAAATATAGATCGAAAAGCGATCGTTTATAGATCTGTTGTTTAACATGTGATAGAAAAAAAAATAAATTTAGTTAAACAAATTCTGACCATTCTTTTATTCTTGTCCGCATAAGAATACCCTCTTCAATATAAACGCTTAGACTATATTCGCGTTTTGAAATAGACATTAGAGAGTTTTTGCATACCGTACGTTAGTTACCGTAGGACGTCCGTTAGCTTTTTCTCCCTAGGAAACTGAGCTCATAGGAAACTGAGCATGCGCGCTAGGGAGAAAAAGCTAACGGACGTCCTACGGTAACTAACGTACGGTATGCAAAAACTCTCTATTATTTATTCCAAAAGAAAATAATTTTATATGTAGACTTTAAAAGGCTTTTTGACCACAAATGTCTTTCTGTTATTTTTCGTTATATTAAGTAAAAAAAAAACACGGAAATCCTTTCACGAATTTCAATTTATTATGTGTGAGCACACTTTGCTGGACGAATACACATGGAAGTAAACCAATGTTCAATAGTCCAAGCAAATTTATGAATCAATTGGTCAGAATACTAGATATTTGATATTGATCAATCGATATATTTAGCAACATATATTCCATTCGAATTTCAAAACACAAATAAATTCTGTGAAAATCAGGGTTTGTTGTAAATGAATGAAAAAGATAACTTTTTTGGAGACGCCTCGAAACTCTAACCAGGACAACATCATATTCACACATGATAAAAAGTGAACCTATGAAAAAAAAAATTAGTAGGTTTAAGTTGTTTAAAACACATTAACCTCCTCGTGCAAAACGATAAACTTTCATTTCAAAAAGTTTCACTCAAAATAAACGCTGATTTTCACGCGATTTTATTCATGTGTGCTTTAAAACTGGCATGAAATATGTGTTTGCTAAATCTAACGATTGGCCCATATCAAGTCACGTGCTCTGTAGTTCTTTTTGAATTGTCTAGCTTTCAAAATATAAACAGATTATTGGTTCAATATCCTGAAAATAGCATCTAACCATTGTTTATATTTATAAGAGTCAATTTAACCAGTCTTCTCAGTCTGAAATTAGAAGTTGCTTCTTAAAGTATTGGATCAATTGCTTCTTCATTAAGTACTAGAGTTATTAAATTTTGTTATATAGCTGTCGCTATTGAATTTGATAATTTTGTGGGGATTCTGCACTTTAGGGTTCCGATTTCACCTAGTCTCTTTTCCAAACCAAATGGAATAGCAAAAAACGCAGCATTTTGTAATCGCAGCGGCCATTTTGTTTTTTTAGGAAGGGGACTTGGCAAAAACCAAAAGGGAAAAAAATGGCCAAATAAACAAGTGAACCTTAAAGTGCAGAATTCCCGTTTTTTTAATATTCTGACCAATTGCTTTATAAATTTCTTGACTTATTAAAGATTTGTATAATCCTATGTGTATTCTTCCAGTAAAGAATGTTTTCACACATGATAAATGGAAATTCCTTTATGTTATGTTTGTTTGTGTGTTTTGTTTAAGTTTTATTCTCATCGCTTCACTTATTTGGAGACACCTCAGATTTTTAACTAGTACAACAACAAATTCACAAATGATAGTAAAAATAATGAAGATTATATGAATAATTTTATTCTTTAACAGAAATGTTTTTTATTACTATGTTATGTATGGATAAAGATATTTATTAATAATTAAATTCATTATTTCATAAAGATTTTTAGAGACTAACATTATTATTTAATTTTCCTTAAATAAATTTTTACATTAAAAATAAACAATCAAACTATTACAAAAGGTGCATAATCCTATCATCCTCCAACTTTATTTTTATTTAAATATTCTGTAGGATATTTTTTATGGGAGAAAACACGAATATGAATGTCTAGTTATTTCTTTAAATTGCTAATTATCGAATTAAGTATAACCCATATGTTTGACAGGTGAAGTATTTATTAACAAAAAATGTTAATTTTTCGTACATCGATAACTGTATGCAAGTGTGAAAAAAGTTTGGTTTGTCGCCCTACGGTCATTTTGTGCACACTTTAGGCTAATTAGACTGGCGCCTACAGATTAATGTGGATTCCGAACCACTCACAAACGTCAATGCCACCGCCAGGATTCAAACCTGAAGCCTATAGTACCAAAGGCGAGATCGCTAACCAATTGGCCATCACGCCGCAGTGCGAGAAAATTTTAACTTGGGAGTTCTTTTAAATAGCAACTATTAACTAGCAAAAAGTTTACATGAGCGTATAGTCAAAACTCGAGTAACACATCCAAAATAATTTTAATTCTTTCCCCTATTTTGTCTACATTAATAAAATAAGCAGTTAATCAAATGATTCATTTGAAGGTCTTTAGGTTGTTGTTTAATTCTGAATTTAGTGTCTATTTTAAACAAATATTTGGAAAAAATTAAATGTAGGAAAAGTTTGAAATTATAAAAGTACTGTTTACTAAACCATGTAATGACAAATGATTAATTTCCTGTCTTATTACTAAGATTAGAAAATAAAACGCAAGCTGACACACGTCATCTGTACCTATGTTTAGTTTTGCACAAATATTTTTGTTACAAGTCAGGCTTTGCATTAAAACCATTTTCCTTATTAGATTGAGCTTACAAATATAATGTTATTTACATGTAAAAATAATTCCATTAAATAACTTTCTTTTATTTAAATAATCTTTGGTTGATGATTAAATGATCAATTCTTTTGTTGTTCGAGCCTCACCAACATGCCATTCGATCCCCCCGAACCTTTTATTTTTCTGCATCAGAATTCGATGTGCCTCATCCATAACACTGCTCAAAGAACATGGAACTTTTGTTACGCATGCAGTCTGACAAATTTTCTTCATGCACAGTGCGGAGTCTTATTGCTGAATCTTTGTCACAAGATGACCAACTACGTAACATTCTTTCTACTTTTACGTTATCAATAGAACATCATTTTTAGTCATTGTCATAGTTTGATGCTGGTTATTTCGAATTATTGATTGAGAATGTCTTGATGCGTTTTTATAAGGAACTGATTCGAATTATTATATTTCCTCCTCGACATTTACCTATGATATGTGCTTTAAGTTAAAGGAATTCGCAAAATTCTTTTGAATATATTTTATTTATTCATGAAATACTTTTATAAAGTTACACTTACAAATTGCTACTTTTATAATGGCTTGGATGGTTTATATATAATATACAGGGGGTTATCAAAATAATGGAAACGTCCTAGAGTTATAATGAATCCTTCACTAATATGGCCTAGGTTGACATTTGGCATTTAATACAGCTTGGATTCCCCTAAGAATCGAATCATACAAGTACAAAATAGTGTTTAGAGACATATTGAACCATTCTTCATGGAGATAGTATGAAGGTTTCGGGAGAGATGCCGGTGAAAGATATCGATTACAGATTGTTCGCTGTAAAATAGACCATAACGGTTCGGTAGTATTGAGGACGGAGGTTGCATGGGTCAAAATAGGTGTTTCACTTCATCGTGTTCATAAAATCATTATTGGATGGGTCCCCTTTCATAAATAGGAGCATTATCATCCTGAAAAATTCAATCTTACGGGAAACAAAGTTTACATCAGAGGATGGACCTGGTCAGCTAAAACTTCTCTATACTTCTCCCAAGTGATCCTTCCGTTCAGGGATACTATTCTACCAGCAGAAAGCCATGACAAGATTTCTCTTATCATGGCAAATACACCTCCATGCTTGATAGTTGGAAGGAGTCAATTACAATCGTATGCTTATGCCAATTAATAGTTTAATTAACCAAATTAATAGTTTCATTGTAAAGTGGTGAAGCCAAGGGTGTTGAGATGTAGAAGCCCCCTCGTCACATGCATGAAAAAAATAACGTTGTTAAGTGAGTATCATACTAATTGTAAGGATTAAATAAATATCTGAATATTAAAGATGGGAACGGCCTAGTGAATAACAAATTGAGTTTTTCATCTAGAAGAGTTCTGTTAACTAATTAATAAATTCAGATCTTGGGGTTCTCTCATTTATTTCTGAATTGTTGCCATTCACTGAATACTGCTTGATTATTATGCAGTATTTCATATTAAAATATTTCTAAGCGGTAACTCTGAAGATTTTCAAAGCAATTCTTTTGACGGAAATCCGCATGCGTTATTAAATATTATTCCGAAATCTTGCCATTCTTCATAGACAATAATGCAATTTTCAGTATTATCTGGTGCTGAATAAGTATCATTCTGTTGAATTATGAAAAGGTGAATGCTTGGAAAGTATCTGGTGAATTGTAAAGGATGGCAGAAGGAACCAAAATAAGCTTTTTCCCGCTATAAAACCCAAATGTGTGTTAAAGCACTGTTGACTAAGAAAAATTTGAAAGGTGAAATTGAAAACAGGCAAAATAAAATATTACTAAATTTGCAATAAGTCGGAATTTTACAGTAAGCATTCAAAAGAGTAATCATCAGCAATAATACAAGCTATATCCCAAGATGTCCAAGCAATCAAAATCTCATGGTCATAGTGTTTGTTTATATCTGAAAGGTTCGAACTATGGCTGAGTTATTTTTAAATGAACAGAAATCATTAAATCGATTGAACAAAATATTTAGTTGCGATCATGCTTGCCCTTTTGAGCATCATCTTCAATGGCGCAACAGCCTCATAGTAGGCCAAAGCCGTCTACCTGCAGACTCCGAATTATGTAATGTTTTATTTTTATGGTAGGGTTGTTAGCCCTACACCCAACGCTCTACAGTCATATTAGACCATAATCTACGGCTTAAAGTGGATTCCGAACCACTACAAACATCCATGACACCACAGGGACTCGAACCCGAAACCTGTGGCACCGAGCACCAAAGCACTTTTGAGCATCTATTGAATAAGTTCAGTGCATTCAGTAGTTCAGGTTTTGTTACATTTAATTTGATATGTACATAATTTCACCACCAACGCTGAAACATATCATTCCTGAACTTATATTCTATAGCAAATAAAAAATTTATTCCATTAATAATTTAATCAGATATTTTTTGTGAAAACTGTACAATATTTATAGAATATCTTTTGTACGGTTATGCACGAAATGTTTAGTTAGAAACTTAAAAATGTTTCAAATTCAAGTGGCAGCCTTAAAAGTTAAAAAATGTAAATTATTTTAAAATCGGTTTAACAATTTAAATCAGTTTAAAAATTTTATATCATACGTTTTTAACATTTTATTTTCAAATTTTTTAATATACTTTTTAAAATGCCTGTAATAATGCTGATAAAAGGTTGTTTTTAATACCTGAAACAAAAAAACAAAAAAATTTACTATACTTTAGCTACAAGATTTTAAAATTGCTTGTTTTGATCATTATACTAGTTAAGCATGAAATATTGTAAAGAAACTTTGAAATAGTGTCCAAGTTCATATAAATATATTTAATAACAATATTTATATAATAATCAAGATATTTCTAAACCTTATAATTAAGTAAATGATCAAATATTTTAATCAAATATGTAACAAATATATTCATAGTTTATAATCATATATAATAAGATTTCATAGAACTACACTACATACTCATTAATTCATAGAATATAATCATTATATAATCAAATATGATGCAAGTATATTCATAGAATCTATTTCTATCTAGACTGTGAAATTAAGAAATACTTCTGTATATTGCTTAATGTAACAAAATCCAGTTTTTCATACACTGCAAATCTTATTATAAGTAAGAGATATTTTTGATTTTAAGAAGCATAAAATATAATATTTCATTTGGATTCTTTTTAAATATCAGACATAATTTCGAAATTCTTGTATGAAGGAAATATCCATAAAATGAAAGTTAAATAATGAAGGCTAAACTTTTTGCTTGCTGGTGCTATGAAATAATATAAACAAAGCTTCAAGTATTTGTCAACGCATTGAAATATAAATATGAAATTGTCATCAAAAATAAAGTTATTTACTAACCGCATATAAAAAATGATGTACTGTATTTGGTGTATTATGTGGTAATTGATTTGGTTTGTCGCTCTACGATCAATTTGTGTACACTTCATGCTAATTAGACAGGGAACCTACAGTTTAACGTGGATTCCGAACCACTAAGAAACATTCACGCCTCAGCCAGGATTCGAACCTGAAGCCTGTGATACCAAAGGCCAGAGCTCGAGCCAATTGGCCATTAGCCCGCGTATAGTAACTGAAATTATAATATTAGAAAATTGAGTAAAATTGATTCCAACTTGATTGATTTAATTATTATTTAATTTGTTCTACATATTATAATTAAATACTGACACTTTTTTCAATTTAAATCCCTTATCTTCAAATTCCGTTTAAATAAATACAAAAATTCAATACATTAAATGAAATACATAATTTTTAATAAGTTTGAAATATTAAAAAACATAAAATCTTCAAAGAACCACAATTTTGCCCAAATTCTGTAGGTAGGTTTTTAGAAACAACTAATAAGTTACATTTCCATTTTAATTAAGTTGTACAGATAAAAATGCGATTTGTTATTTGCTGATCATAGGATAATTATAGGTTGTTTATTACAATGTACTTATCTTTTGATTTTGTAGATTATTAAAATGTCAGATTTAAGTACTTTTCCAATTAAGCATAAAACCAAATTAAGCACTGTTTAACATGTCCAAATAACTAATGGATATATAGTGGTAAACAAATTTGTCAGGACATTTTTTCCGACCCTTAAAGTAATTATATTTTATCCCATTTATTATTAACAACTTGGAATCTCATTTTGTAACTGCGGAAATAAATATTTGCATGTTTCTAGTTAAGTTTACATAGCAAACATTTACAGAAAGCAATTATAGTTAAACAAATTGAGCAAAAATAAATCTTTTAGATCTGCAGTGTAGTATATTATTAGGTAATTATCACTGCATGCAAAACCCTTGTAGAATAAAAAAAATAATAATTTTAAACAAGAAATTGTGTTTTAATTTTTTTTTCTGTCTGATTTTTTTGGGTATTATCTGCAAAATGTTAAATTACTGTTATTTAGAGAAAATTCTGAATTTCAAATAGTTTTAAGGATATTTTTATCAAGATTTTATTTTATGTGGTTCAATGTAATTCTTAAATGTAATAATAATAATCAAATTATAATAATTACTAGTACATTTAAGAAAGCCATTGTTTTTCATTTTTTTGTTATAAAAATTAATTTCATTTGATACTCAAAAAAATTACTTGAAAACTCAACTATCTTACCACCAAATAAAGACTTTGGTTAAAACACAGCAGATTAGTTATCTAAAACTAATATCTCAATGATAACATTCGAGATTTCTTGGATAACATCTCCTTGTGTGTGCAGTGTCCTGCAGTGTGGGACGGACATTACTTGAGTAATTCAATCATGGATGTAGGGAAAGGAGGGGCAGCTTCTCCTGTGATGGAGCATCCGTAGGTAGAAGGTTGACTTGCTCCGTGCCGCTGAAGAAAGATGGCAGTGCCTTCTGGGACTTTTAGGGGAACTACCCCGCATTTAAGTATGGTATGGGAGAAACCCCGAATAACACCCACCAGGTATTCCGATTCCCGAGGAAAGAAGCTGAACATCTCAAATGTTATCGAGGGTCCTCGTTTTTTGAAACACTAGAGAGTTTTTGCATACCGTATTTTGGACGTCCGTTAGCTTTTTCTCCTTAGCGCGCATGCTCATAGGAACACATTATTACAGATACACATGTGCAATTTCCTATGAGCATGCGCGCTAGGTGAGAAAAAGCTAGCGGACGTCCAAAATACGGTATGCAAAAACTCTCTACTATCTGCAACAAAGCCGCCAGCGGATTGAACTCAGCCCTAATGCTCACCAGCGGCGAACATAGTCACTGGGCCACAATTCGAGCTGTAATATTCTCTTAATAAATTTTATAATGTCGAGTAAGACTTTTTTCGAGTATGTAAGCCTTCTTAATAAATTACACTTATAGCTATTTCCTATTACAGAAAATTATATTTGGTCAATTTTTTTTCAAATATCTTAATTATATGCTGTCTTCATTCCCTTACTATGTTTAATTTTCTTATAGAACGCTAGTTTTTAAAAAAATTTCTTTAAATTTCGTCAGCATTAACAGAAAATATAATTTTTATAAATTAAATTTTCTTGTTATTTTATTTAATACAATAACAAAATTACTTAAACTTAACGGATTTGATCATAAAAAATTTTTTTTTTTCATTTTCCTATAAGTAACTTATTAACATTTCCTTCTAACTGAATTAATTTGTGAAACCTAAGTAAGAAAATATAACCATAGTAGAAAAAATATTAAGTATAATATTTTTTAATTAAGTTTAAATAGTTGATTTACATTAAAATATTAAATCCTGATTGCGGAAATTATAAATTTTATAATGTAAGAAAAAAATTCTTGTTTTTAACAAGACAAGATTTTAATTCACAAAAAAGATTTGGAAACTAAACATTTTTTTAAAATTTGAATAGACCTCTTAATTTTTTTTATCTGAATAGGTTTTTTTTTGTAGTTAATTACTATCAAGTAATGAATAAATTGAAATTGTAAATGAATAAATTAAATAAAATTTATTCATTCATTTATTTGTTGGCTTATAAAACTGCTAAACGAAAACTGCTATTCCGTTCGCTTCCAATGAATAAATGAAAAGAATGCAGATAAAATTGACGAGAGATTACAAAAATAATTAACTATTCATTTAACGGAATTGAAAGCTAGTTTTTTTATATATTTAAATTATTCAGGTAAAGAAAAATCAATTTAAGAGTCTGCTAAATAATTCAAAAAAATACAAAACAACGTCCGTAATAAAATTCCATGAATACATCATCGAAAATATGAAGTATTATAAATATTTGCCTTATCACAAAAGGTAATTATGATTCAAATCTCAATTAATGATTGGTGAAAATTACAACTGCGAAGAATAAATAGATATACAATAATCAAAAGTCTGCACATGCGCATGTAACGTCTCAACTTATATTAGACCTATAACGGCTTCAAGAAGAAGCCCACTTTCAGATTGATGGGAACACTTTAATTTTTATTTACAAACTTATTATATATACATATACAGATGCAGAACTCTGGGTTATTATACAAAAGAAATGAAAATTTATAATATAAATTCGATCACAAGTGCACGATTAAATCACAAGTGCCGTTCACTCGAAGATGGGAGATTTTCAGAGTTTTGGCGTCTACGTCAAATCTAATTACCTGGTCTGCGGCACGTCTTAATTATCACACGAAATAACTATTGATAAACGAACCACAAGGGGTTCACTTTGAAAACAGGAGAAAACGCAGGTCTATTCAGTCAATTCAGAGAAAAAAGGAATACAACACTTCCTGTCGACTCGTCGCAGAACTCTCTCCTTCTTCTCCAAAATCCTCCCTTTAAGAAAATCCATCAAGAGATCAGCTACTCTCACTTTTTACTGGAGTAGACACTTTCTCAACCCATAGTCTATCGCCCATCACGATGGAACAAATCATGGTGTAATCCATATTCCATCTGTAATTGCTTCGACCTGTGAAGATCGCACAAACATTAACTAATTTCATGAATCTCATTATCCATGACACTGATTTTCTGCTGTCAGATTTGAGTGACAGGTTGTTCTCATTAATACAAAACACTGATTGCATGTAATATAACTATCCACAATACTGCTTATATGCTGTCAAATTTGAGTGGTGGGTTGTTATTATGTACTTGCAAAGAATATACATTTCTTTTTCTTGGGGATGTAATGTCAAAACTCTTCCCTTGAGAAAAAATCTTACACGCATTTCAAAATTAACCATCCAATTCGTTTCAACAAAATATTTAAAATAGAGCAAAACTTCTAAAACGCAAGTTAGTATTCATAATTTAAAATATATGAAAACGTATTTTGAAAATTTCTATAAATGTTAGAATAAACTTAAACGTTTGAGTATTTTTCTTCTTCAATTTCAAAACGTTTAAAATTGTACCATAATATTAAACTTCAATAAAATTCGTCTTTTTGAAATATACTGAAGATTTGCTTTGTTATTTATTACAACCATCTTCATAGGGTTTCAAATAAAGGACTTAGAACTATTTTGTAAAATTAAAACTTTGTTTAGATATAGAAATTTGATACGCATTATATAATGCAAGTCATGCTTAAAGTATATGCAAACAATAGATAAATGAAAATGTGTCTTATTATGGATGGTTGTCTTTTAGCACATAAAAAAATAGTTATTGATGAATAAAGTGAACATGAAATTCCATATTATCTAATATGCTTATTTTGAATTCGACATTAATCATGAAACTGATCTGACTGTTGTTGTCGATGAGACTGAAATCATTGGGAAGATACATCTAGTAACCATTTCACCCACGCGCAGTCAACTATAGGCGCATTCTCCTAAAGTGCCACTTTAGATGATTAGAAGAGGTCCACTAAACCTCAGTATAGGATTTATATACATAAACACATTTAATTTACCACTGAATTCTAGAAATTCTAGTTCCATCACAGTGATTAATGTCAATTATGTCTTCATATGAAGAAGTAAATATTATTCCAAATTGTTGCATATGATAGATTGTTTTAAGCACAACTGTTAAATATGTAACCATATTTTAAAGAAACTGGAAAACATGTATATATTTGAAAGAATTATCTTAATTAAAAAATAAATAAAAAATGATGCATGAACTACAAAAGGTTGACCACCCATAATGCAAGCAAAAAAAGTCTTAAAGTCTATAACAAAAGCATAAGCATAACAAAAGCATAGATTTCATATTAACGCAGTCAAATATAAACTTCTGTTACTTGTTGTTGGAATTCTTATGCTTTAATTCGCGCCACGCAGCGTCACGTGATAGTTTTATAGAAATCGTTTGGAACCGATTCAGAATTGCGCTGTTGCCATGGAAACGGGCTTTTGGTTGCTGTGGAAACTGCCTGTTGCCGTGGAGACCAGCTGTTGCTGTGGAAACGAGTTGTTTTATTCTAAAAAGAACTTTTTTCTTCCAGTTTAGCTTTTGCCTTTGAATTGTTACCCTCAACCCTGTATTTCTTTGTAAATATTGCTTGTAAATAAATGAAGATTCCATAAATGTTTGTATGGATTGATCAATACTGCTCGAACCACTAGAAAGCTGCGGCTAACCAGAAAAACTGAACCACCGATAGAAAGAAAAACGATAGTCGTAGTGACACTTGTTAACATTATTCTCTGAGTTATAGATCGGAAATATCATAGCATATGAATGTATCGAACAAGTGGGCTTGTAAATAACCAAATTATGAGAGATTGGGAATTTTGCTTCCAATGAAAATATTTGCATATCATTCTACTTAGTCTTACAGCAAACTACGAATTAACAGTATATAAAATATCATCAATTGAAATGTTCTTAGATTAAGAACGTTACATTTTAAAAATATTTAAAAATCTCTTTCTTATCCCATTTGGTAGGCATCAACATCTAGAACAAGTCCATGAACCCGTGTGGTCTCATGGAAGGAATGAAAGGGGCAACAACTTCTGTTATGGATAGAGCACCCGTAGGTAGAAGTCTGACTTGGATCCATGACGCTGAAGAAGGAGGGCAGTGGCTTCCGGGAGGATTTTTAGAGGGAGCTACCCCGCATTTGAGTATCATAATGGGAGAAAACCCAAAAAATTCCCACCAGACAGTACGATTAACGAGGCAAGCTTCTGAACATACCAAACGCCATTGAGGCTGCTCGTTTTTAAGACAGTTTTGTGCCGCTCTAATGCTCACCAGCGGCATTTTGCTACTGATCTATGAGTCCGGCAAAAATCACATTTCAACATTGATTTAATTAACACATTTAAACATTTATTTAAAAATCAACATTTAAAAATTCATCTAAACAACCATCTCAAATAATAATTTAAAAAGTAAATTTTATTCAAAAACACTAAAAAAAAAAATAATAATATATATAAATGAAATTAATCTTTTATCCATTGCAGAATAAGGAAATAATTCAATGACAAGCAAGTTTAATTAATTCCTTTGCATCAAGTCTTATTAGATTTAGCAATTAAAATTTCATTAAAATATCAGACGGAGGATATTGCCTTCCGGGAGGACTTTTAAGAGTAACTGTCGGCATTTACTTGTTGTGGAAGAGAAAATCTGGAAAATTCCCAAAAGGCAATCTAACCGTCAATACGCTTTGCACACTGTCACAAATTCCATCGAGTCTTCGCCTTTCTAAAAGCTGCGACAGTAAAGGAATCCGCCAGGGGATTCGAACCCAGGCTCTCTTGTGTGCTAACTGCGCTCGTTACCATTGATTCCGAGGCAGAAAAAGAACATGTTTATTTCAGATTTCAAAAATTCTAAACTTTTAAAATTTTAACATTGATTTAAAAAGTTTATAAGACATTAACTATTGCTTTAGTCTCACTCGTCAGCCATTATCTCTAGAGGACAAGGGTTTGGTTTCCATTGATAAGGGTACGTTATAATCATGGTTTTCATAAAAGGAGGAGAGTTAGTGGTTACTACAGTGGTGTATGGTTGTAATATTCGAATTGCTTATAGGAGTTACTAGAGTTTTCTCATACGATGCACAAATGTGGAACAGTTACTCCTAAAAGTCTTGGAAGGAAATTCCCTCTTTCCCAACTGGTTTAAAGAAATTCCATACAGTGCTATACGAATATGTGTCCTTCATCATCATCATTGACGCAACAGCCCCAGGAAGGGCCAAGTACGTCTGCCTGCTGGCAGGTTTCTAGACGTAGATGATTCTTTTTACGGGACAGGATTGTCAACCCTACGCCCAACGCTCTATGGTCATATTTGACCGGGACCTATGGTTTAACGTGGATTCCGAACCACTGCAAACATCCATGGTACCGCCGGGACTCGAACCCGAAACCTGTGTCACCGAGCACCACACCGCTAGTCATTCAGGCCCCGAATATATGTCCTTAGCATACAAAAAAGAGGTGTAAGCAAAACTTTTGTTATAGCTTATAATATTTGCAAATATATTTTTAGGTTATTCTATGAATATTAAGCACTTCTGTTTATGAACCCTCTTTTAATGCACAGTGTATAACGTTATCTATGTTATCATTTTGAATAAGCTAATTCTGCAAAATTTCTATCAATGATCTAAAGTAAAATATAACTAATAAATCATGGTAAAAAGAGAATAGAAGAAATTCTGTCTGGCCTTATAACACAATATTTTCCTTCCCAAATCAGAGAATTATATTTGTATTGTTTATTTTTTCTTATCACATAAAAGGTGAACATACATATTATTACAGATGGAGGTATCCTGGTTAACTTTTTTATTCTAGGTAATATGTTTCTAGTTTGTTTCTCTATAAGCATTACTATAATTATCCAGTTAAATTTTTCTTATTTACATCAAATCAAAATTGTTTTTTTAATAAATAAAACACTTTTTAAGAAAATGAAAAGGTTTAAATTAACATTTTTGTATAATGCATCAATAAAATTCATCTTAATATGTGTTTTATTTTTAGATCTTAAAATCATAGTAACTCTTTCAATACATTAAAAAATATTTAATTGTATTATAAATTTTTAAAAAATATATTTTTTTTTTTTTAAATAACTGATCTTCTAAAGTTATTTTACTTCAAGAGATTAGTTTATTGCAATGTTTAAGAAGTAAAAAAATCTTAAAAGATTTCACAATTATCTAAAAAAAATTGCGACGTTTTAAATCAGAATTACATAAATAAAAGTTATTAACAGTTGATTAAACATTTTTGTACATTACTTTCAATTACTTTTTCCAACATTTTGTGGTTTACAAATGCTGTAACAGATGGAAAAAATTACCAAATCAATGAAAGAACTTTTAATCGTAAAATACCCAGACTACATTAACTCTATTATATAATAGAGAATAAAAACTAACGTTATTTAGCATATATTGCATAATTATGAAAGGCAAAAAACGGAATTAATATATTTTAATTATTTCATTCTTTATTTAATCCCATTATTTTTTTTTTCCTTAATCATGCACTGAAATAAGCTTCCAAAGGGATTTATAATTGTAAGAGGTTTTAATATTTATTTCTTTATTTTAGTAAAAAAAAAAAAAAAAATGATTTATTAATTTATTATTTTTTTTTTAACTTTTTTTCATATAAAAAATATTTTTATTTTAATAAAAACATTATTCGTTTTATAAAAAAACTTTCAATTTCAAAATTAAAACTAGTTAGAATTCTTACAAGCATAACAAACCAGAAGTTGTCAAAGTTGTAATGTAAAGTTGTTGGACAATAAATCAATAGGCCAGAAAGGCTTGTGGAAATCCACAGAGATTCGATTATCTGTAGGGCAGAAAGTCTAGTAAGGCTCTAGCAGATTGAAGGCAGGAGCTATTCCTCAGATACTTTTCGGTAATATATTATAACTTCAATAATAATTAATTAATAATAACTTCAATAATAATAATTACTCTTTAATAATATAATTATAAGTTTATAGGAGAATTTAGCCCATATTTGAAACTTTTAACATATGTTCGTATTTTTCCTCAGATTTTCCTTAAAATGCATGAATTCAAACAAAATATATTTATTGCGTGTATAATTCTTACCTAACAAATAATATTTTAAAAAATTTTAAGTCGATTCCTACTACTAAAAAGTAACTAAAATAAAATTTTTCTTTGTTGACCTAAGAAAAATTTTACTTTAGTTACTTTTTATTAAATAATTACAATTAATAATAAATACGACAGAATCACAATATTAAGCTTCGATCCGAATGCATGAAGATTCTACCAACTCTGCCATTGCAAAACAAATTTCCTTTTTCACTATATTGCAGAAAGTCCTTTATAAATAATATTCATTCATTTTTTTAAGTTAGAAAAAATTCTCTCACACACACACTTTCCATCTCTCTCACTAATTTATTCACGTGTTTCATTTTCCATTTTGTTCCCTCCTTGACTGACGGTATCTATTCCTAAATTTATATCCTGCTAAATATCTTATATAAGAGAAATTTTTTCTCCTATATAAAACTAAAATTAATTAAATAAATTTAAGTACTGAATTAATATTTGAAATAACGGGGCCTGAATGGCCGAGTGGCTAGTGCTCTGGCGCTCGGTACCACAGGTTTTTCGGTATCCCGGTGGTGTCATGGTTAAATTTCGGAATCCACTTTAATAAATAGGTCCCGGTCTAGTAGGATCGTAGAGCGTTGCGCGGGGAATTTTTTTTCCGTATATAAAACTAAAAAAGTAATTAATTAAATTTAATTCAAGACGTCCATGTCTGTGTTTTAATATTTGAAAATACTGCATTAACATCAAGTGTTACTACCACTACAAGTTCAAAAAAAAAGTATTTAAACTTGAATGGATGAATACAAAGTATTTTTTTAACGATTGAAAATTTGAACAAAATATATATAGGGAGTGTGTGAGCTAATAGAAGGAATTGAATAAATTGAAATTCGTGAAAGGATTTCAATGTTTTTTTTTACTTAATATAAATATATAAGTATATAGAGGGAGAGCGTGAACTAATGGTAGGAATTGAAAAAGAACTTTTAGGATACATGCAAAAATATTCGTTTTTGTTTCCTTTCATGTACCGTTATTGGATATGACAGTGACTAAACAAAAATAAAGAATTCATATAAGTGCTATATTTTTTTTATGAATGAATAATGTGAAATTCCATTTGTAAATATAACTTGCAAAAATGAATATACTAATTTTGTAATAAGAGAAAATGATCGACTTCTATGATAAAGCAAACCTTTTAAATCTTTTTTTTTTTAATTTCTGCCGTATTTATTTAATGTTCTAATTAATTTAAAAAGTTTATTGTGGGTTTTTTTGTATCACTAAATATACGAAATTATTTTATATTCAGACCTTGTGAATTCGACTTCCTGTTACGCTATTGTATTATATTTGAATTTAATCCAATATATTAAAGTAATTCATTAAGTTGACGTTATTTTAACGAATCATAAGGTATTGTATTTTTTTAATATTTTGATGCAGATTAAAATGTACAGGATTGATGAGATTAAAATGACTGTAAGCAAAAATTCAAGTTTATAAAAAAAATTTACGAAAAGGTGAAAAAATACCTTTTCTTATATATTTTTATTGACAGTCATCAATGTGTCAAAAACCCAAACTAATAAAGTGTATCTGCAAAACTCTAAATTAATAGAGCTACCTAATGGCCAATTGGCTAGCGATTTGGCCTTTGGTACCACGGGCTTCAGACCCAAATCCTGGCGGTGACATGGAGGTTTGTAAGTGGTCCGGAATATATTTTAAACTGTAGGTCTCGGTATAATTAACCCAAAGAGTGCGAAAATGACCGTAAGTTAACATAATGCTATTGTGACAAAATGTCAAAGAATTAAGACTTTTTATGTCTTTATTCAACAGCTACAGAAATGCTTTCATACAGTAGTAACAAAACTACATGATGACAAAAAATTTTGAAGAAAAAAAGCTTTCCGACTTATCAACACCAAGAGAAAATTGAACGAGAGTGTTTTCACTATGTGTAAATCTTTTAATTCTTTATTTTATTGTTCTTAACCTTAAAATTTTTATTTGTAACTTTAATCTTTTTTTTTTATTTTTGGGCATCGTCAACGGACTCCTAATTGTACCTATAGCTCTAGCTTTTTCGATCTCTTGCTTTAATTGTTCTCAAGCAAGAGATGTTTTCCCTAAATTTTAATTTGTTTTATTTTGTTTATTAACATTCTATAATTTAAGCAACTTCATTTAATGCCAATTTTCTAATTAACTTAAGATGTGGATGTATTGTGGTTCTTAAAACCACCTAGGAACTCCGTAACAGGTACGCCCGTTGCCCCTGAACGAGAGTTTAGAGACAAGTAGAAGAATGATTTTAATCATTCAATAGTCTATGATGATAGAGCTTTGAAATTAATTTTAATTTGTGAAGTTTTTTCAAAGAGTTTTAATGTTAATTCTTATTTTAAATCTTTCTTTGTTTTTCTTCTTGTTAAAATTAAAGTAAAAAATTAATTCCTCATCACAAGAAACACTGAAGAATATGTTCTGGTGCAGGGGTGGCCAACCCAAATGATCTCGTGGGCCACTATCCTAACTCCGCCGGCCGCCTATAAAATCATATATCCCCATATTAGATTTAGATCCACTATAGACAGTTTTTGGAGTGAAGAATTGAAATAAAATGAGGTATAATTTTTCTGTTTACTATTATTCTTACATGTAAACATAGATAATATAATAATAATGATACTAAACACACATTGTAAAGAATTGTGTATAACTAAAAATGAAATATAAAATATGTATAAATGTAAACGAAATAAAAAAATGGAATCATTAAAAAATATTTATTTTACTAGCGCGATATTTGGTTCTCCACTCTTTCACTTAGCTTTAGCAAATCGATCTCAATTTGGGTATTTGCACATTGTAACTGGTATTGCATCCGTTATGTTTGAGCGTGTTTTATTTTTGGTCAATTTCATTTTCGAAAAGAACGATTCGCAGGTGTAAGTTGAAACCAAAGCGCTAACAACTAAGAGTCTGGTTTGCTCTACTATCAACAATCAACTGTGCGAATCTACGGATGGTCACTGAGGTTACTTAAGTAAAACCTAGAACCTGTTATATTAAATTTTTCAACATGCTCGCGCATCACGAGTTCGCATAATATAATTAAATTATTCTGTGAACTCATAAATAAAACAGGCAATATCTGTCATATATTCGCAAGAATATTATTTTAATATCAAAGTTAATTTTTTCTCATAACAGTTAATGTTTGGATATATGGATGCACATATAATGTATTTTTTAATACATTGCTTTTCACTACTTTGGCCATTCTAAAATAAATATATTTTGTAAAAATGTAAAAAAACTCATGACCTGAAAAATATTCGATGTTGGCCACCCCTGTTCCAATGACACAAAAAAATGAACAAAGTTTTTTGCTGGATGCAAGCAGATAATATAATCCTTGAGGACTTTCAATTATAATTGCTCTCATTTGAGTGCCATGTAAGAAAACAACTTGTAAACAAACAAACTGTTCGCCATTTTGAAACACTTGGTCATAGTTGTTTTTGAGTCCTTCTTCTTCAAAGGCGCGACAGCCCCATGGTGGGTCAAGGCCTTCTGCCTACGGGCAGATTCCGAAACATGAGATGTTGTTTTCTTTTTACGGGGTAAGGTTGTTAGTCCTACGCCAAATGCTCTACAATCATATTAAACCTGAACCAAGTAATTAGTAAAGAACACAACTTATCAATGCAAACATCAAACGAGAGTAAATAAGAGATGAACGTTAAATGCGATCAGTTTGAGTATCTAAAACCACAACAGTATTCGCTACATCTTACATGAGGAATCATCAATTATTCTCTACGCATAAATTATAATATGATGATCTTTTTTATTGATTCAACAGCCCTATAGTGAGCCAAGGCCGTCTGCCTACTGGTAGATTTCGAGACAGGGGATGTTTTCTTTTTACGAGTTAGGGTTGTCAGCCATACGCACGCCCAATACTCATATTAGACCGAGACTTATGGTTTATAAGTGGGTTACGAACTACTATAAGCATTATGCCGATGGGACTCGAACCCGAAACCTGTGGCAGCGAGCGCCGTACACTCGGCCATCAGGCCCTTGTTTCTGAGTTCACTCATACTTAAAACAGCGATTATAGCATTCAATACCAGCGTATCTAAACCATGGTTCTGTTTTACACAAACCAATGTGAATCACAACTAAACCAGAATATTATTCGGGAGAACCACGATATTTGATTTTCTCGTACTCTTAAGGAGATATGACAACAACAACTAAACCAAACAACTAACCAAAATTGGACTACTAACCCAGAGTGACATTGTCCATTTATCTATAAAAATATTTTATTTTGAGTCGGATTCGTTTAGCTAAAGCTTCAAAAAAGGATCATATTAAGTATATAAAAATAATGAATAAAAATAAACCATATTGGTGACCATTTAATAATTTGAGATGCATTAAATATGAATTTAAAATATATTCTTATTCACATCCTTTAAAAAAAAGTAAGTAATCAAATTTATTTTTCCTTATTTAATTACTACAAATATTTTATTAACAAACTGAAAGTACAAAAAAAACAAGTCTTGCTTGTAAATTGACAATCGTGCTGTCACACAAGAACCGACCATCAATCTTTATTATTGCAATGAAACCATTTTAGCTACGAATATATGCCATTTTAACTTCACGCCTTTGATGTAAAAATTGATTCCAAAAAAAATGGTTTCCTTGCTTTTATTAACAACAATAAATTTAAAGAATATGTTTAAATGGATTAAATCATTTCCTTGCAATGGTTACGCAAGACTTTTTCTTTGTTCTTGCGGTTTCATATCTTTTAACTGGTTCTATATGAAAAGGCAGTTTGGTTTTAACACCAGTTTAATGATTTTAACCTGTGTTTTCTCCTATTTAAGGTATTTTCTAAATGAGAAATAACGCAATACATATTAATTTCTTGATTTGTTGGAGGTTATTTCCTTATTTTTATTTATATTTTAACAACTCTAAAGACTATTTATTTATTATAAAGCTATTTCTAAATTATTGAAATTTCTTCTCCACATATTTTAATTTGAATAATTTTAACGTTTTGATTATTATTATTATTAAGATTGAAGTAACCTTGAAAAAATATTATTCGTTGCTTATAAATTTACTTTTCGCAATGAATAATCCCCCCACCAATTATCAGATAAAAGTGTCACAACATAGGTGTCTTATGAGAACAAAAAGAAAAACAAATTTCAAAAGAGGAAGTAAATGTATATTTTTACAAAATGCCCTATTTTTAGACTAATTATACCGAAATGAAATTAAAGTACGATTTGAAATTATTTCAACAGCTCAGAAAATTTTGTTAGCATTTGGACACAGTTTTAGAAAAAACCTGAAAATTGATAAAAACTGACAAAACCCTTAAATATTCTGATGGTTATGGCGACGACTATTTATTTATTTATTTATTATCACTATTCCTAAATTATTGAAATTTGTTCTCCGCAATTTTTAATTTGAATAATTGTAACGGTTTTTTTTTTTTTTTTTTTTTTTTTTTTTTTTTTTTTTTTTTAGATAAAAGTGTTACAACATAGGTGTTTCATGAGAACAAAAAGAAAACTACATTTCTGAGGGAAAATAAATATATATTTTTTACAAAAGTCACTATATTTAGACTTATTATAACGAATTGAAATTAAATTACGATTTACAGTTTTGTCAACTGCATGGAAAACCTTGTTAGCATTTGCGCATAGTTTTAGAGAAAACCTGAAAATTGATAATAAACTGACAAAAATCTCAAATATTCTGATGGTCAATGCGTGGTTATTATAATAACAATTGTCTAATCCATTTTCATAATGCAGTGTCTATCATATTAATAATTTTTAATCGAAATTGTATCGATCGAATCGAACTAACTTAGTTCGATTCGAATCTAATTGATCGCATAGGACTAAATCGATACAATATCGTATTTGAATATTAATAAATACAATCGATTCGAATCACATTTTAATCGAATATTAATTGAAAATCGATAAATCGAATGAATCGAAATTTAATCGTAATCGAATATGTTAATCGAACTTTTATTATTTAACAAACTAATTAGAATTAATACCAATGGTGAATTAAGTGGTATGAAACCCTTAAAATTTCAAAAAAAATATTATTACTGATCTGTAAAACTGTAGCAAATTATGTAAATTAAACATTTGATCACTATACTGGCCAACAGAGTGTAGAGAAACTATAATAAAAGGATTTTCTGAAGTATTATCGAAACAAATCAAAAACTTAAACATATAAATCAATTTCCAAATTGGATCTGCCATCACAATTAAAAAAAAAGAAAGTTCTACAATCAGCTATATATTAGTATGTAGTATATAAAATACTGCTTTTGCTAAATACTAAATTTGCTGTTAAATGTGCTAATAAATAATTTAGGAATGTGCATTTAAATTTATAAAATTGAATCATTTCAATTTGAATAGAAACCTAATTTGTCAAGATATTTAAACGGAAGATAAGATTCAAATACGATTACTGAAATTGAACTCAATTTAAGTGTATTACTGTTTAACAGAATCAACTCCTAAATAAATTCCACCAAAGATTCTCATTTAAATTAATTAATTAAAGTTGATTAATGAGGATATACAAATAAAGAAACGAATTACATCACCTCAAACCTTTGACATTTACATGGTACGGTATTAGTAACATTACAAAAAAAAAGTAATGAACTACTGGCAATTGAAAGTCATCAAATAACCACACTTTATATACTATATACACTCAGATTGCTTATAGTAAGGTAATATTCATTACTTCTTATTCCACGATATCAATAGTACAAAATATAATGATTAAAAGTGACTTCTTAGCAATGACGAATATAGCTTTAAATAATTACATTAAATTAGTTTTCATGTTAATAATTATGATGTTTAAAATTTTACTATCCCAGTTGTATTGTATAGCAGGACAGTTTTTCGTATAGATTGAATAAATAATTATTCATTGAATAATTTGTGTATAAAAAAGTATTATTGAATAAACTATACTGGCTAATTATTTTTTATATAACACTTTATATTTTATATACAATCGAATTGCTTATAGTAAGGTGATATTCATTATTTCATTCCAGAATATCAATAGTATATAATATAATTATTAAAAAGAGATTTGAACGCTGATTATAACTTTAAATAGTTATATTAAATTAGTTTTTATGTCATTTTTAAATTTTTAATATCCCAATTGTATTATATAACAGGACATTTTTTTCGTATAGATTGTATAAATAATTTTTTATTTAATAACTTGTTTATAAAAAAGTATTATTGAATAAACTATACTGGCTTATAAATTAATTAAATAACATAAATTAAGTAATTATAAAAAAATATTCCATTACTTTAATTGGTTATATTATGAGTAACCAAACAATAATTAATGCAGGGACCAATATCTTCAACTTTTCACAACAATATAGAAAATTTAACAAAAAAATATAACTCTACAATATTAAATATATTTTTTGTTCTTTCAAAATTATACCAGATAATAACATTTTAGGGTTTCTTACGGTTAAATAATTATAAATAAATTTAAATAAACATTAAACAATAAAGTATTAAACGTTAAAATACTTAAATACTTTTAAACATAAAAGCATTTAAGAAAAGCAAGAATTCTAAAGATACTATTAATTTTAAATAAAATATGTCAATTTATCAAATTAATCTTTCTACTCATCTTAATTATAACACAAAGGCAAATAAAAAAACTAAACCAAATTGTGTAAGTATAAATTTTGATTACTTATACATTAATCTTTTAAACGATATTTTGTTTATTACTAATATTTCTGTTATGCTAGTTTTATTTTTCGTTAATGATAAATATTCGCTTACAAAACATTAAAATTACGAAATAACAAATTATTTCTATTAAAATATAAATGCAAGATAAAACTTTTCAAACATTTTGTTGCAACTTTTTTTTTCATGCAACAAAAAATTGTTTTCATTAAAAGAAATATCAAATTCTTATTAATTAATTTCCACTTAAATAAAAATAGAAAACGGAGTTTCAAAAACATTTTCTAAAAACTTACGGTGCGAAGATCACTGGAAGCCATGTCTAACTTCTCATAAAGTTTTCGAACTCTTTTCTCAGCATGCGCTAGGAGAAGTTTCTTGCTGAACGTTGGGATTGCATTAGATCGTCTGTTGCCTCCGAAGAGGATTTTATCGTCTGCTTTTCAACATTCCATTCGACCCAAGCGCCACTTGTGCTGCGCGTTACCCTTTCTTTCAGCAGCGCACAATGAATAAAAAAGAAAATTCCATTTTCTATTTCGTGCAAACGATTTTTTAAGCGAAGCGCGAGCAACAAGTATAATTTGACAAAAATTCTAGAACTTTCAAAGTTAACAAAAAATTAACAGAAATGTTTTAAGGATTTATAAAAGAAAATTAAATAAAACTTATTAAAATTAATGCCGTAATTTTTCTTTAATCATTTATTTAAAACACAATAACTAAATTTGCACATTTTTTTTTATTTTAAAGTAATACTAATTATTACAAATGTTAAATGACATTTGTAATAATTGGTATTGCTATTATTGATTAAAAATTATTATTAATTATTATTAATGATTTAAAATTTGCTTTTATAATAGAACAAATTATGGTAAAATAGGCAAAAAAATTTATTATTATTTTTGCAAACGATTATTTTATAAGAAGTTTTGGTTGTGGCAAAAAGTTCTTTCTGTCAGAACTTTTAATGCTTTGTTAATAACTGTTATTGTATAAATTATTTTATAATAATCAAAATCAATTAAAGCATTTTATGTGAAATAATCTTTTTGAAAGTATCAATTTTTATGAATAAATATTTATTTATAGAATAAAATATTGGTAGAACAGACGAAAAATTTTATTATTATTTTTGCAAAACTTTTTATTTCACAAGAAGTTTTGGCTGTGGCAACAAGTTCTTCCTGTCAGACCTTTTAATATTTTGCTAATAAATATTATTGTTTAATGTCTTATAATTAAAATTCAATTAAAATATTTTTATACGTCATAATCTTTTTAAAAATATTAAAACACCTTGAGATTTTCAATTAAATCATTTGGCATAATAATTATAAATAAATATTTCTGTTTTTTAAAGTAATTTTTCCTTTGTCTAAATAATGAATTATTAAAATTGTTAAAAATGTGAAATAACATGAATTCGATGTAAACGCATTTTGTTTTCATAAATCAAACAAGATATCCCTGATAATTATTATTAGAACAATGCCATTTCAACAAAAAGTTTTTATAAAACTGATCAAATTTTCAGTTTCTGTTATTATGCAATTAAAAATTCATTAATTATAATAATTATTCAGTAAATTACTAAATTAAATATGCATTTAAACGCACTAAACATTTTATAATTAGAATAATACTATTTTTTAATTAGAATATATAGATATATATATGTTCTTTTTTTCAATTTAAATATATACTTTGTCAGACGAATGTGACATCAATTTAACATGTTATTTTAATCGAAAAAGACGGTTATTGCAGTACAGTGACTAAATTATTTTTTTTTCATTCATTTCATGCTTGTAAATATAATTACTTCTTGTGTAAACAATTATATTTTAATATTAAATACATTCATAATTTTAAATTAATATCATAAAAATTGCCCTTTTTGTAGTAAAAAAATATTTTTTTGCGCGAATATACAAGCTAATAATAGATTGAAACGTAAAAAATTTTCTTAAGCATAATTAAGCCTTATTTTAAACATCTAAAACAGTATATTTTATACGTAACATTCTCAATTGACCCATAACAAGTTAATATTTATAAATAATTAATTTTTATAGTTGTTGCTTGGGTTCTGACCTCGAATGACTGGCGCTAGGTGGCACAGGTTTCGTGTTCGAATCCTGGTGATGCCATGGATGTTTGCAGTGGTTCGGAATCCACTCTAAGCCGTAGCTCCAGGTCTAATATAACTGTTGGGCATGGAGCTGAAAATCCTACCCCGTAAAAAGAAAACATCTCCTGTTTCGAAATCTGCCAGTAGGCAGACGGCCTTGGCCCACCATTAAGCTATTGTGCCAATGATGATGATGATAATTTTAAATTAATGCTTACATTTTATTAAAGTTATTTCCAATATTTATCCATATATGTGCTTGTTTATTGCTGATGCAAAATATGTATTAACGCAACTGTTTTAATATGCAGATAATTTTAATATAAAAACAACGTCTTAAAGCACACAAAGAAAGTTTGCAAAACACTTTTCAGACGAAAAGCTTTTTATGAATTTTATTAAAGTTAAAATATTAAAATTTCCATATTTAAAAAAAAACCTGAATAATAATGTGAAATAAACAATATTTACATTAGTTATCATTGCTCTTTTTTTTTTTTCAAAATTTCCATTCTTTTTTCACTGTGGCTTTTCAGGTACAGCCATTAATAAATAATGTTTACCTGAAATACCATTCGAACTCGATTGCTAAATCATGTAAGCAAGAAAATCTCATTTTTAGCTCGCTTTTGAAAATTTTCAGACATCTAATGTCTTTCAGGCAGTCTGCAAACTAATATTTCTTTTCTCCTTATTCTCATAAATGAGTTTAGAAAAACTCATAAGTTTCACATAAAAGGCTTTTAGACAAAGGAGAAAGAATAGCAATTTAATTCTAATTCTCGGCTAAATGTCTTTATTGTTTATTAACAAGCAAATTCTTTCGTACTAAAAGACTTATTAGCTCATTAAAAGGAAGGATTTATCTTTCCCTGTTTCTTAAAGCCTTTCAGAAAAAGAGTGTGTGTTGAAACAACACTTTGGCTTTAAATAGAAATTGGCTTACACAGATTTGTTTATAAAGCCCTAATTACGACAAACGAAAGAAAAATTAGGGAAGTTTACCTAAAACAGCGTAGTGATTAGTGCTTTTATTCTGAACTAAAGCCTGTCAGTTCGAAACCCGATAATCAATTTAACGAAAATTGTAATGGCAGGTACGGACTGTAAGATGTTAAATATGTACGAAGAAAAATCTTTTTATTGTATTTGACTAGATGAATAGAAGACGTGAATATTTCAAATACCACCTTTGAATGTCTGTTCATTAGAAATTTCGGTGGCATCAGCGGGAAATAATGACCCACCAGTGTGTTGGGCTTTGCTTATCAACAGGACAAAAGTCATAGTGGTTCTGTAACAAATAGAAATAAAAATAGTTTCTCATTGAAAAAAAATTTTTAATTTCTTGTACCTATTAAAACTTGTTAATTTTATTTCTTGTTGTTTCTTATCCCACTTGGTAGATAGCAACATCTAGACTTAGTCAAGGAACCCGTGTGGTCTCATGGAAAGAAGGGGGCCTGATGGCCAATTGGCTAGCGCTCTGGCTTTTTATAAAACAGGCTTCAGGTTCGAATCCTCGCTGTGGCACGCATGTTTAATTAGTATAAAGTCTGCACAAAATGACCGTAAAGCACCAGTAGGCAGAAGTCTGACTTGGTTCCGTGTCGCTGAAGAAGGAAGGTGAACTATCCCGCATTTGCGTGTCGTATCGGAGAAAAACCTATAAAACTCTCACCAGGTAGTCTGACTCACGAGGCAAGATGATGAACATCCCAAACACCATCGAGTCTCTTCGTTTTTTTTTTATTTTGTTTAACTTGCATTAACCATTTACAATTATGTCTTCTATATAAAGATAATCTTACATAAAAAAAATATCTTATAATAATAAGATATCAGTCATAAATAAGCTACATTTTTTTAGATCCAGTGGTTGTAGCTTTAGTAATTCAGTGGCGATTTTAACACCTTAATATTACAGCCCAAGGTGGGTCAAGGCCTTCCGCCTACAGGCAGATTTGTTGAGAGATGTTTTCTTTTTATAGATTAGGATTGTCACCCCCAGACCCTACATTCATATTAGATTGGCACCAACTATTTAAAGTGATTCCAAGCCACTACAAGTATCCTTTGCACTGCTGGTACTCGAACCCGAATCCTGCGGCATTGAGCGCCAGAGATCTAGTCACTCGGCCGTTAGGTTCTAGTAATGAATACATAGGAATAAAAATTTAGCCGACAAAAAAGAATTGCCATAAATTCAATAAAGAATAAAAAATGTTAAAATTATAAAAAAATGTTTGCAAAATTCAGTATTATTGTATGATTAATGATAACACTATTATTAATGATAGACTATTATATATATATATATATATATATATATATATATATCAACGAAAAATCAGCGTCAAGTTTTTCAAAGAAATTACAATAATCTTGTCAAGGTTTTCAAAAACATTTCAGATCTATTGAAACATTTTGTAATAATAAATAACAAATACGTTACATTTTTTGTTGCTGAAAATCCAGTGGTTGTAACTTTAGTAATTCCGTAATAAATCTGTAGGAATACAAATTTAGCAGTTAAGAATTCAAAAGGGAGCTGTCAGAAATTTGTTGGAGTAAAAAATGATAAACTTTATAAAAAAACATATTTATAAAATTCAGCAATAATGTATGATTAATGACACACTAGCAGTTCTCAGACTGTAGGTAACTATAATCAAAAAGGGAAGCGTGGTTGAGTCGATAGAAAGATGGACATATTTGAAAAAGATAAAAATTAAAATTAGAAAATTAGCAAAAAAAAATAATAATTTGGCAAATTTACTTTATTTATTATTTATTTGATGAATACAAACCTAATTATTATATACCTCAAAACTGTTCATAACTACCCTCTGTAATAACAGGGTAATGTTCCATATAAACATGTCCCCGGCGGTGCCATGGATGTTTGTAGTGGTTCGGAATCCACTTTAAGCCGTAGGTCCCGGTCTTCCATGACTGTAAGAGCGTCACGGAGCAAAAGTCAGGCTTCTACCTACGGGTGCTACATCACAACAGAAGCTGCTTCCTTCCCCTTCAATCATGAGTCCATATGGGCTCGTGGGCTTGGCCAGCCAAGTGGCATAAGAAACAACAACACAATAGCTACAAATAAATTTTTATAATTTATTTTTATCTTAAATTGATGCTAATGATTGTAAATCTTATATGACATGATAATGGCTCAAAATCAACCATTTTTTATTATATATATATATATATATATATATATATCTAAATTTAAAAAATAAAATTTCAAAAATTTTTAAAAATTATAATATATATATATTATATAATATATTAACTTATATATAACTTAATAAGGTCAATTTTTCATTTATGTATATATATATATGTACATATATATATATATATATATATAATAGGGCTTGATAGCAAGGATAGGGCCTGATATTGTCCGGCACTCGGTGCCATAGGTTTTAGATTCGAGTTCCGATGGTGCCATTAATATTTTAGTGGTTTGGAATACACTTTAAGCTGTAATTCCCTGCCTAATATGACTGTAGAGCGTTGGGCTTAGGGCCGACAACCTCTTCCGTAAACCCCCTCTTTTGAAATCTGCCAACAGGCAGACGGCCTTGGCGCACCATGGAACTGTTGCACCAAGAACAAGATTATTAATAATATATATATATATATATATATATATATATATAAATGAAAAATTAACCTTATTGTGTTTTTTAAAAATAAATTAGAGATCTATTAAAATATTTTGCAACAGCAAGTGTACTCTTTAAACAAATAACTTATAAAAGAACCCTGAATATTTTATGTCAAGTTCATCGTTCTCTAGTGCGAGAGATCAATAAAATCTCAAGTTCCAATTAAGAAACAGTAAAGCCATTTTTTTTTCCCGCCGGTTTCATCTTACGAAATTGAGACACCATTTTATCTTAAAATCTGCGAAGGCATCGAGCTTACTATATGGGGAAAGTGAAAAAGGAACCAGAAAAAAAAACTGGTAAATCACCTGGGTGCGCTGCGGGTCATTCGACGCCATTAAATTGTCGTCTTCGGATAAGAGATTTCGAAAAAAGGGATAGCATTTTTTGCAAAAAAATAAAAAAAAGAAGGCGAGGAATTAAAGTGGATAAAACGTTAGACACGTATCGTATAGATACTTTTTTTTATTCGTTAAGAGAGAACGGCAATTTGTAGCGATAGTGAAAATTTTTGCGAAATGTAATTGAGAATTTACTCAGTCAATATAGAAATGAATTATTTGCAAAGGGGTTTGCAATGATGTTTTGTGGGGAAATGAAATAATATAATACAAATATGAATTCCGTTGTAGTAGAAAATTCTATAAAAGATATATTTATCTTTCTAATAGTAATTTTTCCACGTATTGTATTTCTCAACATTTATTTTATGTAGCAAATAGACTTTATTCTTTTTACTTAAACATTTTATCAACGTTATTCGAGAAAATGTTCCATTTTACTGTCAGAATTTATCTTAGAAAAATTTTAAATTGCATGAAGGCATAAGAAAGGTACACGTATAAGAAATGTATAAGAAAGGTCAACAAGAAATAGTTTTAATAATAATCAGAAGATAATGTAAATCATAAAATAAAATAATCCTTTAATGATTGGAAATATTTGTTGGTTACAGATTTGTTCATTTGTCCATATTGAGATTTATATGCAGTTAAAATAAGTAAACTATAAGATAAAATCAATTAATATTTTAAAAATTAACTATATTTTATGTTTATTTATCTAAAATGGAAAACATAGTATTTAAATCTTATTATTTAAATATAAATGATCTTATATAAACATAAGATAATATCAAGGAATATGTTAAAAATGAACTACATTTTATGTTTATTTATCTAAAATAGGAAAAATAATATTTCATTATTCAAATTAAAAACAAAACTTTATGCATACACTTCATTTTTTAATAATTTTATAATTAATATATATATTTGTAAAAATGATTCCTTAAACTGCTTAATTTTTGAAAATTCAATGAAATTACAGAGTTATTATTTTTTTTCTTTTTGACTTTAAATTATATTTCAGTTTTTTATATAAAATTTTGGCTTTTTCCTAAATCAAATCATTTTATGAGCAGGAAACACAATATTTATCAATAACATTTTAATAATAATATGAGTCAATATAGAAATGTATTATTCGCAAAGGGGTTGCAATGATATTTTGTGGGGAAATGAAATAATATAACACACATATGAATTTCATTGTAGAAGAAAATTCTACAAAAGATATAATATATTTTTTTTCTATTAGTAATTTTTTTCACGTATTGTATTTCTTCACACTTATTTTATATAGCGAATAGTCGGCATTTTTTTAATTGAAATTTTATCAACGTTCTTCAAGGAAAAAGTCACATCTTACTTTAAGAATATATCTTAGAAGAATTTTAAATTACATGAAGATATAAAAAAGTACATGGGCAACTCAATAAGAAATATTGTTAATAATATTTTGTGAATAATATTAATCTTAAAACGCAGAACAAAAATAATCCTTTATTAATTGGAAATATATGTTAGTTGCATGTTTGTTGTAGTTAAATAATCTATAAGATAAAATCAATGAATATTTTAAAAAATAACTATATTTTATGTTTATTTATCTAAAATAGAAAACATAATATTTAAATCTTGTTATTTAAATATAAAATATCTTATATAAACATAAATTACATTCAAATTAAAAATTAAAAATTTATGCATTCATGTCATTTTTTAATAATTTTATAATTAATATATATATTTGCAAAAATTTTATCTTAAACAGCTAAGTTTTTAAAATTCAATGATATTACAGAGTTTTTTTAATTTTTTTTTACATTAAACTATATTTTTTATGCATATTTGTTTTATAAATCATTTTATAGACAGTAAACACGATATTGAACAATAGCGGCACCAAATATTTAAAGAAGCGTTTAAACAAAACAAGAAGTACAAAAAGAAGCATTGCAAAACACTTGCAGAAGAAAAAGTTTTTATGAATTTCATAAAAGTTGAAATATTAAAATTTCCATGATTAAAAAAAATCAGAATAATATTGTAAAATAAACAATATTTACATTAGTTATTATTGCTCTTTGTTCCCAGCATTTCCGTTCTTTTTTTAATATGGGTTTTTAGAGACAGTCATTATCAACAACTAATGTTTGCCTGAAATACCATTCGAACTCGATTACTAAATCATTATCAAATAAAATAAGATTTTTATCTAAAATCAGAAAATGTCATATTGAGAATAATATGCAGTTAAATAACCTATACACTGAAGTGACAAAAGTCATGGGATAGCAATATGCAAATTTTCAGATGGCAGTAGCATCGCGTAGAACAGGTATAAATGCGCAGTGCTTTCGCAGAGCTTTCATTTCTGTTCAAGTTATTCATGTGAAGAGGTTTTGACGTGATGATGACCGCACGACGGGAATTAACAGACTTTGAACACAGAATGGAGCTAGACGCATGGGTCATGCCATTTCGGAAATCGCTAGGGAATTCAACATTCCCAGATCCACTGTGTCAAGAGTGTGCCGAGAGTATGAAATTTCAGGCATAACATCCCACCAAGGACAGCGCAGTGGTCGACCGCCTGCACTTAACGACCGAGACCGGCGACGTCTGCAAAGAGTCGAAAATTCTAACAGACAAGCAACACTGCGTCAAATAACCGCAGAAATCAATGTGGGACGTACAAGGGACTTGTCTGTTAGAACTGTGCGGAGAAATTTGGCTTCTTGGGCTATTCCAGCAGAAGACCAACTCGAGTGCCTTTACTGACAGAACGACATCGCTTGCAGTGACTCTCGTGGGCACGTGAGCATATCGGTTGGTCCCTAGATGAATGGAAAACCGTGGCCTGGTCCGATGAGTCACGATTTCAGTTGGTAAGAGCTGATGGTAGGGTTCGAGTGTGGCGCAGACCCCACGAAGCCATGGACCCAAACTGTCAGCAAGGCACTGTTCAAGCTGGTGGTGGCTCCGTAATGGTGTGGGCTGTTTTTTCATGGCATGGACTTGGTCCTCTGGTGCGACTGGACCGAACATTGACTGGAAATGCTTATGTTCAGCTACTTGGAGATCACTTGCAGCCATTCATGGACTTCATGTACCCAAACAACGATGGGATTTTTATGGATGACAATGCGCCATGTCACCGGGCCACAACTGTTCGCGATTGGTTTGAAGAACATTCTGGACAATTCCAACGAATGATCTGGCCACCTAGATCGCCCGACATGAATCCCATCGAGCATTTATGGGACATCATCGAGAGGTCTGTTCGTGCCCAAAATCCTGCACCATCAACGCTTTCACAATTATGAACGTCTATCGAGACAGCATGGCTCAATATTCCTGCAGAAGACTTCCAACGACATGTTGAGTCCATGCCACGTCGAGTTGCTGCACTTCGCCGGGCCAAAGGAGGGCCGACACGATATTAAGAGGTATCCCATGACTTTTGTCACTTCAGTGTAAAGTAAAATGAAGGAATATTTTAGAAATGAACTATATTTAATGTTAATTTATCTAAAATAGAAAAAATAATATTTAAATATACAAATTGAAAACAGAAATTTATGCACCCACTTCAATTTTTGATAATTTTTAATTAATATATATATTTGTAAAAATATTTTCCATAAACTGCTTCAATGAAATTACAGAATTAATTTTTTTTCTTTTTGGCATTAAAATATAATTTATATATATATAATATTTTGGGGTTTTTTTCAATTAAATCTTTTTATGGGCAAGAAGCACAATTTTGAAATAAATTTTTGGTTTGGTTTGTCGCTCCATGGTCATTTCTACTCTACTTTAAACTAATTAGACACAGACCCACAGTTTAACGGGGATTCCGAACCACTACTACTACACCACATCACTGTGCCTAGAGCTGAGTTGCTCCCTATATAGTATGGGAATGATGTGGGTGAGGAATCTGACTTGGCTCCATGCCACAGCCAGGATTCGTACCTGAAGCCTGTGGTACCAAAGTCCAGAGTGCTAGTGAATTGGCCATCAGGCCGCAATAGCTTTTGGAACTTAAAAATCACCAAGACGATTACTGAACAACAAAGCAAGTAGTACTTTCAATTTAAAATATATATATATAGATAGATAGATAGATAGATATTAGATATTTTGATAATCAAAATATATATATGTAGAGAGAGAGATTTAATATATATATAAAGATGTGAGCAAATAGTGCTTTGAATTGAATGAAGACGATTTATTGTTGTTCAGTATTGGTTTTGGTGGTTTTAAAAACTTCAAAAGTTATTATTCAATATTGGGTTTCCTGCCTAAAAAATGATTTAATTGGGAAAAAAGCCGAAATTCTATGTATAAAAAGGGTAGTTTAATGTTAAAAAGAAATAAAAATAACTAACTCTGTAATTTCAAGGAGTTTTAAAAACTAAGCAGTTCAAGGAAATTTTTTTACCAGTTTATATGTATATTAATTATAACAAGTATCTGGTTATTAAAAAATGAAATGGATCCATAAATTTTATTTTTAATTTTGAATATTTAATGTATATTTAAATATTATATTTCCTATTTGCACAACTTCATATTCATGAAAAGCTAATATAAGCCAAATATCTCTTTTTTTTTCAATTAAATCATTTTTATAGACAAGAAATACAACATTGAACAATAACTTTCGAAGTTTTAAAAACGTCAAGAACATTAATGAACAACTACAAAACATCTTCATTAAATTCAAAGCACTATTTGCGCAACTTCGTATTCATTAACAGCTACCATGTACCAAATATCTCTTTACAAGCGACTGAGCCATTGATGAAAACTTTCAGTGAACGTTGTACGGTTTACTGAGTGCTTTTGTAGTATTAAGTATCAACTTTCACAAAATACTAAGTGGAAGGTTAAGTATAAATTGGCGTGTTTTCATGAAACTTTAAGTAAGAGCCTTTTGGAAAATTACTGTGAACAGGAAGCATTTATTTTGTTTGTTAGGAAGAGAGTTATTAAACACAATAACAGCACCAAAAATCCATAGATGCAGTGACAGTATGGATATGTGGTATATCGTAAATATGTGGTTTAAATAATAAATGAAGATTCTGATTAAAATATTTTTTATATGAATATCCTTAAACATTTTCTAGTAGAAAATATTTAGGGATATTCCTATTAAAATATGCTGCAAATATATAGATAATAAATATACTAAAATAATACAACAAATAGAAAGAAGGTGGAACTTTTATGGATAGCTGCCCGAAGAACCACGCAGCCTAACTATGGGGTGCAAAACGCTAATATATTGACAAAATCTACACCAAGGCTCGTCGTTTCTGAAAGCTGTGACTGGTAAGGATTCTGCCAAAGAATTCGAACCTGACTCCTTCCGCGGGTTACTCGCACATATGATCAGTGGTCTACGGTTATATTTTTTAAACAATACAATCATTTTTCTTATATACACTCAAGAGCCAAAACATTATGACCACCTGTCAATAACGAGTTGGCCCACCTTTGGCGCGCAACACACCTTCAACCCCCTTGGCATGGATTAATACCACCACTTAATACCAGTTAAATACCACTTCCACCTGATCACGTGCCTTCCACGTCATCCAGGCGAGTTCATTACAAAATGTAGGGGTGGTCATAATGTTTTGGCTCTTGAGTGTATATAAAAAAAAACTACTATTTAAATTGGCCCGACTCATGGCTCAGTGGCAGGTATTAAGGTGATGAGTGGTGAGCATTAAGGCTAAGATTCAATTAGCTGACGGCTTTGTTGTAGACACTGTTTCAAGAAACGAAGAGACTCGATGGTGTTTGTAATGTTCAGAATCCTTTCTCATTAGCTGAACTATCTAATGGGAGTTTTCCGGGCTTTCTCCCTTACGCAAATATGGGATAGTCCTCTCGGAGGGAACTGTTCTTCTTCAGAGATTCGGAGCCAAATGCGCCTTCTACTTAAGGGGGCACCATCAACAACAGTAGCTGACCCCTTTCCCTCCATCCATGAGTAGATTATTGATGGGATGTCTGTCCCGCACTGCAGGACACTGAAAATTAGAAACAAAAACAAACAATAATATTTGTATAATTAATACTTGATGGACATTTTCAACAACTTCTTTTCACCGAAAAATTTATTTGTTTCAATTAGAAACTAAAAAACGCCCGACTCGTCGCTCGGTGACAACGTTCATCGCTGATGAATATTAGGGCTGAAGTTCCTTCCACTGGCAGCATTGTTGTAGACACTTTTTCAAAAACCGAAGAGACTCGATGTGTTTGTGATGTTCAGCATCTGGCCTCGTGAGTCAGGCTTAAGGGCGGGTTCAGGGTTTTTTTCCTTACGATACGCAAATGCGGGGTAGTCCTCCCGGAAGTCACTACCCTTCTTCTTCAGCGACACAGAGCCAAATCACACTTCTACCTAAGGGTGCTCCGTCACAATAGAGCTGACCAACCCTTTCCCTCCTTCCTTGAGACCACACGGGTTCTTGGAATTGGTCTAGATGTTGATGTCTACCAAGTCGGATAAGAAACAACAACAGAATGGAAATAACTTTGGGAAACTTTTGCATAAATTGCAAGAACTTTTTCACACATAATATATGTCCTTAGCATATATATATATATATATATACAGGGCCGGATTTAGATGAAACGAGGCCCTAGGCTATTCCGCTTGTGAGGCCCTTTCACCTCCCATTTTTAAGTTTGTAAATTACATAAGGGATAATAAAATACATCATTACTGTGAGATATGTCGACATGTTAAATGAAACATGCTGTGATTGGTACTAATCTTAATAAAAATGGGGCACGGATAATAAATTTAAAAAAATGTCAAGAACGCTTATTTGGACATTTATTCTCAGCACACTATATAGTACTTGTAGCAATAACTGATCAAACATAACACACAACATTTACAAAGAAACAAAATTCACCTAATAAAAATCTCTGACTACGACAGAAAATCAGCAATAAAAATTATCCTATTTTCTGACAAATTAAATTAAATATATTCAAGACATTGCAGATTAAAGCAAATTTAATTCAGATAAATTTATTTCATAATTTCTCTTTATTTTCGATTCAGTGTTTTAGTATTTACTGTTTTTAGAATAGTGTAATTCTAATTTTGCCAACAATTTGAATAGAGGCCCCTCTTGATCTTGAGGCCGTGGGCTGAAGCCTAGTTAGCCTATAGGAAAATCCGACCCTGTATATATATATATGCCCCTTTCCCTCAATCCATGAGTAAACTACTCATGGAATGTGCATGTACTGCTGGACCCCGAGGATTAGACATGACAACAATAACTATTCAAATTAAAAGGTGTTTTAAAGATAACTAAATATCTCCATAAACAGAAATAAAATATTTCAGATACATTTTCACATTAATGAACAAATATTCCTTACTCCAGTGTAGCTATAATGAATTGGTATTCAATAATCAATAATAGAACCATAAGTAATATCTTTTCAATATAATTGTTTAATCTGTTTAATCATTAAGCCCGAGCATCAGCATTTGACATTACATGCTGATGCTGATTTCAATTCAATTGTTTTACTCCTCCAATATCCTTATAATTAAAGACTGGAGAGATAATCCCAATAATTAATACCAGATCGTTAGGACTGCAGACAATGAAATCAACTTAAAGTACGGCATTAATACGATAAGTGGATCACTAACGTATACACTGTATACTTTGAAAATTGCAGATTTCTGCTGATTTCATTTAATGCCCAATTATGCTGATGCGCATTCGAAAGCACTTGATTAGGAAACCCTGGAAGCCAGTTGTCTCGAATTGCACATTCTTCACTTAATTTAGAAAAGAGTTATTGAAATTGATTAAATGAAGGAGAAGGATCGAAGATTCAGGTTTACCTACTATTGCGCTTATGGAATTACAAAATTCAATTATAACTTCGTTGCAGAAAGTTTTGAAAATATATCACAAAAAAATTGTAACCAAATTTACAATTCATTAGTTGAAGGACTTTATGTATTTGTCATTTTAGTTACTAATTTGATCTTTTTTTTTAATTTTAATTAATAAAAAGTGGAAAAACCTTTTTTAACAAAAGTTATATTTAAACAAATTAATATAACATTACGGGTACAGTGAGATAAATCTCTTTTTAATTCAATTCAATTTTTCTTCTTCATCAATGGCGTAATGGCCCCATAGTGGCCAATGCAATCTGACTACTGGCAGATTTAGAGATAGGAGATGTAACACCAAAACATGAAATATAACTCTCCCTCCATTCTTTCTAGAAAAGTAACATTCTGTTTCAAGATTTTGAACTAAAATTTTGTTCAAGATATACAAAATTCTCTATCATTTTAAATATTAATCTTCCAACACCATTGTCTCCGACCATAGATCACTTTTACTGTATTATGCATTCCTTTGTATATCGTTTATTTCTTGGACAGCTTGTCCCACACGCTGGATTTGTATAGTTTGTCTAGATATATGTCCCTTTTTTTTATCTATCGATGTTGTCTGATCTAGCTCCCCTTCTTCTTAAAAAGCGCAACATCCTCATGGTGTAGACCAGGGGTCTCCAGACTACGGCCTGCGGGCAAAATCCGGCCCGTCAGTGTCATCAATCCGGCCCGAGACCGCGAATAGCTTATTGTTGCTGTAATAATTTGGATAAAAAAACGCATTAAAACGCTAGAAATTATAGATAATGGCAGAAAATTAAAACGGTTTTGGCCCTTGGTACTTACTAGAGTAAACAATATGGCCCTCAGGCTGGAAAGTTTGGAGACCCCTGATGTAGACTAAGGCAGTCTGCCTTCTGGGAAATTCTGAGACATGACATGTTTTCTGTTTTAAGGGGTAGGGTTGTCAGCTCTACGCGCAATATTTAAATTTTAGCTTTAAATTTTTAACTTTCTAGAGCTTTTGCAAATGAGCCCACTTCATTTTTTGGTCCCCAACTTGTGGCTCAGTGGTAAAGTGCGGCGCTGAGCATTAACGCTGAAGTTCAATCAGCTGTCGACATTGTTGTAGACACGGTTTCAAAATACGACGAGACTCGATGCCGTTTGGGATGTTCAGAATTTTGCCTCATGAGTACCTAGTGGGATTTTTCCGGATTTTTCTCCCATACGATACGCAAATGCGTGATAGTTTGCCCCGGAAGGCACTGTCCTCTTTTTTCAGGAAACTCGGAGCCAAGTCAGGTTCTTCCTACGGGTGCTGCATCCCAACAGAAGCTACCCCCTTTCCCTCTATCTATGAATAGGTTACTCACGCGCTGCCATACACTAAGGATTAGTCAAGACAGCATCATTTTTTGGGGAAAGGAGGGGACGGGAGAAATTTTTTTCCCTGGCTAACTGAATTGTTGATATAAAGTGCCTAAAATACACCCAAACTCATTTTTTAATTGATTTTTTTTTTTTTCGCTTATTTCTGAAAAAGTTATTGGTGATATCATTTACATTGTCTTAAAACATAAGACATTTTTTTTAGAGGATATTTTTAATTTGGTTAACTTTTTTTTTTTCTTTCTTCTTAATCAGTTGAGACCTTTCTATACCTCTACCTTCATCACAGCAGACGTTTCGTTGCCTCGTCTAAGAAATAATCATGAATCATTCATTCAATCACTGCTTTCTCAAAGAACAGGTCGTCTGCGATAGCCTTCTTTTTTTACTGCTCAGGAAATTGCCTACAGATGCGCAAATCTGCGATCCAGTTCCTTATTTTAGCAAAAAAAAAAAGATTTTTTTTCTTGTTATCAGTTAATTAATTCTTAAATAGATCCGACTTATTTTTCTCATTATAAAACCTGTTATTTTCTATTAGTTTGGTTAAAAATTAGTTTTCCATCAAAATATATCGATTTTTTTTTTTTTTTTTTTTTTTTTTCAAGAGCAAAGATTTATTTTTAAATATATCTATAAATTCGAAATAATGTTATCTAATTAAAAATTAAATAGTTTAATACTTTTTACTTCTTTAATGGTTCAACAGCTCTATGGTGGGCCAAGGTCTTCTGCCTACTGCAGATTTCGAGACAGGAGATGTTTTCTTTTTACGGGGTAGGGTTGCTAGCCCTACGTCCTACACTCATAGATTTGGCTTTATTTGTCGCTCTACGGTCATTTTTTGCACACTTTAGGTTAATTAGACCAGGACCTACAGTTTAACGTGGATTTCGAACCACTAATAAGCATCCATGCCCCCGCCATGATTCGAACCTGAAGCCAGTGCGCTTGCCAATTAGGCATCAAGCAGCTCTATGCTCATAGGAAACTGGGACTTATGATTAAAGTGGATTTCGGACCACTACGAACACCCATGGTACCACCGGGTCTCGAACCCAAAACCTGTGGCATCGAGCGCTTGTCACTCGGCCTCCAAACCCCGTTTATTACTTTACAGAAATAAAATTGTACGTATCGATTTTTTTTAATTATTGACTATTTTTAACATTAATTTAAATTTTATATTATACCATGGAGATAACTTTTGGACAAAATTAATATAAATCATTTGAAAAATAATAACTCAATTGACTTATTATAATTTAAAGTATTGTAGGAAGACGTCCAGAGTTACAATTATACAAGATAATTGTTGTATCCCTCCTGGAAGGAGGGAAGAGGGGTGCAGCTTCTGTTCTGATGGAGCACCCGTAGGTAGAAGTCTGACTTCTCTACGGTACGAAGTGACGCTCTTACAATCATAGGAGACCGGGATCTTCGGCTTAAAGTGGATTCCGAACCACTACAAGCAACCATGGCACCGCCGGGACTCGAACCCAAAACCTGTGGCACCGAGCGCCAGAGCTCTAGACACTCGGCCATTCAGACCATACGAGATAGTTTTTAAACATAAATTAAAAATTTATAAATACTTTTTGTAATACTGTAATTGTGCTTCTTCAAGTTGAGCACTGATGTTATTGATTGTGAATAACATTGAACACTATTTCAGTGTTATTCACGACGATAAGTTTTTAACGAGGCAATTTTAAAGTTGATGCGAGATAATCTGCCATAATCTCAATCGAAATCTCTCGCTTTTCAAAGCAATGACAGCAGCTTATGGAAACAGTATAATCGAACCTTCGTCTTTCAATACATAACAACTATGAGTTATCATTCGGCTAAGAAAGGCGAAAAATTGAACGCATTCAATAACCTGAACGTGATGTAGACGGCAGAACTGTACTGGAACTAAAGCTCTAATGTGAATCCAATTCACTCTCCAACGTGAATTCTCGCGTTTTCTTTTCTTACTGGAAACAGCATTACTGTCGAGTCTTCGACGCTGTTTGGGTGGTCTGGCAGAGAAATTAGGTATAAATCTGAGAGATTTATCTTTCTTCCGATTTCATTTATTTTCCATTTTTGCTCTAGATACCTTAGTAGCGTAATTTTCTAACACAATGTAATCCGCAGGTGTAATTTGCGGTGAGAATAGATAGATAAAAAAATGGAGAAAAAAATAGATCTCATTTATTTCGCAAGCGCGGTGCCATGGAAGTGTGTAGTGGTTCGGAATCCACTTTAAACCGTAGGTCCCGGTCTAATAGGATCGTAGAGCGTTGCGGGGACATTGTTACACCACGTCCATGGCTTATCTTCAAGTTACATGCGCCTCCTGGGTAATGCAAAAGGAGTGACGTCTGTGCAGTGCTTGCCTTAAGGCATCTAAGACGTCCATGTCTGTTTCGAAAAAAAAAATATTTCGCAAGCGATTTGAATTTTATCTTTGGCATATTATAGACCAGTGGTAATCAAATATGATAGCTTGCCGCCCACTAGTGCACGTTCCAGCTATCATAGTGGGCAGTATGGATTTTGTCGGTTACTGAAGCATTTTCTTTATTTATTCAATTTCATTGATTTTTTTTTTAAATGTTGAAATAGAAGAATCTTCAAATATTGTTTCAAAATACCTGCCATATCCAAATATATGGAAAAGGATATTCAATTTATTGAATATCCTGGAATTGAATGTATTGAATATTTTATTTATTGAATATCTGGTGAAATCCATTTTAGTGTTGTTAATGATATTAATACCAAAGCAAAGAAACTGCCTGATTATTTTCAAAAAAGGAGACCTTTGTTTGTTCCTTACAAAAATTGATCAGATATCCAGTATTTAGATTCACAGCATCAGGGATCTCATTAATAATTTCATTAATTAAATCTAACTTCATGCTTGTAGGTATGCAAAGTATAAATAAACCATAGATTTAACTACGCTAAGTTATTTTATAAATATTTATTCTACAAAACTTAGCGAAAGTCCGCCATAAAATATTTGGTAAGAAATTATTATTATATACTTTAACTTGCTGTAAGTCTGCTTTATAAGGCTTATAAAATAAAGTTACTTTCCTACTTAATCACCACAACTATGGAACCCGTGGGCGGTTAGAAAATTTTACTGAAAACAGAGATACAAAAGTGGGCGGTAGGTATAAAAAGGTTGACTACCCCAGTTATAGACAAAACAAGGTCTGATTTGTATTTCATTATATAAAACATTTTTCAGTTTTAAACAGGAGTTGGTTATGATAATGATTCAAAAAGAATGGATGTTTGCAGAAAATGCAACAATTTTTCTTTACATTAAAATAAACAACATTAATTTTAAAAAAAATACTGATATTAAGTTCAACCTTAAGTTATATAATAATATATTTAAATTAGATAAACATTAATGTAAGTTTTGTTTTTTATGTATTCGATTAGTTCTACATAAGACAGCATAATAAAAAATCGTATAAGGAAAAAACAAGTTATGGTTAGCCTAAAACTCATAGGAAAGTTTGCAGACATTAAAAAAATAAAATGCTTAATAAGTTCCTTCTAAAGTGGGAAAGAGATTCATGCAAAAGCTTAAAATAAGCTTCATTCATACAAAGGGCTGTTAATCAATTGATTTTTTTGGCAAATAATGTAATTTTATCATTCTTTCTATCTTATAAGGGTCTTCACCATTTGAGAACTGATTCCAGATCACTTTTAGAGACTATCTCTGCAATAGAACTTTTCGCTAAAAGCTGTGGATTTTCCCAAACTTCAATCTTATTTTACTTAACTTTTTTTTTTACTGATAATATAATCAGTAACTAAACGATGATGATGATTCTACTAATTTTTTTTGCAGTTTGCGATACCCAGATATACAACTCTGCAATATACTTTGTAATTTAAAGAATTGAGTAATAGCAATAACATGATTCAATATTTGCTTCAAAGGTGAAGGCCTTCTCAAACTCATTTCACAAAAAGGGGAGACTGATGTTCCATTTTCATCATAATCGTCTTCCAGATCTGTGATTACATCTAAATTTAGTTCAGTTATATCATTAATAATGAATTCTTTAAAATGATCATGGGTAAAGGTATTAAAATAATTTCCTTTCAGTTTCATTGGTCAAAGTAATATTTCATTTGATAATGTGGATGTTAAAAGGATTGTATTGTAGATACATTAACAGTTGGTGGTTTATTTTAATAGAAATTGATGTAATATTAATTAAACTATCAAAAATAGAACACTGCTCCAAACATGTTAAGGATTCGCATTCTAATTTATTCAAAAGGAGTCATCATTGTTAAAGGTATTAAAACCATTTCCCTTCAGTTTCATGGGACAAGTTAATATTTCATTTGATAGTGTCGATGTTAAAATGGTTGAGTTGTAGAGATATTAACAGTCGATGGTCATATTTTAATGGAAGGGGATGTAATATTAATTAAACTGTAAAAAATAGAACATTGCTTCCACACATGTTAAGGACTCACATTCTAATTTATTCAAAAAGAATCATCATGGCTAAAGGAATTAAAACAATTTCCTTTCAGTTCAAATATTTTGAGACTGTTTTGCGTTTAGTCTAGACGGGGCATTAAGGAATGCCTCCATGACAATTTAAGATATAAAATATACAAAACAAAAATCTTCAGCTATTCCATATAACCAAAAGTTGTGTAATATTATGGATTTTTTTAACAATAAATTAGAGAATGGCTCAGTTAAAAGCATTGTAAAAAAAGACATGGAATTCGTGTTTGGAATTTTTCATTATAAAATATAGAAAAAGATATATTTCAGGTTTTTGGAATTGTACATTACGATTTCACAATTACAATGAAATACTTCTTAGGTTATTTTTATGTTTTGCATTTTTTATATAAACATATTATTTTATTATTATATATATATATATATATATTATTTTTGCATTTTTTATATACTCCATAACAACATGGTATTCTACAATACCATGCTGTTATGGAATTCTACATATGAAAGAATTCGAAAAGAATTCTATCAATAACAGAAAGAATTACCATGATCATATCATGATACTATGCAAATTTTTAGATGTAACAAAAAAGTTCTAAATGTTCCAAATGTTTCTAATAGTTTTATAAACTTTTATTGGTAGTTTGGTTTGTCGCTCTATGGTCATTTTGACTACTTTAGGCTAATTAGGCTGAGACCTAAAGTTTAACGTGGACTCCGAACCACAAACAAACCTTCATACCAGGATTCGAAAGTGAAGCTTTATTGTTAGTTAAATGTTCTACTATCCAACCAATAATAATGTGCATAGCTAACGTGTTGAAGGATTCAAATTCTATGGAGGTATCAGTTGCTGTCATTGCTTTCAAAAACAATGGTGACTTAGACATCATGTGTAAGCATCTAGCACCGACAGTCCAGCTTCCTGGTAGGAATTTTATCGGTTTTCTTTCATGCGACACACAAATGTAGGATAGTTATCCTTAAAAATTCTATCAGAAAGCAATGCCTTCTCTTCATCATCAGTAAGAGGAACACTTAAGCTCAGAGAGTTGAAAAAAAATGTTTTTCACGGGGTTTTTTTTTTCCCGTACAGCATTAAGAACAGAATTCCATTATTATAAATGCAGTTAATAACCATGCTGTATTTTGTGCTGATTTAGGTATTTTTTTAGAGGAAAGTAAAGCTTTGACAGGTCACAAACAAAATATTTAAAAATAAAAAAAAAATATTTTTTAAATAATCAGTTATTTAATCAGTTTTTCCTACTAACCCGTTTGACTACTTTTGATTGGATAATGCTAAGTAGACTCGCTTTTTACGCACACCCTGTAAACATGAATCATATAGATGGGAATATTTCATTGAATATCATTATTTTTTGGGTATTTAAAGATAAATTTAGAAATGAGCATATATATATACATATATATATATATGTTTGTGTGTGTGTGTGTGTGTGTGTGTGTGTGTGTGTGTGTGTGTGTGTGTGTGTGTGTGTGTGTGTGTGTGTGTGTGTGTGTTCCAACATATCTTTAAAACTATAACACATAAAAAGTCATTTCATTCATTCCAAAAATTGGCTGACATAAGTTACAAAAAAATTTTATTTAATATTTTTTAATTAATCAAAAAATCTTTTTTTACGAACATAGGATCTTAATTACTAGTTGCTTCCACGCTTAAAAAACTGGCTGACGCTAATAGTTAAGTCCTGTAAAAAAAATTAATAATAAGGCAGAAAATGTACTGCAATACGTTTCAATTTTTTTCCCAATCAAGCACTATTAGGTTTTTAAAAATAAATGCTAAAAGATTAAAACTGAAAAAAAAGAAAATAATAATTGGGAATACTTGGCCAAGAATGATTACTTTGCTTAACTAGTTTATAATATTTAAGTATTTCAATTCGTTTTTATTTATTAAATTTTTAATTGTTTATTAACCATTATCAAAACACAAATTTCATATTTAAAAATGTATGTGCAAAAAAAATATAGTATTTTTTTTTTTTTTTTTTTTTTAAAAAGATATTTTCTTCAATTTTTTATTGTATTTTAAGATTCGCGGTTAAAACAAATGCTTTAAATAAACCTTGATCTGAAACAATATACTGTAATGTAAAAATATATTATCTCTTCAGAGACATTGGCATATGTGTGATTATTTAATTTTTTTTTTTTTTTTTTTTAATTAAAAGTATTTCAAGTGAAAAAAAATTTGGGGATAATATTCTCTATAGAACCTCTCAGTAATAAAAATAAATTAATAAAGCTAAATAAATAAGAAGATAAGAGTTTTTAAAAAAAAAAGATATTTTCTTCAACTTTTAATGTATTTTAAGATTCAGACGTTAAAACAAATGTTTTAAATAAACCTCAATCTAAAACAATATTGTAATGTAAAAATATATTAATTTTTCAGAGACATTGGGATATGTGTGATTATTTAATTTTTTAAGTAAAATTGATTTTGCTCAAAACAGATAGAAATTTTTCAGAATATGTTAATAATAACAAGTAATATAAAAATAAAATTTTTTTTAAGTCAATTCCTACTTTTTTTCACTATATTACAGAAAGTCTTTTATAAATAATTTTCATTCATTTTTTTTAAATTTATCTAGCGCCATCTATTGATAGATATATGCAACTTAAATCTAAAAAAAACTAAAATTAATTCATTAAATTTAATGAATTAATTAATATTCGAAGAAACTGTATTAACATCCAGTGTCATCCACTACAAGTTAAAAAAATGTATTTGAACTTGAGTGGATGAATAAAAAGTATTTTATGAACGATTGAAAATTTGAACAAGATATATATAGGGAGAGCGTGAGCTAATAGAAGGAATTGAAAAATAAATAAAAATATAGTGTTTTTTAAAAAAAATAGTGTTTAAAATAAAAAGATATATTCTTCAACTTTTAATATATTTTAAGAATCGCAGTTAAAACAAATGTTTTAAATAAACCTTAATCTAAAACAATACTCATCGTCATCTTCATTGGCGCAACGGCCCAGGACCGTCTGTCTATTGACAGATTTCGAAAAATGAGATGATTTCTCTTTACGGGGTAGGGTTCTCAGCCCTACGCCGTACAGTCATATTAGACCGGGACCTACGGTTTAAAGCGAATTCCAAACCACTACAAACAACCATGGCACCACTAGGAGTCTAACTTGAAACCTGTGGCATCGATTGTCAGAGCGCTAGTCACTCGGCCATAAGGCTCCTAAAACAATACTATAATGTAAAAATATATTACCTTCTCAGAGACATTTTCATGTAATTATTTACTTTTTTAATTAAAATTATTACCAGTGAATAACAGATGAAAATTTTTCCGATAATATTCTCTAAGGAATCTCTCAATAATAAAAAATAAATACATATATATATTTTTTTTTAAACAGTTCATTCCTTCTTAAAATAACATGAAACCCCATAGTCTTAACACAAATGCTAATAAAAGATATTCAAAACTAGAAGATTAATTATTTCAATTCCTTCTACTAGCTCATACTCTCCCTATATATATCTTGTTCAAATTTTCAATCGTTCATAAAATGCTTTTTATTCATCCACTCAACTTCAAATACATTTTTTTTAACTTGCAGTGGATGACACTGGATGTTAATACAGTTTTTTCAAATATTAATTCATTCATTAAATTTAATTAATTAATTTTTAGTTTTTTTTAGATTTAAGTTGCATATATCTATCAATAGATGGCGCCAGATAAACTTAAAAAAATGAATGAAAATTATTTATAGAGGACTTTCTGCAATAGAGTGAAAAAAGAGTAAGGAATTGACTTTAAAAAATTTGTTTTCATATCACTTGTTTGTTTTTCTCATCGATGGCAAGTATGCTAAAATTTTGCTTCAATTACATTGTTTTCAGTAACTGGTTTTTATCAAAGGATTTACTGTAATTATAATACTGGAACCCATAATAATAAAATATAAAATTCAAGGTATAAATGGTAAGTTTTCTCCAATGTTAACCCAAATAATAAATTCAAATAAAATTTTAATAATTAAATAAAAAAAATTTTTGTATTACTTGTTTTTGATTTAAAAACTGAACATATTCGAAACAAAATACTGAATTGAATAAAGTATCAAAATAGATTCTTACACAAAAATATTTTTGAAAAATGTTATGAAAAAAATATATATATTTTCAAAGAAGAAAAATAACTGAAAATTCCAAGTGCAATGCAAACATTCATAGCACAAAGATGATTTAAAATGAGAGAAGAGATTGTAATAAGATCTTAAAAATGAAATTGGTTTTATCACTTTCTTTTTAATATTGATCAAGTTAAATTAAGAAAATTCATTCCTTTACATTTTCCTTAATAAAGAAACGTATTTAATTTTTAACAAGAGTAAAACAAAATTTATCATATATTGAATATATAATAAAAATTTTAATACAGTGTAATATCTAACGTTCACTGAATTTTGTATTATTAAATACTTCATTCAATTCTTAATCTAGTGGTAACTTTCCAGCTAGAATACTCGCCATTTGGAATGAATTCTCTCTTTTCTTGAGCATTGTATTTATTGCACTCCTATCCTGTGGTTTCATGTTCTTAACATTATAATTTAACATGCATAATAAATTATAACATATACACTGTAAAATTATAAGTAGAAAATCAAAGTGATAAAGCCATAAAACTCATGTAGTTAAACTATTAGAAACTACTCTCCATTTATTCATTAATTAAGATATTAACAAATTTTAAAATATTTACTTCAGAGATAAATTAATTTAATCCAATAAAATTTAATTTAATAAAAAAATTAATTTAATTAAAAAAAAATTATAATTTAATAAAATAGAATTAATTTTTAAAAATTATAATTTAAAAATGCAATTAACTTTAAAACAAAAATTAACTAATTTAATTTAATTATAAATTTAATTTTTTATTTAATATTTATAATTAAAAAAAATTCTATTATGAAATTATTTTTTTTAAATTAGTTTAATTTAAGATTTAGTAATTAAAATTTACTTTAGTTTTAAAACAAAATTAATATTAATCTTAATTTTTAACTCTTATAAAAATTTATATGACTCTTTCTTATTTTTGAAATGATTCTTAATGGAAATTACTGTATTTTATTTAATTTAAACTATCAAAAATTTATTTATTTATTTACCTTTAAAAATCTTCTTGGAAAATAATACCTTCCGCCATAGGGAATAGTGTTAACGTGTCATTATCTTTCTACATAATTAGTAACAACACTATTCATTCATGAAAAATTAGGAATACATCATACAACCTCTCAGAATACATCATACAACCTCTCAGAATACATCATACATGCATCAACATAAATACTCTTCTTCTTCAACGGCGCAACAACCCAATGGCGGCTTGCCTACTGGCAGAAACCAGAGCATAAATATGAGATATTTGCTTTTTTCGGGATAGGGTTGTCAATTCTACGCCCAATTTCTACAGATCGGGACCTACGGCTTAAATGAATTGCCAGCCACTATAAACATCTAAACCGCAGAAACTCGAACTCGAGACCTGTGAGACCGAGAGCTAAACCGCTAGTCATTTTTCCATCAGGACCCTTAAATACTCTTTATCCATGAAAAATTAAGAACATTTCCCCTGAAAATCTTCTTCCAATACTTTTCGTCATTACCTTTCCATGTGTCATTACTTTTCTTCATAGGGAGTAGTATCAAGATTCATCCAAGAGAAATTGGGTACAATTTCCCCTGAAAGTCCTCCTAGAACATCTTCTGTGATAGGAAATAGTGTTAACTTATAAATAAATTTCTACTTAGATATTATATCATCATTCCTCCATGGGAAATGAGATACAATTTCCCCTGAAATTCCTCTCGGAAGACAATATCTTCCTGCGTAAGGAATAGTGCACACATGTCAGTGCTTTTCTCCATAGGGAAACAGCATCCCTACGCCTCCTATACATCCATTAAAAATTCGGAACAATTTTCCTGAAATTCATCTTAGCTCCCTGAAACTAGCATTAACATGTAATTACATATCTACATAGGGATTAGCATCACCATTCATACAAGAGAAATTCGGTACAATTTCCCCTGAAAGTCCCCTCTGAACATCTTCTGTGATAATGAACAGTGTTTACATGTCATTCATTACCTTTGTACATAGGGAGTAGCATCACCATGCATTACAATACATCCTATTTATCTATTGAAAATTCAAGATAGATTCTACTGAATTTTTTTCCAAGTCACATCAATTTCCTCTATAAAGAAAAGCTCTTACATAACAACGCAATGTTTAATTAATGAAGTTGTCAACAAAATTATCCGTCTCTAGTGGGACAGACGATTAAAGAGCAAGTACCTTTTGAAATAAAAACTAACAACATTAAATACTAAGAAGAATTTATAGAGCACTCTAGACTCGATCAGAATAAAAGATAATGCTCTTGCGGTGTTCCAAAATGCTCCTAATTGTCCAACTTTCTTAACCAGCCCATAAAAAGACATAAAACAGTACTTGAGGACATGACAGTTGTTAGAAACCTCTTGAAGACTTTCTCTAAATTCCATCTGAAAACGAATTTCAGGAAAGTGTTTAACTTTTTTGACAGTTGTTCGAACGTTCCATCGACACTGCTGGTAATTGTCTTGGACATTGTTGATTCTCGACCTTTCGGAAAATAATCTTTCTTTCTGATCTTTTTCTTTGCTTTTTTTTTTTGTCACTCAAAAGGCCAGACTAAAAAACATCTCAAATGGAGAGGAACGCATCGATTTTAATTAAAGTCTTCAAGTAAATAAAAGGCATAGGTCGCAGCTGTAGGAATACCTTGGCGTTAGTAGGTGCAATATTGGAAATGCATCTTTTTGGAGGGTGAACTACACTTTTATGTTTCATTTAATTAAATTTTTTGGGGGTGAATGGAAAGTTTTTTGTGCCTTTTTCCTTGAAAATACTGTTAAATATCTATTTTTCCAGGAACTTATTAAATGATGCTTTAACATATTCCTTTTTGAAATCAAAGTAGATTGTATTAATGATCCAAATTAAAACTCATCCAATTAATATTCATTTAATTAGTGGTCTTATTTAATGTAGAATTTCAGTCAATGACATTTTTGAGAAACACCTTGCACAATTCACATTTTGTACATTACATTTACATATTTTCTAGCAAAATTAATTACATGGTTAATTAACCGCGAACTCGAAATTTTTCCATTCAGGAATCCATGAATTTTAGCTTAATCGATTCAATTGTGTGAAAAATTATAAATCCACCAATTTTTGTGACAATTTTAGTTCAATACCCCCTTTAAATTAAAAGTTCATATTAACAGAAGCTAATATGTATTTTAGGAGCACTTTATTAAAAAGAAAATACAATGAAGATACTTTGCATCGCTGCTAGTTAAAAATAAGATAATTTAGAATATTAACGAAATATGCATTTGAAGCATTAAATTTTTTGGGACGGATTTCGTTTGAATTATAAATAAAAAGAATTTTTGTCCTTCAAAATTCAGATGATATTTTCAATATGCATATTGAAATATTTTATAACATCCATAAAAATTAATATCTCTATCTAAGTCATATTCTTTAAAAATAATGATTTATTTGATTATTTTTATAAAAATGTTTCACATTCCATTGAAATCAAACACAAATATACATACTTATTACATAAATCATACATATAAACTATTAAAAAATTAAATGTTTATTGGTATTTCATATACTAACTTAAAATCTAACTTAAAGATTTTTTTTTATAAAACGAAGTTTCCAAGGTTTGAAAGTCTTTTTCGTAAGCTTCGTAAAACAGAGCTATAGAACAGAAAAAGAAAAATTCTGAAAATGGTTCATAATTTAATTATTGCTTATTACATTCTTATGGCGATAATTGAATGTTCAAGCTAGACGCTTACTAAATTATTACATAGGCCATGGAGTTTTCTTGCCCCTGAAAATTATGCATGCAACGCAAGCCTTCCATAGATCGAATCCTGATTGTTCCTGCATACTAGCTTTGCGCTCTATCACATAGTTAGACAATTAATAATTTTCCATGTTAAATTTAAACATAAGCACTCACACTCACATATATGTAAAATAAAATAAAGTGAGAATAAGAACACCAACACACATATATGTAGAATAAGAATGAGCATAAGCATACACATATATATGTAAGATAAAATAATGAGCATAAGCCCACACTATGTGAAGGATAAAATAGTGAGCATAATCACACACAAACTCATATAATTTTTATCCTACATATAAAATTATATGAAAAGCAACCACACACAAAATTATCAAAAAAAAGAATGGACAAAGTGCTTTTCAGAAAAAGAATCAGTCCATGTCAGTGACTCCAAACATTCTCTAGCTATAAGTGCGTTTTAGAAACAAAAAGATTCTTCGATGCCGATTATGCCCATGTCTACATATATGCATCTCCCATCGATAGTCAGGTTACTTGGTGGTAGTTTCAAAACTTTTTCTCGTATTTCTTTCGCAGGCATATGAGTATCGGTTTCTTGTGAAAGTCTTGTTGGAAGAATATATTCTCCAAATATTATTTGTAGATGGGTTGTTCGTGTATGTGTAAGGGGAATGAAACGAACTCTGATGTACAGCGAAAAAGAATGCATAGATGCCACAGTGGGTGTGGGTGTTTTTTTATTTGTGTGTATGTGTGTGTGTGTGTGTGTGTGTGTGTGTGTGTGTGTGTGTGTGTGTGTGTGTGTGTGTGTGTGTGTGTGGAATTATAACCCGAAATTATCGTTTGTTATAGCACAACTCAACAAATAAAACGTCTTATGAAGTTCATTGTAGCAGGCAATACCAGATCATATCTAACTAATATGCTGAAATAAATAATCATATTATTGGAAAAGTGCACGAAAATACTGTGAATTATAACTAAAAAAATCAATTATTCATGATATCGTGTAAAGATCAGTTTTTAGACAGATACTCAAGCGGTCATTGTCAATCAGGGAGAGCCGATCACTTTTTGGCTTATCTTAAAGATTGAACTGCTCACCCTGTAACATCTTAAACCGATCATAGACTGTGTGACGACAACTGTACCTTCTATAAATTCTATGCTTAGTTGATCAGACAACCAATATCTGTAATTAAATTTAATTATACATGATATCGTGTGGAGATCAGCTTCGAGACAGATACTCAAAACTGTCATTGCCAATCTGTGACTACTTCTTGGTGGTCTTCTATGTGACGACAACTGTGCCTTAAATAAATATGGTATTAACCAAGAGTTCTGTATATATATGTATATATAATGCTTGTAAATAACAATTAAAGTGTCCACAGGAACCTGAAAATGGCTCTCTTCTTGAAGCCATTATAGGTCCAGTATAGGCCGAGACATTACAATATATAATCCCAAACGACGTCCTTATATATGTTACTCTGATCGCTCATCGCTAGACCTACTGCTTTTTTTTCCGCTAGACACGAGTCGGACTTACTTAGAATTAATTTTTCAACAAATTTCAAGATAGAATAAGACCTTGTAGGTATTATAAGCTATTAACAAACAAACAAATAAATCTATTATTTATTTTGCGATTTTATTTAAATGGTAAACAACTGAAATATATATTTATCTAACTCGTCAGAAATAATAAACAACCTGCCTTGTAAATATCGTACAAAACAAGTATCTTCCATCCTTTTAAATGGAATCTTTCCATCAATATCGAACATAAACACACCACTGACCTAGATAATCGTTCTAATGGAACAATTAATGGCCAATAACTTAACTCTGCTTTCTTTTACGTACAAGAAAATATGTCTGCGGTTAATCAAAGCCATACAAAATATCTATATAACTACTCTCAAATATTGAAACTATAGGAGACACATCAACTTTCTGGTAAAATATTTTAAGCGAAATATATAACCGCATAATTCATGGAACTAAGTTTGAATGGAATTTTCGCTTAATTCACCGGAGTAGTTTTTTTCAAGGAACCGTCCATTAACTCTATGCTAAAAGACATCACAACTCATGAGCAGACTAAATTGTCTTCTGAAGAAGATTGTGCTTGTAAGTTATAGGAACCTACTATAAGTTTTACTTTCGACGGTAATGCAAAACGCTTTTTTCATTAATACTCGATGATGAAGCATAGTATTCATTTCTCTAAAGGGAACATCTACAAACTTATCTGGCTTAAATGTCATTATTTTTTTGGCTGGAAATTGAAAACATCTGATAAGAACTTTATCCGAATAATCCTACACGAATCAATAATTCATCGGTTAGCCTACAAAATGTCTTTGTATTGCTGTAAGTTTAAATAATTAAAGAATAAAATTTTCTTGAAAGAAAGAAACTTTCAAGAAAAATTTAAATTCGTGCCAGCGTTATTATTATTATTATCCAGCAATTATCCAGCGTTTCCTGGGTAAAAATTAATAATTGTGACTTGACAATTTTATAAAAGCCAACAAATTCATAAAAAAAATCCTCGTCATTTTCACATTTCAATCATTCATATATATAAGGCCTAATGGCTGATTGACTAGCACTTGGTGCTACAGGATTCGGGTTCTAGTCCTGGCGGTGCCATGGATGTTTTGTGAGTTCGGAATCTATTTTAAAATGTAGGTCTCGGTCTAATATGACTATAGAGCATTGGGCATAGAGTTGACAACTCTACTACATCGTAAAAATAAAAACATCTCATGTCTCGAAATCTGCCAGTAGGTAGACGGCCTTGGTCCACCGTGGGGCTGTTGAGATAATGAAGAAGAAGTATTAAACATGGAATTCTAAAAATAAGTGAAAGAAATATAGCCAAGATCTATGTAACCTACATATAAATATTTTAAGCTGTGAAAGGCAAGATGAATTTTTTTTTTTATTTTAGAACATAAATGTATCTACATTAAAGAAAAAAAATTCATAAACAACATTTATAAATTTCGATTCTTCGATCATGTTTATGAAAATAGCACTATGAGAAGCGGTGAGAAGAAAATAAAATATTATTTCCTGGCTATGAAATAATTTGGAATAAATATTGTATATTTAATATTTATTCCAAATTATTATGGAACTATGGAGACTAAAAAACAAGTCTATGATATGAGATGACAAAAAACAAAATTTAAAAAAGTTACCAGTGGGCGTAGAAGAATTTTAAAACTGTCTATTCGTTATCACTCACTTTGTTTCTCTTTTTCATGTATCAAATTCGAATAACAGATGAAGCAAATACATATATCTTCTTCTTTAATGTCACAACAGCCCCGTAGTGGGCCAAGACCAGCTGGCAGATTTCGAGACAGAAGGTGTTTTTTTTTTACGGGGTAGAGCTGTCAGCCCTACGACCAACTCTCTGCAGTCATATTAGACGGGGACCTACGATTTAAAGTGGATTCCGAACCACTACAAACATAAATGCCTGAAACTTGTGGCATAGAGCGCCAAAGTCACTCAACCATCAAGCCCTAACTAACATGTTACGTAACACAATTTTGTGATGAATTCCCCTTAATAACTATCAATAAAATATAAAAAATTTAAATGCTATTATCATAAATTAATTTACTTATATTTTTTTTCCAATAGAATAAAATACGAAAATAATAAAGTTAAATATTTAATACAACTAACCTTTCTTTTTTATTCTACTCCAATTAATATAATTTTCAATGAAATTGCACACAAATTGCGACTAGCATATACCCCCAAAATTAAGCAACCTCTCAATTCCCAATCAGTTGATACTTCGCATAGGAGGTAAGAAACCTCCTATTCTTGAAACAATATCCACTGTCGGCTTTGTTGTAGACACTGTTTCAAAAAACAAGGAGGCTCGATGGCTTTTGGAATATTCGGCATCTTGCCTCATTAGTCAGACTACCTGGCCGAAGGTTTTCGGGTTTTCTCCCATACGAAACATAAATGTGTGATAGTTGCCTCTAAAAGTCCTCCCGGAAGGCATTGCTCTCCTTCTTCAATGACACGGAGCCAAGTTAGACTTCTACCTGCGGGTACTCCATCACAACGGAAGCTGTCCCCCTTTTCCCTCCATCCATGAGTAAGCTACTCATTAGATGTCCTTCCCACACTGCAGAACACTTAGGATTAGACACACACAGCACATAAGTTTTGAGAAAAAAATTAATATAAATATTTTATATAATCAATCTTTTTCTTTTATTCTTCTGCAATTAATATAATTTTGAATGAAATTGTACACAAATTACTTCTAGCATATCCCTCCAAAACGAAGCAACTTCTCAATTTCCAACCTTCTCAAGGGGGTAAGAAATCGCTAACCTTGAAACAATATTCAATTCAAAACCGCTCCCTTTAACCCTGACATGGAAACCATTAGCAGCCCTCAAGGACCTCCTAAACGTCGCCGTGATGAATGCTAAGAACCTTTTCCATAAAACGACTTTCAACAATGGAAGAAATATCTTCTTCCCCAATCATGGTTTTCAACTAAGAACCCCCCTTTCGTCCGTAAATTGTTGCCGTCATAAAAGTATAGTGCAGACAGGAATGACTCGTTCCGAGCGAAGCCCCGAGAATCTGGAGCGGTCTATTTGCCGATGTTGATGGCTCAATTTCGGATGGGGAATTTATTTCCGATTTATGACGGGATTCGTCTCTAGCGGGTCCTTAAAAGACATCCCAGATTGAAGGGCATTTATTAATAGCGCTCGTCCGAGATGCAATATTGTGGTGGTTTAATAAAAAAAGGAGGGTTTTCTTACGGTCTTTTTTGTTGTTTTAATGTTGTTTTACGGCATGGTAACTCAAATTTTACTGGCCACAAACGAAGCATTATCTGAAAGTTAAACGAACTGGAAAAAAAATGCGTTCTTTCAGCAGATTCTTAGTGATTGATTTAATGGACGAAAATGAAATACTTATCAGCCAAACAAATGTTTATATTAGAATTACGAATAGGAATTTTCTGTTTATGTTTCCTCATACTCTTGACCTAAAAATAATACATATTGGTTAATGCTCAAAAAAGCAAATGCTCAATTCCCAAAAGTAGCGTGTGTTATGGGATTTATGGCCGAGTGTCTGGTTCTCGGTGCCACAGGTTTCGGGGTCGAGCCCCGGCAGTGCCACGGTTTTTTGTAGTGGTTCTGAATCCACTTTAAACATATAATGAATAATATGACTGTACAGCGTTGGGCATACGGCTGACAACCCTACCTAGTAAAAAGAAAATATCTCCTGTCTCGAAATTTGACAGTAGGCAGACGGCCTTGGCCTATGGGGTCTGTTACGCCACTGAAGAAGAAGCGTGTGTTACAATGAGTATTTATAAAAACAAATTGATTCAGAAGAGATAGTGGCAGAAGTTTTAGATTTTCTAAAATGGCCAATAATACATTTAATATTGAGCTGTTATCCTCCTTTGAAAATATAAATATGCGTTCCTCATTGTCCTAAGTTAATTTACAAAAGGAGTGTTATCCTTTATGAAGATATCCACTTTAGTTCCTTCATTAACAATTGTTGCAATTGGAATAGAAAAATGAAAATCCAGCATTGGAACACAAAAGCATTTTCATTAAAGCATTGCATTACCATTTTCTACAATGCCCAATAATTCACATAATATTGGGCAATTATCCCCCCTTGGAAACATAAATATCCTTTCCTCTCTGTCCTAAGTTAATCTACAAAAAAAAAAGTTATTCATTATAAAGAGTGGAATAAAAAAAAAAGTGAAAATCTAGCATTGGAACACAAAAGCAAATTCGTTTTTGTATTTTAAACATTTTTTTTTTTAATTCAATGTTATCCTTTTATATTTAATTTTTTTAAATGTTTACTAATATAGATCATGCGTTATTTAATTTCCACATTTCCAATGTTATATCTTCATATTTTGCTTTAAGTGGTTTGTTGTTGTTTTCATGTAATATTTTGCATACGTATGCATTTATGTTGTTGTTGTTTCTTATTTCACTTAGTAGACAGCAGCAGCTCTAGACAAAGTTCAAGAACCCGTATGGTCTTATGGAAGGAGGGAAAAGGGGGCAGTTTAAGTTGAGATGAAGCAGTCGTAAGTAGAAAGTTGACTTGGCTCCGTGTCGATTCCAATGCCTTCCGGGATGAATTTCAGGTGAACTACCCTGTATGTGCGTATCGTATGGGAGAAACCCCGGAAAACCCCCACCAGGCAGTCCGACTCACAAGGCAAGATGCTGAATATCCCACACGACATCGAGTCTCCTTTTTTTTTAAAACAATGTCTACAACAAGCCTGCAGCAGATTGAACCTCCGCCTTAATGCTCACCAGCGGCGAGCGTTGCCACTAAGCCACGAATCGCCTATGTATTTATGTAATTATTAGAAGTGTTTCATTAATTTTTACTCTCATTTTCACACATTTTTATATTGTAATTATTGGGTTAAAACGGGGACACAGTAAATTCTGCGAAATTACTTGTTTAACTCAGGAGAAACTTTCAAACTTCATTTTTCGGAACAAATATTGATTAAACAAAGAATAATAGGAATATAATCATGTGTTATGGATCATTATTATTAAAACATTGTATTAGTGAAATTATAGTGGCATAAAAGAGGATATGTTTCTTTCCGATTTTACAATTATAGAAATAAATAAATAATATAAAAAAAATTAAAGTCAATTCCTACTTTTTTTTCACTATATTGCAGAAAAGTTCTGTACAAATAAAGTTGAAATTTTCCTCTTACATCTGGTGCCATCTATTGGTAGATACATGCAACTTAAATCTAAAAAAAAACTAAAATTAATTATTTAAATTTAAATAATGAATTAATATTTGAAAAAACTGTATTAACATCCAGTATCGTCCATTAAAAGTTCAAAAAAATATATATATTTGAACTTGAGTGAATGAATAAAAAGTATTTTATTAACGATTGAATATTTGAACAAGATATATATAGGGAGAGTGTGAACTAATAGTAGGAATTGAAAAATAATGTCACAATTGAGAAAAAAAAAAAAATTGAAATTTATTATTTATTTAAATGTATAATTCTTTATTATTATTAATGCAGCAAAGATCAATAAATCATTATCATGTGGTATGAGACAATGATTCTAACTTTTCCAATATTTGGCATTTCAGAATCGATATAGATCATGAGAAACTTCTGAAAGGATTACAAAAAAATTTTAATTAACTTTTCATAAAAACATGCGTTAGGAGAATAATTGAAAAATTTGAATTTCAATATCGCAAAAATCTTTTCAGATATACACAAATCTCAACAAGTGGGTGTTTGTCAAACTCAGTTTTTATATAATACGTGGGTAAAAATTGTTTTTCTTTGTCAGAAAATTTATTCTATACTCCAATATTTTTCTAAGACGTCACTGTTTTTTTTAAAAAAAAAAAGAAATAAAAACAAATCCTTTATATTTTGTAGGAAAAAAATGTGTTTTTAAATTAAAGTTTTATGCTTTTTTTTAATTACAAACTTGTTCTGAATATGATGTTGTTTAACATAGTTTTATAAAAGCAACTATTTCATAATATTTCTAATTAACTGGTGTCTCTCTTTTTTTGTTTACTTAGAGTTATAAGAACACCAATTATATGTTTTGCACTGTATTTATTAGGCATATTATTTTTAAAATCGAGAAATCTTTCGATTAAAATCTCGCTTTACAAATATTTGATAAAAGTACAAGGGCGATAATTAATTTGTTACCCAGTTATTGAATTATGTATATTGTTTCTAAGACTTGTCCTTTCTCAAATCAAATTAATTTCAGCTTTTCAAGCTTTATCATCGTTATATGTTAAATTTACAATGGAGAATATAGTAAATGAATTATTATGTTTATGTTTTACTAAGTTTACTAAACATGAACATTTTCATGTTTTACTAAGCGTGAATTATGTTTTACTAAGACTAACGATTTGCCAATATCAAAATGTATGTGCTCTCTATTTCATGTTGAATTATCCGGCTTTCAGAATATAAAAAGATAATTATTCCAATATTTTGAAAATATTATCTACTGATATTATGTTTTTGACACTTAATTTAGTCCCCTCACTTAACATTATATATTAAAATACATGTGATAAAATAAGATAAATTGAAATTCGTAAATGATTTCATTTATTTCTATTTGTATTAGTTTATTAACCTAACGGCTGTTTTATAATGGTTTATTTATGTGTCCCGAGTTCCTCAAACTAACTCCCATTAAAATAACCAACTTTAAATTCCAAGAAATTCCTAACTTCAGGATAATAGGGAATATTTTCCTAATAGTCTTTTCTGGTATCTCAAACATTAATGCCAATATTCTCTGTCGACCATATTTGTCTTATTTTTGTTTGATAATAACAATCGTTATTTCTAGTAAGTTGAAGTTGATCATGTCTATTCCTTTAACTCAAGCCTGCCTTGAGGCAAAGCAAGAAATTATTTCCTTTAATGTATTTTTCTCAGAACAATTATTTGCCAAAACTATCTTGTATCTGCAGTTACAGTTGCCATTGCCCTAAAGCAACGATTTTAAGGGCTGCTCATGAGAGTTTCTTCAATCATTAAAATGCCTCCTTCAACAAATTTTCTGAGCAACTTTAGAATGCAAATAAAAAAATTGGAACGATTCAGTTTTATCTCGAAAGGTTCCAAAGTTAAGAATTCAGAATGGTAGTTCAGAATTATTCGATTCGTCCTAAAATGACAAATTGCAATGCGAAGAAGTCGTAAACTATAATTTTTGAAAAGTTTGGGTAATAAATTTTTCTCAAAAAAACAATTATCCTTGAAAATAGTCACTGAAGTACCATAAATAATGCAGTACTTTAAAAATAAATATCACTAATGCTCAACAATTCTAGTATATCTTTGCGTCGATGGAATTTGAAATGACAATTTTCAAAATGTTATGGGTTTAATCTAGAAATATATGTAATAAATATTCTTTTATCGCATGTCTCATAGCACTGTTTAATTTTTGTTACGACAGACTTAATGCAACGAATATGTAAAGCTCCGTCAAAATATTTTTTTAATTTTACAAGGGTGAAATACATTACTGAATGAATGGTGAATTTGACACTGGTGAAAAATGAATTCCAACATCAAGAAGAAATTAATTTAGAAAAATGAAATTTAGACAAAGCATTTGTCTAGGTAACACACAATGGCTGACATAGAAAATCCAACACCATAAAAGAGTGGGTATAATGCGATGAAAATGGTTACACAGACACAGAATGTATACGTCAATAAGTGGTTTTATTTACAAAAAGATAATTTTCTCAGCAATTAAATATGCAGTGATCAGTAGGAAGTAGGACATCTCTCGCTGGGAAGAAAGCATCAAATCAAAGAGATACAAATTCAATTAGCATGAGGAAAGAGATGGAAACCAATATGCTCTCAACCTAACCTCCACAATTCGTCTTCCAACTGAAACTGAGAAACGATGGGCAATCACATTTCAGATAGGTTAGAGATCAGGAGACATTGCAGATCAAGAATACAACGGATATGCTTCAAAGCTTGTCTGCTGATGAATGAAATCCATATGTGCTGTCTCACATTATCTTATTGGAAAATATCACTTTACAGTCGCTGAACATAAGGTAGTACAATCGGCTGCAGCATCTCATCAACGTATCGTCATACCGTAAATTTTCCTCTGATGCATACCAAGGGTGACATGCTATCGGGTCTTATGGCACCCCAAAACCTTATTCAACTTTAACGAGTAGCATGACGTTTAGCAATTATGTTCGAATTGGACCTTTCCAACACCTCCAAATTTTCACCAGGCGATAATCATAAGACAAATAAAACGAGACTCATCACTGAACATCAGATTGTGCCATTCTGTAGTCCAAGTGACCCGTTCCCGACACTATAACAACCTTTCAAGTCAATGAGGTGGTGTCAATGGCAGTCTCCTTAAAGGGCGGCTTGTGTATAAGACACTTTCAGCTAATCGTTGTGAAACTGTTCTTCAGATATTGGAGCATCCAAAGTTCCCTGCACTTTCCTTGGAATGTCGACAGTTGTTGATTGTGGACCGCCACTACTTCTCTTCGCGTGGTCAATATGGGCATGTTGTTGCACGGAAAGCACTGTGTTTTCCCCTCAGTGGGCTGTTCGTGATATACGTGAACCCCACCGATCTTCCACCCTCACTTTTCTAACTAATAGGGAGCTACGCAACTCTTGGGACATGGGTGAAGTGTGAAGAAAGTTCAGATTCAAATTTTTCATATACGAGGTAATTCGATGGCGATTGTGACAACGTGTGTACAAAGCATCTCGCATCGATAGTCGGACTGCCTGGTGAGATTTTTCCGAATTTTCTCCCATACGACAAGCGCATGCGAGGTATTAACCTCTAAAAGTTTTCACAGAAAGCACTGTGCTGTCCCATCGGGGGACTGTTCATGATATACATGAGGTCCAGCGATCTTCCACTCCACCTTTCTAACTGGTAGGGGACTAAGTAGTCCTAGAGAGAGGGATGAGGTGTGGAGGAAAAAAAGGAAGTTCAGATTCAAATCCACTAATGATATACATTCAAATACAAAGTATATACATTCAAATACATACAATTCTCTACATTCAAATACAAGGTGAAGGTGAAGTTTGTAACAATCGATCGTCTCGTATCAATAATCAATCGGGTAACTCACTAGAAGTTGTCCTAGTTTTATCTCATTCGGCGAGATAAATGTTGTTATTGCTCCTGAATGTCCTCTGGAAGGCAATAATCACTCCTTTTATCTTGTAAATGACTATCCGTGGCATATTATGTAAAAAAAATTAGATCTCAGGGGTAAAAAAAATACAGGTATATATACATTAATAGCTATATTAATAATTTTAACTAATGTAGCATTAAATGTGCATTTATCTCAATTGAATTGAAAATAAAAGATTAAAAATCTTACTTTTATAATGTAAGATCATAAATACGTCTTTAAGTTCCTTAAATATTATAACTTAATCATGTTTTAAAATCTAACACACGATAATTGTACATTTATTTCGGTTTAATAAATAATGCAGTGGTGTTTAAATTTGATCATTGAAAAGAAAACATCAGTGGACCTTGTAATTTAGAATCATACTCAAATAATGACTACCTTTAAAGTAATTCTGCTTTTTTTGAGAAATGTTTAAATATAAAGGTCTTCTTAACATGAAGGGGCTATTTTTAATTTTTTTAATCTCTTCAACGACAAATTCTTTAAGTGAAATAAAAAAAAAAATGCATTTATTTTTTGTTCGATTAAATTTTATTTATTTTTTATATCAGAATCGGTTCAGTGAACCAGAACAAAAATTTGAGAACAAGACATTTAACTAATTTGAAAGAATTCAACTCTACTGATTATAAGATGCTTTTGCTTGATTAATAATGGATTTTCATCCACATCGGAATGAAATAAAAAAAAAAATTCTTAGTGAGAAAAGAAATCTGCATTCTTACAAGAATTATTGATCTGGTAACAGTGGAAGACAACGCGCCTTTTTTTTTTTTCCAGCTGAACTAGAGAGTGGATCGTTCAATTGTGCACCTATAAACTCTTTCCTGCAGTCGTAAACAGGAAACCTATCACAGACAACCAGCGTATAGAGAAAGCGAACAGCGATTGAAAGAGCGATCCAAGATTATTTCTCAGACAGAAGATCGAACTGTCTGCTTTGATGAATCCTGAGTAATGAATGTCAAGGTCTCGTCTGATTACGAATAAAAAAAAACTATTGTTTACCAACTCGAAGGTAAACTCGATAAAAATAACGCTTTGTTGTTTCGAAAAGAACGAAGTGAGATAGTTAAACTCTACAGGAACTAATATTTTATTACTAGGAAAATTATAAGTATTGTTTTCGAGAGAGAAATTTTTCGTTACTTGCAATTTTTGTTCTTTGCCACTTTCAACATCTCTTTGATTAATTTGTGTCCTTAACTACATTCAACGTTTCTTATTGGTTAATTTTTTTAAATTTTTTTGCGAATCCTTATTGGTTTATTTAACTTACTTTCACGAACTATTCTTATAGGTTTATTTAACTTACTTTCACGAACTATTCTTATAGGTTTATTTAACTTACTTTCACGAACTATTCTTATAGGTTTATTTAACTTACTTTCACGAACTATTCTTATAGGTTTATTTAACTTACTTTCACGAACTATTCTTATAGGTTTATTTAACTTACTTTCACGAACTATTCTTATAGGTTTATTTAACTTACTTTCACGAACTATTCTTATAGGTTTATTTAACTTACTTTCACGAACTATTCTTATAGGTTTATTTAACTTACTTTCACGAACTATTCTTATAGGTTTATTTAACTTACTTTCACGAACTATTCTTATAGGTTTATTTAACTTACTTTCACGAACTATTCTTATAGGTTTATTTAACTTACTTTCACGAACTATTCTTATAGGTTTATTTAACTTACTTTCACGAACTATTCTTATAGGTTTATTTAACTTACTTTCACGAACTATTCTTATAGGTTTATTTAACTTACTTTCACGAACTATTCTTATAGGTTTATTTAACTTACTTTCACGAACTATTCTTATAGGTTTATTTAACTTACTTTCACGAACTATTCTTATAGGTTTATTTAACTTACTTTCACGAACTATTCTTATAGGTTTATTTAACTTACTTTCACGAACTATTCTTATAGGTTTATTTAACTTACTTTCACGAACTATTCTTATAGGTTTATTTAACTTACTTTCACGAACTATTCTTATAGGTTTATTTAACTTACTTTCACGAACTATTCTTATAGGTTTATTTAACTTACTTTCACGAACTATTCTTATAGGTTTATTTAACTTACTTTCACGAACTATTCTTATAGGTTTATTTAACTTACTTTCACGAACTATTCTTATAGGTTTATTTAACTTACTTTCACGAACTATTCTTATAGGTTTATTTAACTTACTTTCACGAACTATTCTTATAGGTTTATTTAACTTACTTTCACGAACTATTCTTATAAGTTTATTTAACTTACTTTCACGAACTATTCTTATAAGTTTATTTAAAATCCTTTCATGAATATTTTTAATTAAAAAACTTTATTTAAAGAATTTTTAATTAAGAACATTTTTAATTCCTTTCACAAGCTTTCTAATGCATAATGTTTATGTACAAAATTAATGTGCAATTATTAAATAATTTTAGTAAAAAAATTAATTCAGAAGAAAAATTAATGTAAAATTTTTCCAAAAGATCGTCTGGTGAAAGCAAAAACAATTTTATTTCAAAGTGAAAATGAGATAATCGTTTGGAAAAAATGAAAAGAAAATCGTTTGGAATTCTATATATATATATATATATATATATTTTTTTTTTTTTTTAAGAGTGCTGTTATGCTTTCTGTTCTTACATTAAATTCTAAATTATATGGGTAGCCTTTATATTGGTCCAACTGATTATTTATATTCATTAACCGATTATTTATGTTTTTATTATTATTATGTTTTATTTATTTGATATCGTCAGTAATTCAATAAAACAAAAAATTTTGAAAAATACCAAGTACACAAAAACGACAAATATAAGTTTGTAGCTAATGAACATTGATTAATAGTAAATTAGGAACAAAAAAATTTCATGCATATTAGTTTTATAGTTTGGACTCGCGAATTACAAAATACAAGTTTATGGGTACAGAGTACACGTGTATTACGTCTATTAATATTTTTTAATCAAAGGGTAAGTGAGGGCATTTGCATGCGTTTATAAATCTCAAAATCCGCGTATAACTAATCTATGCTGCCGGTTCTGTATCCTGATCATGAATTGCTTTGTTGCGTTTCTATCACGATAGGATAAAAGAAAACTCTAACTGTGGGTCTCCACTATAGAGTAGTAATACTAATAGTACGAGCATCACTATTTCTGTTTAGGGTAAACGTACATCTTACGTGACTTTTACTTTGTAGTTTAACAAATATGATGATAGTTTGGAGAGTTTTGGCGACGCTCTTTACTGTTGGCTATTGCTTCTCGATGCTGTTGGCGCGAAGGGGAAAAAAAGTTTACTTTCATGCATTGATTTCAATAGAAATTATTCATTTTTTTTCCGGCTGTAAATAAATGTAAATTTTATTTTTCTAAATATTTGGCATTTATATTCTATTAATAAAATTACTTGAGTAATATTTTCCCTCCAAAATGTGTACAAAATAAAATATTCATTTATATGAATTTCTTGTAATGTTTTATTATATTTCATATACAAAATGATCAGAGTTGTAAACAAAATAGTATTTCTTGTATCTATTTAGCAATGTAAAGAATGTAATCGAATTATTATATTTATGTAAAGCACATAGTTAAATAAATGCATAACTTGAGAAGGAGAATTTCAGTCATGTTTTGCAATTTTCAGAATCGTTTCGTAGCATGTTTATTTTCGAATTAAATGATTGCAGGAAAAGTGAGTCAAGAAGGGATGCAGCGCCAATTTTATAACGAAAAGAACAAAAGATATTTCCCCCAATTTTTTGTTCTTTTAGAATAGGGCGACGAGCTCTATTATATTGCTACTCTATAATTTCCACAAGATACTAAAATCTCTACATCATAGAACGCCACCAATAGGAAGCCATATATTCTTGATATCATACATCTGAGTGGTTGGAGTTAACATTGAATTTTAGCATTTTAGAAAAATTTCTTAAGTAGTAAAAAAAATGCTTTGTTTACTATTTTTTACTGTGCTTTGCTTACATGAGTTACCAAATCAAAGAATACGATTGAAATATCGTAAGTGTTGAAGTGCCTAAAAAGTTTTTAGGGAATGAACACTAGCTTATTTCTAAGTAAGCACGTAAGACAGTTAGTTCGGACAGTTAAGAGTCAAAATTTACAATTTGTTTTACCTCAAAATCTAAGAACTAGTGTTTGCTATTGGATCCGTGTATTCTTATTTTCAGCCATTATAACAAATATTTGTCTTCAAAAACACAGATTCATGGAGAACGGGTTTCCAACGGTGTTTTTTAATACGTGAGTACCCGTCTAATTTTATTGCGTTTAAAATTACTGTAATAGTAGTGCGTATAAATTTCACAAAATGTACATCATGCATATTTCCAGCTTCACGTTATTACGAATATCTAAGATGTAGTATTAGTATTACAGAATATTTATCATATAAACATTATGTAACTGCCAATAACACAATGTATTACAGCATGCAGCTCTCGTGTAGAAGGGTATAGAATTCTAATCATCTGGTAGCGTGTGTATAGTCACAACTGCCATCATCGGTTCTGCACACTGTCCTGAATGGCGATGACAGCTTGTATGAATATTGACACACAAAACGACAATTGGACTGCCTCGTGACAGTTTTCTAGATTTTTTCCTGCACAACATGCAAATGTGAAGCAATTATTTCTTCAAATCCTCCCATAAAATGATAATTATAATCCTATGTGATATATATAATATATAGGGAAATGATAAATACAGGTATATGATCGGAAATAGAAGTATATGATGATAGGTACATTGATCGGGAAATTCATCAAATATTTAAATGCTATATCTGAAGATGGTTAGTTCAGAATTGTGCTGGCAATTGACAAAAAAATATGAGGAGAAATTTATTATTCATCTCAGTTAAATATATATATATATATATACATCCGAAAGTTTTAGCATATATTGGATCAATGTAAGCAAATAATAATTTTCCATAATTTAACAAAACAAAAACAAATAATAGGTAAATATTTCAACAAAATGATTTGGTGGATTTCAGATAATAAGAAAATTCCTTTGTGCGAAAAAGTTAAGTAATAACAACAACAAAAAAAAAAAAAAAAAGAAAGAAAGAAAGAAAGAAAGAAAAACAATTCTCTGATGAGCGCGCGTGAGGAAGGGAGCAAAAGAGAAAAGAAATAAAAAATAATTCTTCATCAATATAAACAGGTGCGGGACTGAATGGCCGATTGGCTGGCGCTCGGTACCACTCGGCTCGGTTTCGGGTTCGAGTTCCGGCGGTGCCATGGATGTTTGTAGTGGTTCGGAATCCACTTTAAACCGTAGGTTCAGGTCCTAATAGGATCGTAGAGCGTTGCAGAGGCATTGTTACTCCGCGTCCGTGGCTTATCTTCAAGTGACACGTGCCCCCTGGGTAATGCAAAGTGAGTACACGTCTGTGCAGCTGTCTAAGTGTTTGCCAGCTGCGTTAGAAAAAAAATATATATAAACAGGTGCAAAGTATGCAAGAATTTATAGCCATTAAAAATATAAATAAAATTCCCAGCATTCCAAAATCATTTTGCAGCATTTTAACATTATATTCCACCATGCGACATTTCGACGACGAGAATGTCGTCTCATGATAATTTCATTTGATTTATATATATATATGGTTGAATGGATCTGTAAATTATTTTATATCACTAGAATTTATATGCGGAATAAATTTCATTTATTAACTCTCTCTCTCCCTCGTGTGTGTATCTTTTTCTAAGGTATAACACTAATTTTTCTGGTGCATAGAAAAAGTTACGAAAAAATACAAATTAGTTCTTTTTAATTAAATAAAACTGTAATTTTAATATATTAGAATTAACAATGAATCAATTAGCAATGAATTATAATACTTTGTGATATAACAATACCTTATATTGTTATAATACTTCTAAAAAAATTCATTGAAATATCAATGCTTCGTAATTTATTTTAATCAATATCGTTTTTTAACTCATTTTATGAACAGTGCTGGTGATTAATTACTTGATAAAATATAGCGAAATAATTACGAAAAATTTCATAACTAATTAGTTCTTTGTTAAATTAATTAAATCTTTTTAATTAAAAAAATTAATTTAAAATCATCATTATATAAATATGACAAGGCATTATATTTTTATAATACTTTAAAAAATAAATAGAAACATCATTGTTATGTAGAAATTTATTTTTATAACAATATATGGTTAAAATCTAGGATACTGTACCCCTGAGGAAGTCGCTAATCTTGCAACCCTGAATATTTCGCCAATTTCTTTAGGGTTGCAATACTATAATTAGAGGAATTCGTAGCTTCATTTTTCAAGCAATATAATGACTATCTATTTTTATTGTGATTATATTATTATTTGCAGTAAATAAGAACAGAAATATATATTCTTTTAAATTAGTATTCCAATAAATTACTCATTATTCCAAACTTATTCTTACAACGTACGTTGGTCACTGATTCAGAACATAAACAATATTTATGAAGTTGCCACTCAGGAAAGTAAAAAACAAACGAGAAAAACGATTTTTTTATTTATTAATAACTTATATTTTATTCTTAAATAATTAATTTCCTTTTTAAAGATGTTCGTTTAGTTAGGATTTTGTGACAACCGTAATTAGAATTCGCTCGGAATATTTGAAGCTTTAGCTTTTTAGAACGTTTGTTAACGGTACAATTTAAATTTTAAATAATTAAAATAAATTAATATTAATAAAATAATGTGTCCGGAACATTTGATAATTAGCTGGCAGAGTGCATGCGGCGGCGCCAGCATAAATGTGACATACAAATAATTTATGATTTCACCGATGGAATAAAATGTTTGTTTCCACTGCAGAGGAAGGACATACCTCAATAAAAGGTAAGTTATTCTCTAGTTTTTTCTTCTTTTTTTATCTTTTGTTAATATTAATTTATCATTCGAATTCGGCTTCGTAAAGAACATGACTTATTTTATGACATTACAAAAAGAAGAAAAAAAAGAATTGGCGAATAACTTTGGTGAAATTTTATCGTATCGAAATTTTATCAATTAACAGCGATTATTATCTTTGTTTAAACGATACTTTTTTGTGACTTAGCAAAATAAAATTCCACATAATAATTTGGCGATAAAGCGATTTAATTTGGTGCGAAAGCAATTTAGGAATAAAATGTTGACAAAATAATGATATATTTTGGCGTTAAAGCGGCAATATGTGGCGTAAAAAGAAAACATTAAAAAGTTGACATAATAGTGGTAAAAATTTGGCGATAAAGCGATATAAATTGGCGTAAAGGCATTTTAGATATAATTTTCTTGGCATAATAGAGCTAAATTTCGGCGTAAAAGCGGTTTCATTTGGCGCAAAAGTATTTCAGAGATAAAAAATTTTAGTGATAAAAATTTGGCGATAAAGCATCAACTTTTGGCGTAAAAGCGCCTCAAAAAAAAAGATTCACTTAGTGAAAACATTTGGCTATAAAGCGATAAATATTGGCGATAAAGCATTTTTGGCTTAAAAAAGTTATATAACAAAATTTGCTTAGTGAAAAATGGCTATAAAGCGATAAATGTTGGCGATAAAGGATAGTGATAATATTTGGCGTTAAAGCGATAAACTTTGGCTTCAAAGCCTTTTCAGGAATAAACTTTGACGTAATAGCTATTTGGCTGCTAATGTTGGCGTAAAAGCACTGTTTGGCTATACATTTTGGCGAAATAGCACTTTACAATGAGACCGAACTTAGGCAACCTTTTTGTCTGTTTACTTGGCGATTTGGCAACACAGTAAAGGATTTTGGCGTAATATCATTTTACCGCTCAAACTACCTGGCCCATTCATTTCTATGCTTACTTACCGACTTGGCAACTTGGCGATGTGTTTGGCACAAAGGGTACAGGATCCTAGATTTTAACCCAATATATTTACCTAATTTATTTTATAACAGTATTAGAGCTTTAATTAAGCAATTTATTTTTTACTCGATAAAAAGTAACTGTGTCATTTTTATGTATATATTTTTTAATTAAAATGGTCAAAAATAGAATACATGTTAAAAATATATTAATGAACAAATGAATTAAATTTTTACAAAATTGAAATATTAAAGATGAGTTATATCTTATAATGGAAGATGTAAAAATTTGTTAATATTTTAAAATAATGGAAGACTGAAAAAATTAAGATCTTAAAATGATGAAGGACTTATTTAAAAGTAATTGGTAAAAATCTAGAATCTTGTATCCTTTGAGCCAAATGCATCGCCAAGTAAGCATAATAATGAATGCATCAGTAGTTTTCGTGGTAAAATGATATTACGTCGAAATACATCACTAAAATGCCAAATCGTTAAGTAAACAAACAAAATGGCTGTCTAAATTTGGTGTAGTTGTAAAACGCTATTTCGCCAAAATTCATCATCAAAAGTCGCTATTATGCCAACATTAGTAGCCAAACTTTGTCACTTAATCGCCAAATTTTATCATTTTAATTCCTAAAATGCTTTTTCGACAAATATTATCGTTTTAATACCAAATTTTAGCACTAGTATGCCCAAAAGATTATGCCTAAATTGTCTTTATGCCAAATTATATCGCTTAATCGCCAAAATTTTACCACTATTATGGCAGAATTTTAAAGATTTGCTTTTACGCCAACTATTATCGCTTTAATGCTAAAATATATCACTATTTTGCCAAAATTTTATTCCTACATTGCTTTTACGCCAAATTATTTTATGGAATTTTGTTTTGTTGACTCACAAAAATATATCATTTTAACAATGATAATATTATTACTATAAAATTACGCCAAAGTTATTTGCTAATACGCCATTTTTCCCCCTTTTATGCAAAAAATATTTCATGTAGTTCAAGACGCCGAATTTGAATGATAAAACAATATTAATAAAAAAAAGAAGATACTAGAGAATAACTTACATTTTATTCTGATATATTCTTTGTTGAATACGAAAATTTCTTCCGTGAACTAATGTTCTAAAACTAGAAAAAAAATTTTAATTTTCCGCTCGAATTCAAATAACGGTTGCCACAAAAACTTTAACTAAACAGAATTAAAAACAAACACCACAAAACTACAAAAATATTTAATACGTTCGAGAGTCGTTATCTCCGTGAACTAATGTTTTAAAAATAAAAAGTAAAATTTTTAGCTCCTATTAAAATAACGGTTGTTACAAAACTTTAATTATGACACAACAGCATTAAAAAGAAAATAATCATTTGATAATCAAATATAAGTTATTAATAAAATAAAATAAATCCTTTTTATTATTTGTTTCGTATTTTCATGAGTGGCAACTTCATAAAAATTTATATTCTATATCAGTGGTCGACATACGTTATAAGAACAAACTCATAATCAATAATTTATCGGAATAATTATTTAAAAAAATATATATTTCTTATTTACTATGAATAAAAATTCTGTAAATAATTATCAAAGTATCAATAAAATAATCATTATATTATTCGGAAACAGAAGTTGCAAATTCTTCTAATTACAGTATTACAACCCTAAAGAAATTGGCGAAATATACCGGATTGCAGGATTGGCAACTTCCTCAGGGATACAGTATTCTAGATTTCAACCAAGCAATTTATTTCGAAGAGTTATGAAGTAATACCTCATTATCAAATGTGAGAAAAGAAGTCTTTTTTGATGAAAAAAAATAATATAAAACTTAATTAGATTATTTTTAATTTCTAATTTTATTTTATTTTTAAAATTGTATTTAGTATTTTATTTCGTTAAAGTTTAGAAATGTTTACTTTAGAGTGTATTATATTTAACATAGATATTTAAACAAACCAGGCAATGTCAGATTACATTATTTAAATCGAATTATTTGAAATACTACTATTTTTGTATTCATGAAACCTCCAAAAACCTAAAAATATTTTATTTTCTGTTGCCAGTATAGAGTTGCCATGTTAACATAGAGTCATATCTGCTAGTTTGCAATAAAGTTATATGACATTATTACATTTATTGCATTGTCGATATATTGAAAAGTTTTATCTATTTCAATTTTGTAATTCACATTCTTTCACTAAAATCGAACACTTTTTAAACTGGCATGAAGATTGAAATAATTAAGAACACCATGGTGCATCAGACAAATTTTTTTTTTTTTTTTTTTCTATTTTAAATTCGAAATCTAAGCGTTCTTCGCACAGCTGTAAGCTGTAAAATAAAAGTAGTGAAAACTTTACATAAAATGAAGAGTTAGAAAATTTTGCAAACAAAACTGTTGAGTCAGCAACTTTTCTACCGGCCCAAAAACTCGTGACAGAAAAAAGAAAACAATATTTCAAGAGTTCTTTCAAGAACTAAAACACTTGAAAAATCATTTCGAGATATATAAAGCGAAAGGTTTTATTTCAGAATAAGTGATTGAAGATTTTATGACCTTCTTGAGTTTGAAGAATATGAAAACGCCATTTGCAGAATATTCTATTTTCAGATGGGAATAAGATCCTAATGAAAATTAGATAAAGTATTTTCTTCAAATATGTCGAATAATGAAAAACAGCAATAAGCATTTGAATTAGAATAATTATTAAATTGAAAGACTACTGTATCATAAGAATTATTATATAATTATCAATAACATTGGAATTGAATATTATATATTTATCCATAAAGCATTATATTCATAAATAAATATTCTATACAAGGATCACTATATTTTTCACTACAGAAATAGATATAAATTATAAATGTATATTCATTTTAAATATATAGACATTATCATTTCGAAACATATATTTCATTTAATGTATTATTAAAAATATAAGAATTGTAACTGTGCTTCCTTCTACACACTAGCAAAAGCGCTCCCTGTGGCGTTTGGGAGAAATAGTCAGTCGCCTAGAGACTCTCATCAGAGAGGAAGTACAGCCAAACAAAGCGCTTCTGTTGAGAAACGTTTAGTCTACAGTCTCTCACTCCGAGAGGAAATATATTTAGCACAACCCTGTGCATTAGTTAGATTACAGACTCTTAACCAGAGAAGTAGTGTATTTCGCGTATCCTACGTGTAGGTATGTATTAGGTTTCCGGCTTAGAAGTGGAGTCCTTTCACGAATCTATAATTTTATATCTTTAAATGTGTTAAATATTGTATATCTCTAATTGCATGTGTGTGGTGTTTGTGCGCGTGTCAATAAAGCTGTGAGCTCTCCAATCTGTGCCTCAAGTATCTCAACCCAACCACACCCAGTTACAATCTAGTTGCCCAACCAGCACACTACAGAATATAATTAATATCCATATTCAATTTTAAAAAAACTAGAGCAATGTGTTTATAATTGTGCTGAACTTCTGAAATTAACTAATACGAAGTCCAGCTATGTTAGTATGGGAACTTTTATTTCCTACATTTTCCCCTGGGCGATCCTTTTAAATTAATATGCCAGAAAATCTTCTTTTAGGTTCGAAAAGACTGGAAATAAGCCCGACTCGTGGCTCAGTGGCAACGCTCGTCGATGGTGAGCAATAGGGTGAAGATTCCATCCGCTGGCGGCATTGTTGTAGACACTGTTTCAAAGAACGAGGTGACTCGCGTTTGGGATGTTCAGCCTCTTGCCTCGTAAGTTTAACTACCTGGTGGGAGTTTTCTGGTTTTCTCCCATACGATACGCAAACGTGGGGTAGTTCCCTCTAAAAAAAATCCTCCCGAAAAGAACTGCTATCCTTCTTCAGGGTCAAGAAGCCAAGTCAAATTGCTACTACGAGTACGGTCCGACTTTCGAAATGGGTGCCGCTTTTGCTCATACCAGACTAAAAACAACAAGGCGTCGACGATTCAGAGCGCTATTTGAAGTTGTTCAAGCGATATAAAAAGGATTTCTGGTATCGGTATGCGACAATGGATGAAGAATGGATCCACTACTACATACCTGAATCAAAAAGATCCTCAGCTGAGTGGATAGCAGTATCTATAGTGGATAGTAAAGGAAAAAGTTGTCCAAATCGACCAAAAACTCAAAAGTCAGTTGGCAAGGTTATGACATCCTTATTTTGGGACGTAAATTTTTGTTCATCGATAATCTTGAGAAAGATAAAATTATCAATAGCGAATATTACAAGTCATTATTGGATCGATTGTGTATAGAAATCAAGGGGAAGGGGGAGAGGAATGGCCTCAAATGCAAAAGAAAAAAAGTGTTATTAATGCCAATAAAGACAATGCCCCGTGTCACAAGTCAATGAAAACGATGGTTAAATTGAATGAATTACGCATTCGAATTGCTTCCCATTCACCGTATTCTCCAGATCTGGCCAACCAACGACTACTGGGTTTTGCAGACCTCAAAAAAATTGCGCCAGGGAAAGAAATTTGGTTTAAATGAAGAAGTGATTGCTGAAACTGAGGCCTATTTTGAGAGCAAAAATGAAATCGTTATACAAAAAAAAGGGACATTGAAAAGTTAGAGCCTTGAAATGAATGTATCCTTTTTGAAGGAAAGTATGTTGACGAATAAAGTCGAATTTCAAAAAAAAATTTTGTTTTTTTTTGCTTAGACCGGAGACATTGCGTGATGTGTTATAATCTAGTTATTAAATTAATTATGAAACATTGTTTTGGAAAAACAGAACCAGCCAGCTGAATGTTCTCGAATTTAGTAAATTTATGAAACAGCAACAATGGGAACTTAGATATAAATCCCAATTACTCTGCCCAAAAGAGTAAAGATTATGGGAATAAGAAGTGTTCTCGAGCTAGATAAAGCGCTATATCGTAAATCGCTCATAATCACATTTGCGAAGTTACATTAGGTATAATAATTATGCTTTAATTACATTTCGTACTATTGCAAAGAGAGAAGTTTTTAATATTTAATGAAGGAAATTTTATCTCGCAAAAGGAAAGACTTTTTTTCTCTTACATTTTTTTACACCAGTAGACCAAATATGTTGATAAGGCAATAGTTTCGTAAGTGTGTCCGTTATAACGTCAAAAAACTACTCGACCGATTTGGCTGAAAATTTCGCACTCTGTTTTTATTAGTGCCAGCAGAGTTTAAAGAAAATTTTCAATGAAATCCGATAGACTTGTTGCTTTTATCTGTATAAATAAAAGGAAATGTTTACATATGTGTGCCCTGTAGACTAACACTACTCAACCTATTTCTCTGAACACTTCATTTCTTATTAGTGCCAAAAATATTTAGAGATTAAGAAATCCGATAGAGCTGTTGTTTGTATCTATATAAATAAAAAGAAATGTTGGTATATATTATAGACTAACACTACTCGACCGATTTCGCTGAAAATTCCGCACTCTTTTTATGAGTGCCAGCAGTGTTTAAGCAATAATTTTTAATATTTATATAATTTAAAAAAAATCTATTATATATAATTCCCGTGTCACGATGTTTGTTCGGGATGAACTCTGAAACTAACAATCCGATTTTAACTTTTTTTTTTCTTAAATGTGTGTTATGTTCCAACTTGAGAGATACGATAGTTTTTATACAGATTTTTTTTTATTTAAATGCAAAATCGACGATTTTCATATTTCGTCATTTGGCGCCATTGACGTCATTTGGCGCAACTAAAATTTGCAATTTCTCATCCGATGGACGTAATTTTGAAAGTACATTCAAAATACAAGGTCAGGTGTACCATAAGATCGGGTCGTTGATGCCAATACCTAACGAAGAGCCAAAATTTCTTCAAATTTATTTTATGGGCAGTTCTGAAGAACGTGTGACAACTCGATGTCAGTATAATTTTATCGAACAAGCAAGTACAAAGAGCTATTGTAGAATTGTTGGAAAATCTTTTAGAAAAGCATAACCAACTTTTTAAATTATTTAACAAATTTATTTATTTTGGCGAAAGACAGATTATCAAGAAATATTGTTCATCGCTTAGTTCTTAGTTAAATGAAAGTAATGGTTATTAAAAATTAAATTTGGTAAAATAATTACAAATGAGTGTTAAAAATCAACATTATCTACCTCATTCATTAAATTAATAAAAATTAAACATTTTCTATTCGTTGAAGCTCAATTTGAACTTTTCATCATTCTTTACCATTCACTTCCTTAACAATACCAATTATAGTATCTAATAATTGAACGAAATACAAGAAAGCCACAGCAACGCGTGGCCGGGTCTGCTGGTTAATTATATAATAAATATAGCTTTTATTTATATGAAATAAAGAATCCTGAAATGTTGGTATGTGTGTGCCCTATAGGCTAACACTACTCAACCGACTTCACTGAAAATTTCATTTCACATTAGTGCCAGCAATGTGTAGAAAGAAAGAAATCCGGTAAAATTGTTGTTTTTATCTGTATAAATAAAAAGGAAATGTTTATATATGTGTCCCATGTAGAATAACACTACTCGACTGATTTCGCCGCAAACAATATTCATTACACATGGTTTTCATGTGCCTCATAGAAACATAATCCCATCGCATAAACAATATACATATCTGGTATACATAATTCGTAAAATTCCTCATATTCAGTACCCTTAAAAAAGATAAAGAAATTGTACAAAATCCGTGGTACACATAAAATGCGACAACGAAACTGAAAATCCTTCAACAAACACGATATCAAAAGAGTGGAGAGCTAGATCAGACCTGATGGCCAAGTGACAAGCGCCCTGACGAAAGGTGTCACAGATTTCGAGTCCCGGAGGTGCCATGGATGTGTATAGTGGTTCGAAATCCACTTTAAACCGTAGGTCTAATATTTGTACAACTCTACCCCATTAAAAAAGAAAACATGTCATGTCTCAGAATTTGACAGTAGACAGACAGTCCTGGCCCATCATGGGTTCTTTTGCGCTATTGAAGAAAAAGAAAGATAGCTAAAAAAGATCGATAAACTTCGACAGATAAATAAAAAAGCATATGTATCTAAACAACCCATACAAAACTAATGTATGGAACAAGTTGTCCATTAAATAAACAAAAGCCAAAGAAATATTATTTATATATATATATATATGGTTCTCAGATAATGGTGTTGGAAGATTAATGTTAAAATGATACAGAATTTTGTTTAACTTAAAGAAAAGTTTAGTTCAAAATCTTGACAATAGAGTGCAACTTTTCTGGAAAGAATGGGAGAGAGTTAATAATTGCGAAACGACAGCATTTGCACTAATTTGAGCGTTATATTAAGATGTTATATATGAGTTATTATGATGATTATTATAGTTATGATGAGATTCATAATTATTTTTAGACGTATAATCTAAATATTTTTGATTTTCCTAACTTTTTGGAAGAAATATGGATGTTTGTGAATGGTTCGGAATCCACGTCAAACAGTAGGTCCCAGTCTAATTAGCCTAGTAAAGTGTGCAAAAAATGACAGTAGACCGTCAAACCAAATTTTTTTGGAAATCAGTGTATTACGATCGTTTGATAGTACTCTGTTTTCTATTTTGCGTCTTAACTCCTCAATTATGTTTTTATGAATTTAAAGGCTTTAAAATGCATACATATAGGAAAAAAACTGGAAATGAAGGAACAAAAGATAGTGGACAAGTAATTTATTAAAAGCAATATTTGTACTACTGTGTCCAAAAAGTAAGACCAATTTTCAATTTATATTTCCCGTGAATATGATATTTCAATTTTTTTTTTTTTTTTTTTTTTTTTTTTTTTTTTTTTTTAAGTGGTTGGCACTGTCCTTGACATCTGTGGGAAATTTTACGTCAAAATATTCATTAGAGTTCGAGTTACGCTTGGTTTTGTGAGATGCTAAAACTGATTCCGGCGATTTTTGAGATTGTCTGAATTAATTGAGCAAAGAACTTGCATTCAATTTTGTTTGCGGAAACATATAGAATGTTGCAGAAGGCATTCGGTGAGCATTCCTATATCGGAAAGAAATGTTTACAAGTGGTATAAACATTTCAAAGGAGGCAGAGAACGCGTTGAAGGCGAAGAGCCCTCTGGTCGACCACCAACCTCAACTGACGAAGCTCACGTCCAAAAAATTAAAGATTTGGTGCTTGCAAACCGTCGATTTACAATTAGAGTCCTTGCTGATGATGTTGGAATTTCAAAATTCCATTTTAAAAGATGATTTGGGCCTCAAATGCGTCAAATCTCGATTGGTACCGAAAACACTGAATGCGCCAGGTCGCACTGTAGTGATTCTTCGTGACTTTTTCGCCAAAAATGAAACCCATATCGTTCCACAATCACCGTATTCACTTAATTTAGTATCGTGTTACTTCTGGCTATTCCTTAAACTCAAATGACCACTCCGGGGACACCGTTTTGAGTCGATTGAAGAGACATTTCATAAATCGTCGGAATCAGTTTTAACATCTCACAAAACCAAGCGCAACTCAAGCACTAATGAATATTTTGACGTAAAATTTCACAAGGACAGTGCCAACAACCTAAAAAAGAAGAAAAAATTGAAATACCATATGCCCGGGAAATTTAAATTGAAAACTAGCCTTACTTTTTGAACTGGATGGAATGAATAATAATATGTGACTAATGTAGATAAGCAAGGGGTCAACAAAACGTGACATTAAAGACGATTTTCTCACTCCAAATGAATTTTAGATGTAACATGATTAGCAGAAAACCATCTAGACAACTTCAACTATAAGAAATCACTGAAATTTATTCACATTATTTATTATTATTCACATTATTATTTATTTCACATTATTATTTATTTACATTCATGTACAGTCTCTGGCCGAATTATTATACTCATCACACACTTTAAGAATATTTATTAAGCGAAGCGTCTCTTTCATTATTTGTGTTTGTGAAATGGTACAGTCTAAAAATAATCAGCCTAAATAGGTTATTATGAAATCCTTATTAATAAATGTTTTAAATGTTAATGTAATGCAATATTTATTATCATTATTATAAATAAATAGAAATGAAGTAATAATAAATAAATACATTTATTTTTAATTTTTAGTCGAGTAGTCTTTTACAGCAGATAGAGCCAAAGAAAGAATGAAGAGTTCGAACATTTTGAAATACATGAAAACTCATAAAATTTTGTAATATTATTTTGGGGTTATTTATCTAAATATATTAATAAATAATCTATTAATAAAATCGAAAAAATAAATAGACTGGGCCTATATACAAGTTACCCATAAAATTTAGAACGTAATGTAAGGAGCAAAACGCATAACAGCAATCTTAAAAAAATATAAAAACTATACAATTCCAAACGATTTTCTTTTCTTGAAAATATCATTTTCATTAAAATAAAACTGACTTTGCTTTCGCTAGAAGACTTTTTAAAACAATTTTACATTTTTTTTTTTTTTTTTTTTTTCTTCTGAATTAATTTTTTTTACTAAATTATTTAATAATTACTTAGTTATTTACTAAATAAATATTATGCATAAAAATGCTCGTGAAAGAAATTTTTTAAAAAATAATAGACCAATAAGAAACTTAGAAAGTAGTCAAGGACACGAATTAGTAAAACGAAATTAGTCAAGGACACGAATTAACTAACGAAAACAATTATTCAAGAAAACGAAAAACTCTGCTCTCAAAAACAATACCTAAAATTTTATGGGTAAAAAAATAAAACCCAAGTGTTTAATAACTAATAATTTTGAACTGTTTGTCATGAACAACCAACCAATGGGCCAAACTAATCATCAACAATCATCAACATCATAGCAATTATCAACTTCGTGGATAACTGTTATGCATTAGATGGAAGAAACCTCTTCAGGCAACCTGGCTGTCAATATGAGGCATTTACTCACATTGTCACAATCATCATCGAGTCTCCTCATTTCTGAAAGCAGTGACTGCAACAGAAAACGTCAGCTAATTCGAACTTAAGCTATCAGAACATCCGCTATTATCGTGGCAGATATTAATTGTACATTTTTACAAACTTTTTAGTTTAATAATTATTGTTAAATGAACAATATTTTACTTGAGTTCGATCAAATATCTTTTAACCATAATTTATATTAAGCTAAAAAAACTCGATTTCCTACCTTTAAGAACTCTTGCTTGCTCTCTATATAATTTCCAGCAGCTGTTTTCCAAATGCAAGGTTTTAAAAAGTACTAGAATTTATAAAATGTAAAATGATAAATAGATGACACGAGAAAGCATTGTAGATATTCAAATAGTCAGACAACACTTTTTCAAAAATAATCGCTCGCAACTTTAAATAAGTTAAAAAAACAATTAAAAAGTAAACAACTTTAGATTTAAAAAAAAATGCTACAAATAAGAAGAAAGAAAGAAGTTGCCCTCTTTTTATTACATCATAATCAAGCGAGTTGGGTTCAAAGTAACAAGTTCAGTTAGTTTCAAGTTCACAGTAAATGTTCATTACACATTGATAAACCGTTTTATAGGGCTTTTTCTGCATATTTATCGTATACAGAAAAAGTCCTATAAAACGTCTACCTGTTTTCGGAACTATGAAGAGAAGATAACAACACACATTGTTTTATCCTAACATCAGAATTTATTATCACTATTATTATTATTATTACGGTGGGATCGTAGCGAGATAATAAATTAAATACATTGATATGGTAGAATCGTAGCAGATTTGACCAGTGGCGTAACTATATCATCTGAGATCCGTGGCAAATTTTTCGAATAGAAGCCCCTCTATGCAAAGTATCACCACTGTTTTTTCTTTTTAATAAATTAGAAGGAAAAAAAATTAAAACATGAACCGATGAAACAAAAAGTAACATAATAATGACGCATGGAGAATCCGCGAAACAAGGGATTTCCCCACTTTCTGGAAACCTCCGACTTACCAGCGAGAATTCCCACTTTTAATTTTGTAAGTATCTTTTCAAGACATAGATTGTAACATGTTACTATGGAGATTCCATAACAAGTGAATTTAAAAATATTTCAGTGACACATAGGTGGCAGCGGGAATTCGCACAAAAACATGAACCGATGAAACAAAAAGTAAGATAATAATGACACATGGAGAATCCACGAAACGAGGGCCTTCCCCCACTTTCTAGAAAAGTCTGGACTTACCAGCGAAAATTCCCACTTTTAATTTTGTAAGTATCTATTTAAGAAACAAAGGGATTCCATAACAAGTGAATTTAAAAACGTCCCAGTGGCACATAGGTAACAGCGGGAATATCCAATTTTTATTTTGTAAGTACCTATTCACGAAAGAGAAAAGGTAAGTCCAAAGCATCGAGATTACTCGTACGTAACTATTTCTATTACTATTACTACCCAATGCGGTATATTTTTCATACAAATGAATACGTACAAAATCTAGATACACATTTTTCTTTTTACATTTCCTTCTATTAGCTCACGCTCTCCCTATATATATCTTGTTCAAATTTTCCGTCGTTAATAAAATACTTTTTATTCATCCACTCAAATTCAAATACATTTTTTTGAACTTGCAGTGGATGACACTGGATATGAATACAGTTTTTTCAAATATTAATTCAGTAATTAAATTTAATTAATTAATTTTAGTTTTTAAGCTGCATATATCTACCAATAGATGGCGCCAGATAAATTTGAAAAAATGAATGAAAATTATTTATAAAGGACTTTCTGCAATATAGTGAAAAAAAAAGTAGGAACTGACTTTAAATTTCTTTTTTTTTTTTTTATATTACTTGTTTTTTTTAAGTTATCACTATCATGAATGGCGCAACAGCCTCATGGTGAACCAAGGCCATCTGCCTAATAGCAGATTACGAGACAAGAGATGTTTTCTTTTTACGGGGTAGGGTTGTCAGCATTACACCCAACACTCTACAGCCATATTAGAGCGGGACCTACGGCTTAAAGTGGATTCCAAACTACTACAAGCACCGCTGAGACTCGAACCCGAAGCCTGTGGCACTGAGGCCAGAACTCTAATCACTCGACCATAGGCCCCTAAACGTATCACTTCAGTAACTTAAATTTATTAAATACAGAATTAATAAATTTTACTTTTTTTGTAATAGTAAATGTCAGGCCTTTCCTGTACTCATAGCCTCTCAATATTAAAATACTGGAATTGAATTGCGAAGAAAAAATGTTTATAGAATTAATTCTCTTCCAATGATATCACAAACGCTAGACTAGGCTGTGATTACAGTAATTCATTTATTACATTTTACATTTATTACAATTCATTATTACATTTCCCAATAGTTGTTAGTTGGAGAGAAATTCATCAAATAGAGAAAATGCCTCATAACATGCTTTGGTAACTACAAAGTGTAGATTATTCACTAATTTATGACCCTATTAACTGTAATTAAATATCAAATAACAGCCGAAGTAAAATATTAAACATTGCCAAGGTAACTGCTTTCTACCCACATAAGCTTTTGGTATTATAGATCTATACATTGTTTCGCCAACGGCCGTACCATGCTGAATATACCGGTTCTCGTTAGATCACCGAAGTTAAGCATCATTGGGCGCGGTCAGTACTTGGGTGGGTGACCACCTGGGAACACTGCGTGCCGTTGGCAAATTTGGGACCTGAATGGCCGAGTGTCTAGCGCTGTGGCGCTCGGTGCCACAGGTTTCGGGTTCGAATCCCGGCGGTGCCATGGATGTTTGTAGTGGTTCGGAATCCACTTTAAGCCGTAGGTCCCGGTCTCCTATGACTGTAAGAGCGTCACGGAGCAAAAGTCAGGCTTCTACCTACGGGTGCTCCATCACAACAGAAGCTGCTTCCTTCCCCTTCAATCATGAGTCCATATGGGCTCGTGGGCTTGGCCAGCAAAGTGGGATAAGAAACAACAAAACATACATTGTTTAAATTATATTGAGAAAATTTGGACTTTAATTGGTCATAAAAAAATAGTTATATAACAAATGAAGATATCCATTTAAATATCAGCAAAAAAAATTTATCCATAAATAGATGTGGTTGTTATAATTGTCTATACAGTCCCTGGCCATATGGCATTAATAGCTTTAAAAAATAAAGCAAAATTTTAAAAAAAATGTTTATATTTCTTCAGTAAATATCCTCAACATATAAAAGCAGCATTTTTAATAATAAGCTATTACTTGGTGTGTTTTATAACAAAATTTTCAAAAAATAATCTATAAATTACTAAAAATTAGAAAATTAGCTCTAGGAAATTAATAAAAAAATTAAAATAAATATGTCAAAAAAGAAGATTTGCAAAAAAATTATCTCCACATTACTGGCACAAAATAACTAGTATAGAACAAAAACCGGGTTTCTAAAACTAAACTAAGTAATTTTAGGGTTGCTCAAAAAAAAAAAATTTATAAACAATTGAAAAAGGTTTGATTAATCTCCTAAAAAAAAGGTTTACAGAAGAAAAAAAAATGAAAAATAGTTAAGGAATTAATTTTTTTTTTATAACACCTTAAGGAATTAATTTTTTATAAGAAAGGGTGATTCATTTTCTTATAAATCAGGCAACCAGCCTAAAAAAATTCGAAAACAATGAGTATATATTTTTTAAAAATGATTATATCATGAGGCTGATAATGGTAAATGACAAGAGAAAATATTTAAGCATGCAGAGCATGTTTGTTTTTTACATTTTAACCAAATGAAAAAATTCACACAATTGCCACAACACATCAGAGGGATTTTTGAATTTCATTTTTCAGAGGAAAGTAATGATCTATACAGCTCAACATTTTAAAATTCCTTTTAGATAGAAAAAAATAAATCAATGAAATACAACTGTCTTGTTTTCATTAATTAGAGGTTCTGTAATAAATACTTTAACAAATTATAATTTATTTTTTGCAGTTAAGATTATATATATATATATAATGTATAAAATACAACATATCAATAAAAAAAACCCAAAAGAGAACTACAAAGGAACGACCTACAAACACAATGAGCCTTCTCAACAGTATTTGCTACCTGTAAATCGGCATGTATTTCGCAGAAACACAATCAAATTGCAAAAAAAACTATCATAACATTTGCAATTCAAAAACCCTGAAGCACTTAACATTCAGACCCCTCAAAAAAGAAAAAAGTAATAAAAAAATTCTTCTGGATCGGAAGTGAACATAAGCTGAAGTAACAAAACTAAAAATCATTAGACAAACTCAAATATTAAAAGGGTAAACCACTACAACTGCATTGGTGATCAAAAAAGAACACAATTAAATATATAACAATAGAGTGTAAAACAAAAGAAATTAATTACAACATCCTGAGGCTAGCTTTATCAAAGAATGCATACACTTTTATAAACCATGCTATTTCTGCTTGCTAGATGCCTGGATTCAAGATAAAAACATATCTAGCAACTTACTCGAATAACATGGAGTAAAAAGAATAATCTTCAAATTCAGGGGAATCATTTATTAAATACTTTTCTTTGCAATACTTAATTCAGGGGAATCACTCTTTAAATACTTTTCTTCATTGTTGTTGAATGTATTGTTGTAACAGATGGAATTAAATTCTGAGCAATTGATTCTGATTATAAATAACCAGAATAAATATATAATCTTTGCGAGCTTTGTATTCCTGAAGAGATTAAAGAAATTAAAATTATGCACCTTTTTATTGTAAAATAATATTGGCAAGTTTGTTATTTATATTTACATTAACTAATGTTTAAAAGAATTTTAAGATTTAAATAAATGTACCATTTTTAATATTCATTAGCATACTTTTCTGGGTTTTTTTAATTTTTATGCACTAATATATCATGTATAGTATTAAATATAATAATAAATTAAAATATATATGCTAACATACTTAAAAAAGAAAGCAAATTTATGAATATTTTAAAACTTAAGTCAAATGGGTCAAGAATTTGAAAAATTCCACTTACAATAGAATTGAAATGAAGTTAGCATTTTTATTAATGAAAAAGCTTAGTAAGCTTAGAAGCTTACTAAGCTAGCACTAGTAAAGCTTAGAAGCTTTACTAAAAAAAGAAATTGAGAATCTGATAATGATTTTCGCTTATACTAGCATAGGTCGGTTCAACCATTTTAGAAACTGTTCGAAAAAATATGCAAACTTAATATAAAAATTAACTTAAACTTAATTTATTAAATATTAAACTTAATTTAAAAATATAAAAACTTATCAGTTGATAATAAAAAAACTGTTCAAACTTAAAGAAATCAAATGCAAAAAAAATTGAACAAAGCATTTTTTTTAATACTGTAAAAGTAAAATATTTTTTTACAACTAATGCCCAAGAGAACAGACTTAAAAAAAAAAAAAAAAGGAAAAAGTAGTACCAGATTTCCATCAATTCTAGGCCACGTAATATTATTCACAGTCTTTAATAAAAAATATTTCATATGATGATAAAATAAAACTCATGCTAGTTTACAAATTTTTTAATCCTCATCCAATCAAAACCTCAAATAAGTAATATGATGCTGCTAATAAAAAAAAAATTCAATTGTTTTACATCCAAGTACGAAAATCCAGTTAAAATGGGGAAATAACTCAAATATAAAAATAATATTTCCACTGGCAATAAAACTCCATTACTTTATTAACATCAAGGAGTTATATTTAAAACTTGTGAAACTTGAAACATCAGTGAACCATAGTGATGGATATTGAATTAGTCAACAAGGAATACATTAAAATCAAAAAATTGTTTTCTACAAGACTGTTGTATTGCCTTCAAAATTTCTTCTACAAAAATTACGGCAGTCAAAAACAAAAGTTTGCTGTAAAAATATTTAGATCCAATCAGTTGAAAATAAAAAATTTAATTGAGCCAAGAAAAAAAAACTGTAACAATAGAATTTGCTTTAGTAAAAATCTATAGTAAAAGAGAAAAGTTACAATGAAATATATTCCAATAATGATTCAAGAAGAGAATGACGAATGACATTTGAAGAAATGCTAAGCTAAATTAACTCAAAGCAAAATAATTAGAGTTATAATTTTCTAAATAAAATCTAACCACTGAAAGAAGCACAAAATTTAAAAAAATTTCATAAATTATAATATACAATAAAATGTAAGAACTCTCAACTAAAAGTAAATTCAAAATTAACATTTTTTTTCCCCCTCATAGAACTCGATTATATCTGACAAATCTCTTGATTACAATAATATTTCCAAAAAAAAAAAATTCTTGCCTAATAGGATATTAAAAAATGTGATGAAGGAAAAGTGTTATATAAATATTCTTATAACAAACCCCTGATTACAATAATATTTTCAAAAAAAAAAAAAAATTCTTGTCTAATAGGGAATTAAAAATGTGATGAAAAAAAACATAACTAATCACTTTATCGGAATTATGACAAGTAATTCTGTTAAGTGATTTCTCTTTCTTTAAAAAATTTATTTTGAAAAATATCCTAACCTTGCATTTATTTGTACTATTTCTATCTTTTATATAACTTGTAGAACACGGTTAATGTCAGTAGTTAAATGACTGTGTTATAAGGGATTAACAGTATTAAAGAAACTAATGTAATGAAAAAAATAAAACCAAACAAGTGCACAGTTTTAATCTTGCAATAATTTTACTGAACTTTCATTTACAAAAATAGGATGAGCACTTATGAAAGAAATAGAAATTTACAGCACAGGAGGTCAATGATTCATTTTATGTTTTTAAACACATGAAATTAGCTTTAATTGTGGCATATACAAGAAATACAGTAAAACAGAAGCAAATGATTAACAATTAGCTTGGACCATACTTAAAATTTATAATCTTTCCTGAACAGTGTGTAAGAGCATAGTTTATTATTATTGATAGTATTCTCAAGTTAAAAAATTGTGTGATGCAGGGTGATACAATAAAAGACAAATTTTCATTACTTACAAAAGTTTTTAATGTATCAATGATGGTTTGAATATGAAAAAATATATTTATTAAAGTTTAACTTTGATTAAATGCTCTTTAATATTAAAAAGCATTATATAGTCCTTGCTTAACTGATCAGATAAATCTTCTGCTTTCTAACAGTACTTTGAATTAAATGAACCACATAATTTGTCATTAATTTAATATATAAATACAAGAATCACTAATATACAATTTTAAATATAAACTCAAAAATGTGGATGCATAATACTTATGCATGATAACATTCTATTCATTTTTTTGTTAAGATTTATAAACATGAGTGTACACCCATATTTGTGTATTGCAATCATTCAAGACATGAAATAATCCACAATTGCGTCACCCCGCATGATAGCAATCCACGTGCTGCAAGCAATGAAGTACAAAAGAATCGAGCACAAAATGAGAAAGTAATTTTTTGATGACATTTTGCAGACTCAAATGTTGAACCTATTTTTTGTACTAATGACAAGATTAAAATTGTTCTACGATATCACCGTCGAAGAGGGCGTGATGCTGGACACTGCAGGAGGTACAATAGGACGCTCTTCTAGCCTTTCATAGTCCAAATGGAATTCCTTTGCCACCTTCCGCCAGTTGTCTGCATCAAAAAAATAGTACATTCCCCTTTCAAATGACTGACACTTTTCTGTTGGATTCATACCAGGAACTCGAGTGATCCAAACCCGTTCATCCTTATGGAATCGCCAATCTCGATTGTACCTGAATAAGCGCATGCACAGAAAAATTTATTGAACCTTCTTTATTATTGTTACATAATGAAAACAATACTTCCTAAGCACCACAAATGTGTAACACATAGTTTACACTTGCAAGTAAAATACAGATAAAAACAAAAATACAATGAAAAACTAAATCAAAATTGTAAACAATATAATTATGTAAATTTAATAGACAAAGTGCATTTAATGAAGTTTCTAAATTAGCATAAAGCCAGTTGTTATGAAAAATAATAAAACAAGAGGGAAAAATTGAATACATTTCCAAATATAAAATAATTTTTTTAACTTTTTACTAACTTAGTAAAAAACATATAAATGCAATAATTAGGTTTTATGCATATGTTTATTTGAATTTTTAATAATATCAATCTTGTAAGAAGAATGTTAAGTACAAACTAATAATAAATAAAAAAAATATAGTAAACTACTTATAAGCATAAAATTGCATACACATAAGATTCATTAAAGATGAATATTCTCTAATAAAATCTAAAAATTCTTTGTTGGAGAAGTATTTCTATAGATACTATCAACTTTATTTCTTCCCATTCACAAACATGGACATAGAATTAAAAAATATATATTCCAAGGATTACAAATCAAAATAAATTGTATGAAAAATATTTTTAGACATGTTTTTCTGTATTTATATATTAACTATAAAATAAATTGAATTTATTTTAAACTAAATGACAATTGAGAAATTAAAACAAAAAAAACAGACTTACAGCTCTGCTGCTGCTGCTAGTTGTAAGACATCTCCACTGAACATATAAAACAAATAAAATAGTAAATCTTCCCCATATCGATTTAACTTCACCGGGGCAAGTTTATCCCGAATATTTTGATTGACCAAATATTCTGACGGAACATGGAAGTCTGGAACAAAACCCACTTCTTCACATAAGGATTATATCATACTTAGCACAGTCTTATAAACAATACAAGAAATTGAAAAAGAAGTTTATATATCATTTTGAGTTTAAAATACAATTAACATGAGGTATAAAACAGTGCGACAAGGTGGAAAATGCCACAATTATAATTAAAGGAAATTGTTTTATTGAAAACAAATTTTAAAGTAAAATATTTTAAGCCAATTAATCTCCATATCAAAAAATACTATGCACATGATATTATGCTATAGTAACATAATAAAAGCCCCTAAAATAATTAATCTGGTTCATCTTTTCACCGCATTTTTACCCTTATAACATAGAATATCTAATGTATTATCAAAAGATCAAAAATGTATTAAAGCTACTCATGTTCAATTTTAACTCCCTCTAATTCAAATATGTGCAATTCTGCTGCTGCTTTTGATATATTTAATCCTGATCTATTTAGTTCAGTAAAATTGGTTGGATTTTTGATGGGAAAAACATTCTTTGATGAATTTTATTTGGTGAAAAGAAAATATATGAATTTACATCATTTTCAGGATTAGTAATTTGCTTTTCTGTGATTTTTTTCCCCCTGAGGATTAAATGCAATAAATCAAAAATTCAAACAAAGACAGTGGATAAATACTTTGAAAATTCTATTGTGATCATCCTTAAGTAATACCAAAGTCAATACACATATTTCTTGTACACAGCCGATTTTCAGATTAAATTGTTATGCATTTCATTAATTATAAAATTTATATGAGACTTCATATCAAAGCATTATAAATTAAATACAACATAACTTGTTTAAATTTATTTTATTTCATTTGATAATTTGATCCAGCCTTTAACTTGAAGATTGATGATTCTACCCCCAACAAATCGGAAAAAAAGATATAGGAAGAAGTTTTAACTATGAAAAAGTTTTCTTAAGAAACTATAAAAAAGTGTAAATCAATCATTAATATTAAATTAAATATTTTAAAGCAATAATAGTTTTAACTTGTGTAGTAGCATAATTTTTTGGCAACAAAACAGTTTCCTCATTATTGCTTATATTTCATAAACAAAAGCCCAATTTAAAAGTACAATAATTTTTAATCAAAATAAAACTCCTGTTAATTATGTTTTTACTAAATTAATTAAAATGGTTTATTTATAATTTAAAGGAAAATCTTGGGTTTAAGGTTATTAAATTGTAAATATATGAAATATGCCTTGAATACAATTTTTCATTTTTGAAAGAAAGCCATATTTTCTGGTTAATAGAATAAAGAGAACATTTCTGAATGTAATCATAAAATTAATTTTTATATATGTATTAAAACCGATTTAACTACATTTATAAAAAGATAACATTAATAGATACCTATGTCTTGTGGCCTGCAAGGATGTTCTGACCAAGGACCAGCAAAACTTGGATACAGATTACTAAAAACAAAAATTATAAACACTATACATATATGTTTCTATAACAACAAGATACAAAAAAAAAAAAAAAAAAAAGTGAATTGTATTTTTATAAAAGTATCTTTACTTTTCATGATATGAAGCCATACTTAGTAATTAATGACATGTAATGAATACTTAGTAGTTAATTTTTATTATTAAAAATAAACTATTTTTAAAATGAAATCTTTTATACTTGCATAAGTGGTAAAATAATTCCATGATGCTTACAGAAACATAATCATAAGTAATTAGATATTTTAATATATATTAGGAAAAAAACTTATATGTTAAAATCATGATAATAAATTTAATAATAAACCATGTCTATTATTTTAGACATATATGTATCTTCAACTTAAAATGAATTAGTAATATTGCTATAATAGCAAACTAATGTTTTTAAACAAAATTGAATAATATAGAAGTATAGTTTGATTTCCTATGAATAGTTCATAAACATTCATGAAACAAATCAAAATATTTTTTACACATGCATATAGAAAATATACTACATTTTATATTTTTCATAGCATTGTAATGATTTGTGCTTGTTTGGAAAGAAATTAAATTTTTAAAAAAAATTTCTACAGTTTTTTCTACAGGACTGTAGACGACAAAAATGCACATGCAGAATGCATCACTGTTATTTAGCATCAATGGTGACACAATTTAAAAACATATGTTGGTAAAACAACAGTTTAAGTATTCATAACTAAGGAAAAGTAAAGCACCTATATCCTTTGTTTAAAAATTCATAAAATTTCTTATAGTCAAATTCAAGGATACTTCTTTTGGTAAGGTAAAACTGGAAGCTATTAAAAACTTTCCTTAGAATAATGAAACTTACAGAAATTTGCAAAATTGTGTTTTTAAGCACAAATTTGGAAGGGTGGGATGTTTAATACTTTTTTAAGTTTATAGCTGTTAAAAGTTACTAAATAGATCATTTTAAAATGGCAACATTAAACAACAAAATATATCAATTAGAAATATTTCTTCTGTTATAAGCACTTGAATGGAAACATTGGCACGATTCGGAGACAAAATTTCCAGTTTTGTAGAATATTTTTTCATTTAATGAACTAAACTAATATATAAAACACTACTTTAAAATTATTTATAAACTTCTTTTACAAGCAATTTGATAGACAAGATTTTAATTTGAGAAAATAAAAGCCACATCAGCAAAGATCTTTTTAAAATAATAAGATTTTTTTATAACTATAGTTGGGTATCTTTTCTCTATTATAAAACAAAAATAAAATTAAACAATTCTTAACTAAGAAGTGAAATAAAAAGATTAATCCAACATTTAAACTTACTCTGTTGTATTGAGATTCAGACCCAATGTTGTTAAATCACTTCCTAAGGCTAGAGAAACAAGTTTGGGATCAGATTCAGCAGCTCGAATAAAGGTCAACAGCCCAACCATCCCAAATTGGTCTGTTACCATACCAGGTGGAATGTTAGTTACTCGACCTATAAATTTGCAAAAAAAAAAAAAAAAATGCATATTCAAGAATTCAATATATATATATATATATAGTTCAATATAAGAATAAATGCTTGTATAATATTTTGAGGTTTTCTTTTCAAATTAATCACATATATAATAACACACACATAGATTTTCACAATTCTAAATTACATACAACATTAATATGAACAGAAAAATCGCGCCCACATTAATATACTAATTTTAAAAAAAATATTAACTGTTAAATATTCATGTACTTCTTTCAATGATAAAATAGTTTTATGCTTTTTTTTTTTTATGAATTACAGGACAAATAAAGAAACTTAAAAAAAAAAAAAAAGAAAGATATTGTGTGTTAGTTTGTCATTATAAAATCATTCAAAATGCAAATCAAGTAGTCTGCTAATCAGGTTTTTTTTTTTTAATTGGATGAAATGGAATAATTACACTTTTAAAGTGATAAAAATGCATAGATGCCTTGCAAAGAAACTAATGTTATTTATTTCTTATATTAGGAATATATCTTTATCTGAGAGCAACCACATTTTTTTTTTCTAATCACACAATGAATGATAAGAGCATAGCATCATTACACCCTCACCTACAAATATAGACATAGACATAGATAAAAAATGGAATTTTAAACTAAAATTTATTGTAAAAATGTATTGTTTTTCTTTATTGTAAAAACCAGTAAAAATGGTTTTAAAAAATCAAAAAATGAAAAATTGTCTGTCCCATAAATATAAAAACTATTTTACAACAAATTTAAAAATATTTTTTATTCTTATATTTTTATATTTTAAATCCTTTTTCACAGACAATTATTTGTTAACAATTCCTATAAGTAAATATCGTGACTTTTGTCACTTTGACAGGTTTAGAATATATTTTTATAATTTTGTTGAAATGCTAAGGGAAAAAAAATATTTCGTAAATTTTAAAGCAACCTATGAGAAGTATTTATTGAATTTTCAAAAAAGTAAAAAATTATTTAATAAGAGAAGATCTGATTAATGAAAGGAAGCATCTCCATGAGATGAGAAAATATTAAATATGGTATAGTATGTTAAAAAATATGTATTAGAACAAATATGTATCCGCATTTGTAGTATGAAAATCATGATTAAGAGATTCTTAAAGGAAAATTTTCGAAAAAATGATGAAGAAACTGCATAAAGCACACCAAAAAGCACAATTGAACTTTAAATAGCACACTCTACTATATTTAAAGATCAGAAAAAGTACAATTTTGATGAACCCAATAAATATCAATTTTATTGCATAATTTAAGAAATGAACAAAAAAGTGTTCTTAAAGGGTAGAAGATTAGACTAAGGTAAGGTAAATAAGTAGGAAACTAATGATTTAAGTTTTGAATTTAATGGCCGAACATTCTTGGCCTTTTGCAGTAAAAAAAAAAAAGATGACTCCTACTTCAATGTGTTAATTTAAATTTTAACTCAGAATAATTTTACTTAAAGTTAAAAAATACTTATGAAAACTTTACAAAAATTGATCCCTACGAAAGTGCTATTCTTATTTATTTTTTTAGCTATTTTTCACATTCAACAAAATGTGGTAAATTTGGCATTTATCAAAAAAAAAAAAAAACAGTTTTGCTTAAAAGAAAGGTCTTTTTAGCAATTAAATATTTACATCTGACAGGGAATTTCTAAATATCTTGTTTTTCAGATATTGTAGACTACATTCTCAGTTTTTACATTGTTATATATACAACAATGTCAGAAAATCTATTATACTTTTCATGGACATAGTAGGAACAAATGCATAAAATGTCAACTTATAATTTATTTGCATAAAATCATACAATTGCTCATACCATTGCCAATCTTATCAATCGTCCCATATAATAATACTAAACTCGTATAATATACATTTAGTTGACAACTGCAATGCCAGTATAATTGTACTTTTAAAGAAAGTTTTACAAAATCAAAATGAGAAAAGCTTAAATAATTACCATCTTTTGAAGTTTGTATTCCTCGTTTTTGTGATGAATTAGACTTGTCATTTGTAAAATGATTAGAATCTTTTGATGGTTCTAAACATCTCCCTGATGCCTAAAATTAACAAATCTACATAGTAATAAAGTATTAAAAATCAGTTGATTAAAGAAAATAGCTATTGTTCAAACTAGGCTAGATTTTAAATAATCAAGAATAATCATAGGAAGCACAACAAAAATATTTAAATAATTAATATTTTATTAGCTAATACATTTACAAATTACAATTTGATTACATAACTTAACATTAAAAAAAAATGTACGATTTTTAAAAAAAAAATTAAATTCCATTTTTAAAATCTCAAAAAATAGGCAATTTTTAAATCTATTCTTATCTTATATAATATGATTTGCCATCATATTATATTAGTCACAATTATTAGTATTCTAGTCTACCAATTTATTTTAAAATAACATACAATTAAAAGTTAAAAACTCTTGAACATATTGAAGAAATTTGGCACTTTTCATCTAACCATCAAATCATTTTTTTTTTTTTTTTTTTTGTATTAAATATTTTTTTATAATAATGTATAAACTTATCGTAAAAACTACATCGATTTTTCTAAATCCTTATATTTTTAAAATTAGAAAATCATGCTTATAGCTCCTTCATTCTAAACATTTCCACAATTCATTACAAAATGTTAATTACTTTTGAAAAAAGCTTAAAATTTTGAAAAATAGCTTTGATTTTTTTATAAAGCATACTATTCACTGAACAGAAGAGGAGAGGGGGGTAGTATACAATGAATTCAGCATAAATTTTTAATAAAAACTACTTACAGATTTATTTACATTTTCCTGATTATTTTCTTGTGCTACAATATAAAAAGAAGAAAGAATGTAATATTAGGAAAATTTGTATTTATCAATACATAAATAATTTTTAAATACTTAATTATTTGTACATTAAATAACAAAGCACAATAAGGAAATATAATAAGGGAACCAATTTACATCATAGAGACTTGATAAATATTTTTAATATGTGAATATTACTTATTAACAGTAATTAATGCTGTAGCCTCATATTTGCTTAAAGTTGTTTGTTAAAGTTTTCATTTTTGAAGAATTTTTAGTCCTGTAAGGCATTTTCTCCAGTAGTATTAATGATTATCTGCAACTGTTCTGTAGTTATTACAATGCCTGAATAATATAAATAAAAATACAGAAAGAGAAACTAACTAAAGCTTGCAAAAGTAATTAGAAAAAGAATAGGGAGAGAAAAATATTCGGTAAACAGGAACACAATAATATAGAGTTTCTTGCCAAAAATAAATCATCTAGCCACAGTTTTTATAAAACAATTTGCTAAGCACACAGAAATGCTTTTTCGCAAAAAGTTAACCAACAAATAAGAAGAAGTTATAAATGACTCTCTATTTTAAAATTTTCAATGTATGCAATATCATTTACTTATATTGCCTAACCATGAGAAATTGAATATATTTTTCGTGATTAATTATTTGAGAACCCAATTAAATCTTTTATAATCATATGATCATACCATTTAATATTCATATTAATATGAATATTAGATCACTAATTCTTAATTTTAAAAAGAATTTCTCTGGGAAACAATGCTACCATCAATCAATAATATTGATAAATTTAAAATATACTGTGCACTAGTGTATACAACAGCAATCAAACAACTTATTTATTCAAGTAAAATTTACTAATGTGTATTTAAATCTTGAATACACACATTGTATGCCAACATATTACACATATAAAAATATATGTGTATTTTATGGTGATAATTGAAATGCTTTTAAATACTAAATATACACATAAAATTCTTAATCTTAGTACAATATTCACTTTAAATAGCCTATTTAATAACTAAAATATAGAAACATTTGCCCATTTCAAGTTTTCAACTAAATATGAAATTAATGCTCACTTTTTTCCCTAAGTCATGGGAGAGCATAAAAGAACATAACTAGAGGTTTGCTTTGTTTTGACACTCTACAGACATTTTGTGCACACTTTAGGCTAATTACACAGAGACCTACAGTTTTAAATGGATTCTGAACCACTAACAAACATTCATACCACCACCAGGATTTGAATCTGAAGCCTGTTGTATCAAAGGCCAGAGTACAAGCCAATCGGCCTTCAGGCCACAACATAACTATAAAATTTACCATGATTTTTCTTGTAATGGTTATGCTTATTAATATCATTATAAAATGTCTAGTACAGCAATTTCAATTGTGACTCTCAACAAGAAAACATTTCGCCTATGCAGCCTAACATTTCATAAAAAAACATTTCAGTAGCTTAAATTTTATTTTAAAATTAAAAATATATATATTATTTACTTTTCACAAAAATTTTAAGTTAGAATATTAAATTACAAAAAAATTTGTATTCAATCAAATTTTTTGAAAATTGAATGTATTTAAACCAAATTCTCTGAAATGGATTATCTGCTTTTAAGAACAAATTTGTGTGGCACAACAGGCATATAATTTTTAATTCACCAATTGAATGTTACTGAGTGTATTTTATGGCTTGATCTATAACATTCGACTATTTCTTGAATAGAATAAATACCAACAATACCACGTAAAAAATAAATATTTTAAAAAATATTTGGTCTTAAATTTTTACTACATAGAACTTAAAGTTGAATAGCCAGTCTTGCATAAGTATATTGCTATCTGGCAAATAGAAAATTCCTTACCAATATATATCCAAACTACTGACAATAGCTTAAAAATTAGATCAGTAAATTGTTTTTAGATAGAAAATAATTTGTTTAAAAAGTATGTTTTTTAAGTTGCATATGTATATAATGGTATGTAATTCTTAAATAGTAATTAAAGTTTAAATTATAAGCTTTAATGTTTCAATGTTTTATCTTTGACATAATTTAAAATTTAGCTAAAGAAAATATATCATCTCCTTTAATTCCACTTGTTTATATTCCTCAGTTGTTACACCCCACAGTTTGAGAATTATATTCATTGAAAATATAAAAATTCAGAAATAATCAAATAAATTGAGAGCCGCACATATTGCTAAACTTTATTAAGCAAAATAGTGTTTAACAATTTACCATCTAAGATATTACAGCATATTAATCTTTTTTTTAACATCTTTTTCTTTAATTATTTAAGATGTTAATATTGTTGATTCAATCAAAACATTATAATCACTGAAATAAGAAACAACTTTAAAATTTTTTTTAAAAAAGAGTTTACTATTTAAATATCAGAATTCATTATTTATATATATTCTTTTTATAAAATTATAGCTAAAAAATATATATATGAGTATAAATCTAAAAAATTTACGAATGTTATACGTTGGGTTACAAGTTGGACAATCCCATTTTAAATGTATTAAGAAAAAAAAAAGTATTTAAATTTTATGTAAAATAATTTAAAACTCATATATGTACTAATACTAAAAAAATAGTATTTTTCCATATTAGTTATGTTTTATGTTACATGTTTTTACAAATATATCCTTTTCAGAAACATGAAAGAATCTCAAAGTACACTTACTTTGAGATCCTGGCAATGCAGGAAAGTCTTCACTATGTATTTGAAATTCATTGGAATCATTTGTTGGCTGTTTAACCATTCCAACTAAAAAAATAAAATAAAAATCATGCAAAAATTTATTTAAAATTGGGAAAATTATATTTAATTTAAAATAAATTTCCTAAAATTACAAAAAACTAAATCAGGAAGTAATTTTTATTATATCTGTTAAATTACAACAAATTGTATTTAAAATACGATTTGTCGCAAAATTATAAATAGTATTTCAAATACATAATAACATGGATAATTAGAACCCAATGTGCAGTGACCACCTTTGTCACTTTTGAAGTTTGATAAATGTATCTAATCTAATCACCTTAGGTGATAGCATCCTGTAAAAGTAGTTGGAGCAACTATAAAAAAATCATAACCTTATAACATCAGACAAATGTAACTTGAGTATGAAATGACTTGTTTTATAAGTACATTTAATGCTGTATAAAATATAAGGAAATAAATTATCCCACTAGATGCACGGCAATAAACTTTATAAACTAGTGGCAAAAAAAAAATTTGTTGTAGATTTTAATTTCTGTTTCAATTGGCTTTTTTATATGTAGATAAATTCATGTTCCTTTTCACACCTAAAAGATTTAGTGTAAAGCATTTCATCTGGATGCTACCCAATGTCAATTCAATTCAATTAAAACCAGCATAATTTTCACACAAAATTGTTGTAAGCACTAATTCATTGAAATATATACATACACACCAATTAGCAAAATATTGAAATAGTATATTTAGGTCCTCTTTTAAAATATAATAGATCTTGATAGTCTTTCTATAGTCATTTTATGCACACTTTAGGCTAATAAGATCTTGATAGAGCAAGAAATGTTTTCAAATTAATATTGTCAAGTTACTCAAGATATAACGTACAATGATCATAACATTAGTAGGCAACAATTTTGTATAATCAGTGGGTTTTGTTGTTTGTTTCATTGTTTCAAATGAAACTGCTTCCTTCTCTATGGAATTCATGGTAGAAGAATTTAGAGTAAAATGTATTAAAGAAATTCATTATGTTATATGTATCAACTCAGAACCATACATGTTATGTAACAGTGAACATTATATTAAATGATAAAATTACTGTCAAGAAAAATAGAAAATACAACAGGATGTAACTAACTGACCCTTCAAATATAAGCACTGAAATTTTCTTCTGCAATACCAAAAAATAAGAATAATCTATGAAAAAAATTCTTACATCATAACATGAGTCTGTGTAACTAATAGTTTTGTCAGGTAAGAAAGCTTCACGTAATTACATTCATAAAGATGATTTAAAGCAAAATGAGATTCAAGCAATGTCCTTCTACCCCTCAGTAGTTAAATGGGCATGACTACTACTACATATCATTGTGCCTAGAGCTGAGTTGCCCCTTTACAGTTTGGGAATGATGTGGGTGAGAAATCTGATTGAGTTCTGTGGTGGTCTATGGTCATATGAAACAGGGACCTACGGCTTAAAGTGGATTCTGAGCCACTAGAAACATCCATGGCACTGCCGGGATTTGAATCTGATACCTACAGGACCGAGAGCTAGCCACTCAGCCATCAGGCCCCTAATGGACATGACTATAGATCACATATCTTTACATCAACAGTTGCCATATATATACAAATAAGACAATGACTATGGACAAAAAGCATAATAAACTATGTGCCAGACATATTAATATTAAAATTTATTGAATTAAAAAACAGCTACTATAGCATATCTATTTACACAAACCAGCATAGCCTTTATGAAAGCCAACAACTTGTAATAATAATTGACAAGATTTTGCAGTTTCTGAAATGTTTTTAAGCAGTTGTTTAGTCACTACAATCTGTTGAATTTGATAAATCCTCACCTTTTCTTATAATGTTATAACAAGACTATAACTACTCTTTCACACAGTATGGTTCCAGACATTAAATTCATTATCTTAAAACCAATCTCTCATTTTATGGACCTTACAAACAACTTCATCTACATAATGTATAGGTGGTTTAATGTTTTGACCAATTGGTGTTTATACATACATAGTATGTCTATTAAAACTGCTTTCATATTTTTGTTTATAAATAACGGTTTTTCATATAATAGAATTTAAGGAATAAAACCAATATATTTTATACTAATGAAAATTAGTAAAATAAATTTATAAATTCCATAATTCAAAATACTTTTACTTAAATATAATATACTTTATTAATTTTGCCCAAAAAGTAAAATATAGATAGATATCATTTTCTACTTACATTTTTAAAAATCAGACAATTCTATCCACAAGATTCATAATAACATTATTTAATAATAATTAATGACTACATCATTGTTATTGAGATTATAAAGCATCTAAGAATTTTTTGAGAAAGATGACATTATATCTATGAAACATCTATCAAAATATAAAACAAATCAAATAAATTGAATCATTTAAGTGGTACTCAACTACTTTTAACTATATAACAATAGTTTTGAATTTTAAGTTGTGAAAAGATTTTAGTAAAATGAAATAGAATGCATTAAGATGAAATAGCAAAATATGTATTTTAATACATTTTTCAGAATTAAAGATTTAAAAAATGAAAGAACAATCATAGTGGAATTAGTAATAAATATTTTAAAAGTAAATAAAATTAAAAAATTAATATACAGCACAGATATAATAAAGAACACCAATTTATATTATTTATGTACTTACACTTTAACTAAAATAACTATATATAGATATATTAAATTTCAAATTTTCTTAATCCTGAATTTTATCAAAAAATTTTATAAATTTAAATATTTTAAGCTACATAAATTCTACATATTTTATCTAAAATTCCATAAATTTATACTGTTATATACTAATTCTGTTTTATCCAACTTAAAGAATCAATAAATTTTAAAAGCAATAAAGAAATGTCTTTATATTAATTATGAAACCACAAATAAATAACAAGCATGACATTACAGTAACTATAGAATAATAATTAGATTCATGAAAATTGTGAGCAAATAAGAAAAATATTACCTGGAAAAATGAAAATGTTATGAGATTCACTACTAGAATTTTATTAAATTATCTGATTATAAGTATCTTAAGATTTTTTTTTTTTTTTTTTAATATTTATTTAAAACATTATGCTAGAAAGATTAACCTATATTTATGGCGCAAAAATTTACAACAATATTAAAACATAAATCCAATTAAATAGAATAACATTTTTGTTATTTAACATTAATATTCATTAACGAAAAACATTTAACATAAAAACTAAATTAAATCAGAAATTAAATAAAAAGCATAAAAAATAAATATTGCTACTTGTAATTGTTAATTACTAAAATCAGATAAAACTTACTTTGATTCTTCAATTAACATCAGTTTAATTCAGCGTTGTTAGATAAACAGGTACTTAAGTACTAACGGTACCTTCGCGACAGACTTGGCGTTTTTAAGTGTCGCCAATGGAACCCCTGCAGATTTGGCGGTTTTTCAGTGGCGCCAATACAGTAACCCCTGCAGATTTGGCGCTTTTTAAGTGGCGGCAATCTTAACGGCTGTAGATTTGCTGAGTTTCGACGCCATATTGTTGTGATACGAAAATGCGTATTTGGGATTTGCCAGAAACGGAGCGCGATGCAATTTTATTTTTCCAGGAGCGAAATATTTTACCAAAACAACGAAAATGTCCCACTTCCCATGACATAAAACTTTATTTTGTTGAACGTAAGTTTTGGAAATGCAATTTCAGTCAGTGTGCTCATCGTGCGGGATTCCGAAAAGACAACTGGTTTGAAGGAAGCAGAATTCCATTTCGTACAGCTTTGAGATTAATATACTGCTGGTGCGAGGAGTTGACGTCGATTAAATTTTGTGAAAAGCAACTTGATATATCGGATAAAACTGTTATAGATTGGAAAAATTACATGCGTGAATTATGTGTCTTGGATATGGTGAATAAACCAAAAAAAAAGGTAGGTGGACCAGATTGCATTGTGGAAATTGATGAAAGTTTGTTTACTAAACGTAAAAGTCGTTGTGGTCGGCATTTTTAAATCGTTTTGATTTTAAATGAAGTGTTTTATATATTTTATTGTTTTGAATAAAAAAATTTGAAAGCGTTTCGATTGTTTTTTAAGTGTGGATGGCGCCACTTAAAAACCGCCAAATCTGTAGCGGCGGTTGGCGCGTTTTCACTAATTGTCGCCAAAGTACCGTTAGTACGTAAGTACCGATAAACATAAATATTAGACACTTAGCTTAGTTTTTAATTATTGAATGAATTTTCTTAACATTAAAAAAGAAAAACTTGTGATCTTCTATAACATTGCAACAATACTTCAAATGGAAAAATAAAATGTCTCTTATACAAGAAAATTTCTTAGTATTTTGTAAATGAAAAGAAAAAAAAAATTGTAATTAAATTGTTCAGAAAATAAAAAAACAAATTAAATTAAATATATCTTTCTCTCTCTCTTTCTAAAATTTACTAACTTCTTTGTGGACAACTCAATATTAGTTAGAGAAATATTGAAAATTAATTATAATTTTTGCTAGTTTATTTCATAAAAAAAAAAAAAAAATTTAATTAAAGGAATCCATTTAAGTCATATTCCTGTGGAGAAATTTATAAATATGAACTATTCAAGAATATTAAGGAAATCATTAAAGGTTTCCTTTTAGGATTTTCTATAGGTATACATTTGCTAAAATTGCAAGATGAAAGAAAATATGACCAGGGAAAGATCTACCTCTGGGCAATTATTACTCTCAATGGGAAAGCAATTTCCTTTACCTCAAATTCATTTCACATATCCAATGAAAACTATTCAATTGGACTTATATGCTTTAAAAGTATTTACTTTTAATTGAACCACAAATCAGAGATTTCCAGATGAAGACATCTCTCAATCTGCTACCTGAAGAACCTTTTAGGAATTGCAGACTTCCTCAAAAAAGCAGTAAATCAGATTATGTATAATTGACAACTACAAATAGCAACTATTTTTGCATACTTTGTTTCTTAAAATTTGCTTTTGATAAATAATATTAAGATCAAATAGAAAATTAATAAAATGCCTCGCATGCTAAAAATTGCCTTTTGATTGGCTGACATCATTGGGAAAATCGATATTTAGGTTACCAAACTTGCCCCTTTTTTTCCCCTTCAAATTTTCTTTCATAATTATAATGATATACAAAAAGAATGGACACATGAAAATTTTATTCGTACAAAGTACAGATGAAAAGCCAGCAACAAAATCAGAATTGTAAAATAAGAAATTTTTTTTTTTATAAGTTTTCAGATTTTAAATTTCAATAATTTTTTCTGCAATAAATATGAATTGTTTTAAGGGCAAGTTTTTGCAACAGGAACTATCCTCATATTACAAATGCAAAAAATGTAGTTCAATTATAGCTTAACAAACCAAAGCATTGGAATATGCACAATAACAATATGGTGGTTAATGTATTTAAGCACACAATGTATTAAAACACAAATTTTAATCTTTACATCAAAAGATAACTCATAAAAAAAAGGATGGCAGAAAGAATCCCAATAAACTGGAAAAAGGGGGACAGAAAGAGAATAAAGATCATAGAGAGAAAAGATTATGACAATGATAAGAAGATTTACCATAAGGAGGTCGGCCAGCCATCGGATTGTGCGACATACTTGCATTGGAATTTTCTTGTGTACTTCGATTTGTCAGAGAGGGAAATTCAGATAAATCTATAGCTACAATTGGAAAGACAACATTTTAAAATAGGATCCCCTTAATGTTCTATTCTTTTCATTGGTTAATAATTTTATTCTTTTTAATATGAATACTTTTATCAAAATATTTTTAATTAACATGCAATATTTACAATTATGCTGAGATGATTCATAAATACATCCTTACTACTTTGATAAAGCCATAAAAATGTCAAAGAATTATGGAACGCAAAAAATGAATCTGCTTAAATATGAAATTTGACTTAATCGGTTGGCACCATTTCACCGCAGAAATTAACCATCAGGAATTAATTAATTTTTTTAATGATTTTAGGGAGCTAATTTTAAGAAATTAAGAAGTTTATTGCAATGAAATATTAACCTTTCTTTGATTGCTTCATTTTTTTTTCTATCATAAATTTGCCATAATTTAAACAGTTTTAATTCTGATGAGGAAACATAAATTTAAAATTATTTCCCCTGATGAAATAAATAACTACAGTCGAGTTCTGATTATCTAATTAAATTAGATTACTATCTCAGAATTATGTCATCATTTCAGATTACTAAAAACTTGAACCAGCAAATTTTCACACTGTGTAATAAATGTATCTAAAAATAAAATTGAAGGCAAAATCAACTTTAATGAAAAAAATAATGACCACAAAGAATTGTAGACGAAAATTTCATACATAAAGATGATTCTTATTACATCATTTAATAACAAAAAAGTCTATAGTTATTTATTCATCCAATGATAAAGCATCTGCTGGCTACTCCATCTAATGCATCATGCAATTTGATGCAAAATAAGTTTTCCTTTTTCAACATTTAAATCTTAAAATAAAATTCTTTTTCTTAACATCTGAGAAAGCATATATATGATTATATATATATGTATGCTTTTTCCTATTCATAATTCTACTCCCTTATCTTCTATAAATTCTATACCATAATTACACATTCATTAGAGAAAGTCGTCAATCAGCAGCAATTTAACTGTTCTTAGAATCAAAAGTGGCAAACCCAAATTAAGTTGGCAGGTGGAAAAAAAGTGAAAGTTTCAGAATTAAACTTTTTTTTCGTCAAAAAGTATCAAAAATGAGCAATACAAAAAAAAATATGGCATTTCCACCTCTTCAAATAAAGCAGAAGGGATTACAAAGAATCAGATTATCAGAACTTTATTGTACCTAAATTAACATACTTTTCATTCACATTCCATAAAATATTTATACATGTTCTCACAGAATTTTAATTTTTAAACATTAGACATAATCTCCAGCGAGTGGATAATTCATATACAATAAAAGATTTTGCAATAGATTTATAAAAATATTTTTAATATGTAATTAAGCTACTCATTTTAGGGACATTAGAAGTCATATCACTATACTACTGCGATATATGTGATTTAAAAAAACTTTTGAGAAAAAAAACCTTTACAGTTTTTATTCTGAACAACAATTTAAAATTATGGCCTTATCAAAGAGTCAATTTTTTTATTACTTGATTTCAGCTATAGAATAGTATATTCCATTAAAAAATTCATTTAGTCTCATTAAAGTAAAAATTAAACTAAAAATAAAATGTTGTCAGTAATTAAATTTGAGGAATATCCGACATTTGAAAATAAGAGTTTGTCTAATTTTTTTAATGTTTAACTGAAATTTCTACATTTTTTAGTTATTTTTAAATAACTTCTCCATGTGAAAAGCAGAGGTTTTTTTTTTTTAAAGATATTAAAGTAATTTGTCAGTAATATAACATAAAGCAGAAGTAGGTAAAACACATAGATTAGAAAAGCAAAGAGGGTTTAAGAATAAAGCTCAACAGTAAAATGAATAACACAAAAAATTTTAATATTGGATGCAACAAATTCCTTCAATTCAAAAATGCACAAATAAAAGCATCATCCATTTCAGAAATGTTAAAATAAATGTTATTAAATTGTTAACATGAAAATGGTATTATCTCATTTTTAAAAAAATCAAATTAAAAGTATATATGAAAATTATTAAAATAATAATCACAGAAAATAATAAATTGTTTCAACACATAAAAAGCCTTTCATTAATGTATTTAATCACTAATATTTTAAACAATAATTACCATTGATAAAATTATTAAATATGGTGGAAAATTAACATTCCAAACTTTCTTCAAATTATAAAAGATACCAAATCCCATATGAATGTTTTACCCCTTTTAAAATATAAAAAAATAATGTAAATTTGCATACATAACTATGCAGAATAAAGTGTGATACTTTTAAAAATACATTAACTGTTAAATAAAAAAATGAAATCCTTCATGAATTTCAATTTATCATATAAAACTTCATTAGATTCAAATGAATAATGAAACAAGGTTATATGCACTTTGATAATGACACAAATTATTAAGTTATTATAGTAATTTCAATTGCACTTATCATTGTACAATAGAACCCCCTTTTTTTCTTATGTTAGGGAGAAAATGTTAGCCACTACCTTAAGAAGCTCATAAACCAGGTTCAATAAACATAGGAGTATACTAATGTTCATTAACAATATCCAATTCATAAAGCACAAATCAATCAATTAATTCAGAACATTTGCCACATGAATATTGAAGTTATTAAAAAAAATTGTATATTCACAGTTTTCCATTGACTAGGTATTTTATTTTATTCAAGTACCAACTTGGGTCAACCAGCAAAATTTTAATTGTTCCTATGTTACACCTTATAGACCTCATAAGGGATAGCATGTCCCCAAATGGTAAAAATAAAGGCTTCAATAATTACAAACAAATAGAAAATTTAGTACTTTCACAGTAGTCTTAAAGAATTAGTAAATAAAAACAAAAAGGTTAAATTTTAAAATTTTGTTAATTGATTCTCAGTGGCTTACAAACGCTAAAATTTATATTTATTGTTTTACATATAAGTTATAATATTTTCAATATTTTCCTGCACTTTTTTATAGTTGTTTAAAAATTACTATAATGAACATATCAAAACCAAAAATTACAATTTTGTTATAATAAAGTCAATCACAATTGCAAATTCTGATTTAGTAGTTCTTTCATGTCAATTAATAATAGGTATACCATTATTAAATTTATAATCTTCAACTTACTATTTATTTTTATTCTATTTTATGAATAAAATTTTCTCTAGCCAAATATCGAAAATAAAATGTTATTAGGTTCTTAAAATTGAATCTTATTTCATAGTATGTTTTGGCAATATGCGAGTCAAGATTATATTTTTAATACTATAATTATTACAACTGGGAATTTTAACCAGTTTAAATAACAAAACTTTTTTGCATAATAATCTCATTCTGTTATACAATATGCATAGCATTTTATATATTATTAAAGATGGGTTTACATTTAATGCTAACTGTTTTGGCAATATAACAAAATTTTGCTAAAGCATAATGTCATTAAAATTTATTTATTATTATTTTTTTTATTTATTTATTTTGCAATGTGTTGTATTAAGTTGCATTTTAAATAAACAAAAAAAAAAAATTAATGTCATGAGGGAAAATCTAAATGATGATTTATTATACATTATTCATGAAAATATTCTTACCTGGACTTGAGGAAAAGTTATTAGATTGCATGTTATTGTTCATTAAACCTTGAAGAGGAAAACCTCGATTACTTTGAGTAAAGCCTGTTCTATTTGCAGTCATGGCTGCAATGGAACCTCTAAAAGAGAAAAATATATTGTTAGTGATAACTTATTTACATTATCTTTTGTATTTACAGTATTATAAATAATTATTAATATATCAGTATAACAATGTGGGAAAAAATCTAAATTAATGCTCTTATGTAATTACTAACATAAAATTGTGTTTATGAATATAATACACAGATTTAAATTTCATATTAAAAATGTATTCAAAACAGTTTAAAATTTAAATTATATTAATGTAATTTTCTTAATATAATAAAAATATAAAAATTATCACAAAAATATGAATTTCAATGCATGCAAATAAACATATTAGAAGAACACATAACATTTCTAAAAGATTAACAGAATATACATACACATTAACATTAAACATAGAACTCCTATCTCTTTTACTAAAGGCATCTTCAGATGTAGGAATACTCCTATAAACAAGAATTACAGTTAATTAGAATTTAACCATAAATATAAGTTAAAATTCTTATAAAAATCCTGGAAAATAAAAATTCTTATAAAATTCCTAGAAAATAAAAATTCTTATAAAATTCCTAGAAAATAAAAATTCTTAATTATTCTTATAAATTTGGCCCTCACTGTCGTATTTCTTCAAAATATTGGAAAATCTACCTAAATTAAGTCTTTGAATGTTTCTCTTCCAATTAATCTAGAAATTTAACCACTTTCAATATTTAGGTTTCTGTATAAAAAATTATAATTCCATTGAAAAAATTTTATGAAATTCCCTTTATCCAAGAAATTATCAATTTTACATGCCATACTTTTTTCCGAAGAGACATAAAATGTCGGATATTTAATCTGGGACATTTTTCTTTTTAATACTCTTGCATTAAGAAGAAGAGGGCACAAGAGCCCTGATGAAATCTCTAGAAGAGGGAATTTCCTTTTTTAAGTTTAATGTCAAGTTTTAAAAAAATAACCATAGTTAAAAAAAATATTAAGTCTATAAACTATATTTATTAACAATTTTTATTTTTAAAATTCAGCTAAGCAAAAATGCAACAAAAATTTCTATGAATAGTATGACCAATAATTATTCAAAAGTTGGTATCATCATTGCAAAATATAAGTTTTTAAAAAGCTATGAGATGTTATAGTTTTAACAAATCCCTTGACAATTTGATTCATATATAATGAGAGAAAAAATCTTGTTGATTAGATAAATTTAAAATTATTTTAAAAAATATGTATTGATGAACTATTGAAAAACATATGCCATGACAAACTTATTTTTATATTGAATTTATATTTCATTTTAACTAAAGATAATTTTTTAAGAAGATAATTATTTGAAATATATATACAACATCCTAACTTAAATAATTTTTACACATGTATTTCAAAAACAAATTTGTAATCTTTAAAAAAAAATAGAGTCAAAATGTTCTTTCAAATTCATTCATTTCATTACAGTCAAATGAGTTTATTTGGCAGTTAGCTAACTGTTAAATTGGCATTTTGATCCTTAACAACTATCACAGATTAATGTAAAAAAGGTTAGTAAACTAGGAACAGATTTAAAAAAACTTACAAAAATTTCCCATACAATAAACTTGCTAAAGTCTTGGTAGAAGAAGTCGAGGAAACCGAATGAAATAGCTTTTAAGTACCATATTTCAAAAGCCCTGTGCTAGAATCTGGTACATTTTATAAGTATAGTTAATATAAAGGTGAAAATTGTCATTCAGAACATAAAAATTTTTGGAATATTATTTTTATCTTATTATTAATAAAGCATTAAAAAAAAAAAAAAAAAAAAAAAAAAGCCTAGATTTTTCTGCAGACAACTAAAATTTTCACATGTTTTCTCTTTTCACATTCATCTAGGAAAGACAATTGCAACTTGCCAGAACAATTCGAGCTGTAAACAACATTGCTGATAAATCAAGACCCAATTCTACAGACTTATAGTTGATTGATTTCAGTACGAATTCATTTTGACAGAACTGCATAATTGTAAGAGAGAACCATAACTACTATTAATCAATTTTTTTTGTTTGATATTTTCAGATCTGTTTCACACCTTACAGTTCTGACGAGTTTTAAGCACAATGCATGGTTATCATAACTATTGTGGTTTTTTTTTTATATATTATATATTAACCAATGTAATGCCTAATTTCATTATACTTTATTTAGTAATTTTTGAGATATTCGATCAAAAATAAAAATTCCTTTAATTTAGAATACTAGAGAACATACATTTATTTTCTACTTTCATTATGTATGTTTAATACATTAAATTTAACCTGCAACATATCTCCAAATACAAGATTTGTTCTGCATTATTAATGTTCCTAATAAAAATTGTACTAATCAGTCTCACAGATCTTTTTTTTTTTTAGTCTATGTAATACTATTAACAAATCTGTTTAATCAACAGATTTTGACTCAAATAAATATAATGAAAAAAAATGTCGAAAAGATAATGAATTCAGAATATACATGGAAAAAAGGCAAAATACACATGAAAGAAACTTAAAATTATACAGGTAATTTAGTAAAAAATGTCCAGTTTTAAAATTAAAAAAATGTCAGATGTGAAATAAATGTCTAAAATATCTCACCCTCCCAAAGGTCCTCCGATTCCAACAATCCTCTTCATGTCCTGAGTTGTTATAGACCTTTGACTTGGCAGTGCTCGAGAACCCATTAGCATACTTCGACTGCAATCAAGATATTAAGGGCTCTTATTATTCAAAATATATAAATTAAAAAAAAAAAAAAAAAAAACTTACTTCAAATTATTCTTCATTTTTATAATAAAGCTTCATTACTTCCTAAACCGACATTTTGGCCAATACAGATAGATACAATAGTTTGATATATAGTGAATCATTGTATTGCATTTTTCCTAATTCATGCAAATTAAAAAAAATTTTAAAGCTGGTATAATGAGTAGTATACTTTTAGTTTTCTTTGTTCCCCTAAATACACAATTTAACAATGGTATATATATATATATATATATATATATATACACATAAAGAATAATGGAAAATAATATGAGTTATTTATATTTTATAAGATAATTGGGGTGCAATGGATACAGAAAAATTTTCAAGTCCTTTTGTAACAAAATTTCAGTTAGCTTTAACTAATGCAAAGTTAGTTTTAATTATCTTTCATAAATAATTTAAAATAAAATTTTCATACAGACGTTTTAAAAATAAATTCAAAACAAATATGTAACAAAGTTTACTAATTTCAGATGAAATTTATTACAAATATACAAATTAATATAAAATATTATATTATATATATATATATATATATAAAGAGAGTGAGAGAGAGAGATAGTTTGATTTGATGTAATGAAAATCTTTCTTATTCTGTTCTATTTTTAGTTTTTTTTTTTTTTTAAATAGAAATTGCAGAATTGCATGTGCATATTACATAGGTATTGATTTCTAAGCCTCAAAAATGTTCAGTATAATGTGTGAAAACCATTATTAGTGACCAAATAACTTTAAAAAAGGTAAACAGGTAAAATGCAACTGGAAAAATTTAAATACTTCAACAACTACAAATTATAAAAAGGATCAAAACTTTTTTAAATATTTACAGCAAAAATTAATAATTATTGATGTTCAACAATTTATTGATAGAATATACAATTGAATAGTAAGATTGAAGTTTCAAAGCAAAAAGTTGCAATTCACAATTAGAATAATGTAGGAAAAACAAAGAATTTTTCTCTAAATTGGAAGAATCAATTCAAACAGTTAGAAAAAGTTTTAAAAAATATAAGCTTTTATGGTAAATCAGAAGAATTAATATAAATGAATTTATTCTAAATAAAGTAACAGTTAAATAAAAATTTATTTACTGTGAGTAAAAAAATTTTTTTAAGCAATTTGATTAAATTTATTACACCATAAGAAGAAAATATTAACCTATTTGGAGAAGGTTGTTGTGGTGGCATACTGTTAGGAAGACAAGGTGAAAAGTTTGGCATCCCAGAACTTGTAGGGGTAACATGACCTTGAACATGGCTGCCGTTGCCCCCCGTCCTGGAAGAAAATTGCTGCCCACTTAGGTTTCTTGGCGGTTGTTGAAGATTTAGTGCACCCATAGCTGAAGATAAATATTAATTTATTAAAAATCAATCAAAATACATTTATTATATAATAACACAAATAAAATTGTGAGAGGCTGCAAACATTAATTATAATGAATATAAAAGATTTAATATAATAGATAACAGTTCAAATTGATAATTAAAACATTAAAAAAAATAATAATGATTTTTCTTTAATATAAAAAGAAAATGATTAATTTATTTTGTAGATTTGTTATCCACTTTATCATTACTTTTTAATAGGTATGAGATTAAAAAAAATACATTTAACCATAAAAATAAGCTTATATATAATTCTATTAACAGGACGCCATCTTGCTCCAAACAAAAATTGAAGCTGAATATAAATAGAGATAATTATGGTAACCACTTTATTGAAAATATTAGTAATATAGTAAACAGAAAAACAGACTTTTAAATAATAATATAAAATGATATTAAACACAATAGTAATACAAGAAATAGACAAGCAATGAAATGAAATGAATTTTCTGACAAAATCTGTTGTTGCAGCCAACATGAAATTTCTTAGAAATTAACACTTTTATCAACTTCCACACCTTTATTTAGATCATTGATTTTCAAATATGGGCATGAAAGTATTGTTTTGGCATGTACCTCTTATATGTACCCAATACCTATGTATAAGCTAATCAACAGTTGTCAGGGCATTCATTTCTAACTGAATTTCACATAGTTCTACAGATAATCTCTCAACACCAGAAATAAAGCAAATAGCAGTAAAAAAGGAAATGCAGCAGCTTTCAAAGCAAAGTCCATTGAGCAATTCTTTTCCTTCTTGGCATTTTTCATTACAGCACCTTTTAAGTGCCGTATCAGCAGTAAAATAGAACTTCCTTTCTTAAATTAACATTGACTTTAAAAAAAATTACATAAATTAATTTTAGATTAAAAATTAAATTTAAAAAAATTAATTTTAAATAATTAGCCAATAAATTTTTTCATCTATCTGTATGCGTATAAAAAATGCCAAGAGAAATTTGTAGGCTACAACACTAGACGATTTTGCACACAAATGGTTTAAGTTATTATATTAAAATATCTTTTAAATGTTAAAATAAACCACAAGAATTAACTGTTACCTAAAACAGAAACATAAAAGATTAAATAATACACACAATTTAACTTGCTTTCTAGTAATGATTAATTAAGTAAAACATGCAAATGGAAAAAACTTTGATAAAAAAAAATGCTACAATTTATGTAGCACAAGAATAAAAAGTTTTTAAACTAGATACTGACCTATTTAGTAATCATATGAATGAAGCAAGTAAATGACAAGATAAATTTTTTATCTACAAAAAAGTATCTTTTCCTAAAATACCATATATGTCCAAGAATATTTGCTGTATATTTAAAAAGTATTTTCTAATCTTTTTTTACTAATTATAGTCTATATCTTTTAGAATTCAAAAATAAATAAAAAATTTCAATAAAATGCAACTAGATATTATATTATTCTGCATTAAATACCACACCATATTTATTGACAATTATCTGTTTGTTCTATATATGCATAAATATCATTTCTCAGTTTTTAAAACATCTGTTGAACATCAGATTAATATTTTTGATACCATTTTAATTATCATATCTAAAAACAATAAATTAATAAAATAATAAAGTTTAAATAAATATTTATAACATGCAGAAAATAATAGTTGCATAGCCTTACTTAAACTGTTATTGGCACCTGGACCATAACCAAACTGATGTGAACCTGCACTTGACATGACCTAAACAAATTTTTGAAAAATCATGATGAATAAAATTATTAATTCTGATTGAAACTGTAAATTTTCTAACCAAACACTATGGTTACTAAAATTAAGGAAAAGAATGATGATGAAGGTTATGCTGATCAAGATTATCCTGATGTTCAAGCACCAAAACATTTGAAAAAACTGTGAAGTTTTTTTTTTTTTTTTTTTTAATATATTAATGTAATTATTAAAAAACATTTTTAAATGTTGTAAGCATCAAAATTTATAGTTTGGTTTTTAAAAAAATCTGAGATCACACTGAATATTTTAAATAAATGAATAAATAAGGTCATCTTGGATTTAATTTATTTTTATATAGCTTGGCAACTAAAAAAAAATTTTTTATCAAATTTTTTGCTGTATGTATCTACAACAGTATGGATATGCAGACCATAGGATAGTAACAATTAAACAATGAAATTCTATGCTAATCAAACTTATTGTTGTCCCTTATCCATTGCTTCTTTCAAACATTCCCACAAGCAAAGGTTGATCGAAGTTCTACTATAATAATTATACATGCATAAATAAATATTGTTATTTTTAATTATAAAAAAAAAAGTCGTATGAGGGATTTTTTTTTTTTTTCAATAAAAGTTAGCAAAAAGTTAAAGACAATAAGAGTTAACAAACTGAGCATCAGATGTATAAAAACAAATAAACTTAAAATGGGAATAACTCATTATACAATTTTACCATGCATCCACTTTTTTATTATTATTATTATTATTTTAACTATATTCTTCATCACACCAAACTTAAAAAAACAATATAAAACGAATGCAAGAAGTGAAAAATATTAACATAATATAAATGCATTAATGGTCTTTTTTTAACTGAATTAAACTTAAGTAAATACTGAGATGAAATACATAAGAATTTCAGACTCTTTTTCATTATACTTAAAAAAAAAAAATCAACAAAATTTTTTTAAGAGTATTAACATGCTTAAAAGTTTCAATAGCTTAATAATTTTATGTACCTTTCCTGTAAAATTAAAAATCCATAACTGGTATTTGTTAGAGTAAAATTAAATCAAACATATAAAATAAAAGTTATAATAAAATTTATATATATTAATTAGTAAAAAAAAATTATTTATTTACATCAAAAATATATTCTTAAAATATATCTTTCAAATAATTTCAAGATTTTATAGCAAATTCTTGCATATTATTTAAAATTAGATTCAAATTTAATTTTTAATAATATTCTACATAAAGTATTTATGTATTACAGTTAAAGAAATTGCCTAAGTTCTGCTAAGAAAATAATTCTCAAATAAACTTATATAGTTAAAAAATGAAGTATTATAATTTATTTTAAAAAATCTAAAAGCATGAATAATTTTTAAAACTAATTGAGAAAATACTTGCTTCAAATATTTGCTGTTAAATTAATTTAATAAATTAACTAAGCATAAGTAGTTTTATAAAATTAGTTAATAAATTAATTTGTATGTACTTAGTTTAATAAATTAATTTGTATGTAATTAGTTTAATAAATTAACTAAGCATATTTTTATAATGTGAATAAAAAGCATCTTATTTTTAACCATAATTGTGATGCAGCATATTTAATTAAATGGAAATTTATTCAAAAAATATATAAAAAATTCTTAAAAAATATAACAATCAAAAAAGTCAAGAACATCCACATTATTTTCATAAAAGTCATACAATTATTGATGGTGCTACGAAAATCAATATGCAACAAAATAAAAACATATGTTTTAATTTAATTTTTATAAATTAAAATAAAATGCCTTTTAAGCAATTTATTAATAAATTAAAAAGCTTAGTGTTAAATTTAGTTTTTAATTACATAACATATGTTTACCAATGATGAAATTAAATAGATATTTTGTTTTAAGCCATAAACAAAAAGAGAATTCATTTAAAAGGAATTAAATTAATGCATATAGATTAATTTATTGAATTTCTAAGAAAACCTCAAACTTATTGAATAATTTACAGATAAAAACTAAACAGCAAGCTTAACTCAATGAAAGAATAATTTGAAAAACACTTATATCTATACCTACATACATAATATACATTTTATAAAATATTGTATTAGATTTTAATTTGATAATAATAGAACCTTTCTATATAATAATCCTTTCATTAATAATATGCAAATTAAAAATTGTAAGACAATATTTTCAAGTAAAATAAGAATGGCTAATTTATAGTTTAAAAAAGTAAATGATCTTTTTTTTTTTAATTTATCTGCCATGACTAAAACAAAAATTGCATGAATCATGGAATATTCAAATTATCATAATTAAAAAATTAAAATAAATTAGAATTAGTAAACTAAACTTTATTTAGATTTCTGCATTAAAAATTGTTCAACCTAGTAGTAGTAATTGTTCATCTCAAGTAAATATGAAGTTGAATAAAATATATTTACAGTTTGTGAATATTTTGAATAAACATATATAAATCTAGATTTAAAGTTTTAAAATTACGTAGCACGGTTTGTCATCGATAATTAAAAATCAAATAAATCAAAAGCAGTATTTGTTTGTTTTCTCTTTAACTTAAATGATTAAATATATGCATCAATTAACTTGTTGTTTTTTTTTTTTTTAATCGAATAGCTATTATACGCGAATAAAAAGATTGAATATCCCATTTAAATTAAATGAAACCAATAATAATTATTAATAGGCCACTATAATTTTTAAAATTTGCGTTACCTAATAATTTTTTTCACTTTGGTTTTCGAATAATTTCTGATAAAATAAACTTTAATCGCTTAAATGAAATTAATATGATAAACAGCTTTTCCTTTTCAATTACTTAAAGCAAAACAGAGAATAATATAGACATATCTCTACTATTAGCATCGAAAATAATCTTCACTGCTACTTTTAAAACAAGCATTAAATGGAAAAGTCGATTTTATAAACAACTACCAAGTATAAACAAAATAATTGACACTGATAAAAAATTAAATTTTCATAAATTGCAACAAAACGGCTGTAACTATAAGTGCCAAAATTCTTGAAACTTACCTATATAGAATCTCTGTTTAATATAAACTTTATTGATAAAAATAAAAACACACTATATACAATCACTATGAAGGCAGACGATGACACGGATTCTGTTGCCAATTTTTTATTTAATTGGATATTATGTTGACTTTCTTTTATTGCTTTTCCTGCGCAAAGACGCTTTTAACAAATATTAAAATGGATTAACTGGTTTATAAATAAAATAACTTGTACGTATCTCTTTGTCAGACTTCAATAAATTGAAAGTTTGTGCCACTTTAACTTTCAGAGAGTACAAAATTCAACCTTACTCTAAAATAATAAGTTTTTTAATTCATTTAATTATTTTTCAATATATTTTCTAATGGATATTGTTGAAGATGCGTGTGCAGACAATATTTTACAGATTATGATTTCAATATTTGTCTCTTCATGTTAAAATTTTTATTGTACATAAGGAGATATACAAGTTATAAGATTAATGATTAAGAGATTCAAACCTGTTTTTATATGGTGGATAGAAACCAATCTTTAATTTTGACCGATTTTCTTTAAATTTCCTACATTTTATTAATTTTTTTTCGCACTAATTTTAATGAACATTTTTTTTCTTATAAAATGATAAGAATGCTGTTACTTTCTCAGTCAAAAGTTAAAAATTAATTAAAACTTTTAATTGGCAAGATAAATTGAGAAGGCTTACTTTTCAAAAATATCAATTAGTTAACATAATCGACAGTCGCAATTCATTTTTCAGATTAACTACTCTTTTTTGTACTTTGCCACAAGATAATCAAATAACTTTTATGTAGTACAGGAAATTTTCGTAGCCGCAGCCCATTTCATTGCATTTATAGGAAATATTTTACTATTCAATGGTCTTGTTTTTTTCAAAACTAACTATAGTATTAACACAGTAGCGTAACACAAGATGCAGCACATGATAATAATAATTAAAATATCATTAAGTCAATAATGTTGCATAGCTGTAATTTATTTAACGATAAGAAAAGTAATTAGAGGAGTCACAAAATATCACGTCACTCAATAAAAATTCACTTTCACAAAAAATGAATCGCACAGACATAAAGACATAAATCATAGAAAAATTACTTGCCGGACAGTAATTAAAAATTACTTAAAGTCCTAAATAAATGGTTACAACAAAAATGAGCTCCTGTGGTACCTGAATAAAAGTCCAAGGGGAACCAATTATAGTCGTTTAGTGTTTTCTAATTTTCTGCCAAAACAGTAATATAGTGCCAAACCGCAGAGATGCTCTGGCTATGAAACAATCCCAAACTGAGCGGCAGGATCGTGAAACCATACACTATCATCTGGGGAGATCATTATCACAAATGCATCAGCTTCTAACCACATGCGTACGAACATTTTTTTAATAAACGTTTGTTTCCCTGTATCTTGCTTCCGAAGGCAGAGCGCTTTTCTTCTTGCACGAGACCGGGGATGTTTTCTTTTACGGAGTAGGGTTTTCAGCCCTACGTCTAACACTCTCGCATTCATGGTAGACCGTGATCTATGGTTTAAAGTGAATTTCGAACCACTACAAACATCCACAGCACCACCGGGACTCGAATCCGAAACCTGTGGCACCGAATCCCAGACACTCAGTCATTTGGCCCTCATCTCATAAATTGACTTCAATAAATATTTTTGAAAGTTCCATTAAATAAATGATATTAGAGAATTTTTGCATAACGTTTTTTTATCGTCCGATATTTTTTTCTTCCTAGTGCGCATCCTCATAGGAAACATTGTACCTATTGCGCATACATATCTGTAAAACTGCACTACTGAGATATTCCTATGATCATGCGTGCGAGGAAGAAAAATATCGGACGATAAAAAAACGTTATGTAAAAACTCTCTATTATTTTTTTAATGTAAACAGGTTTTCGAAGAGACCTGATGGCCGAGTGACTTGCACTCTGGCTCTCAGTGCCACAAGGTTCGAGTCCCGGCAGTGTCATGTATGTTTTTACTTGTTCGGAAACCCCTTTAAACCGTAACCTGTCTACTATGACTACTACTACTGCACCACACTACATCATTGTGTCTAGAGCTGAGTTGCTCCTATACAGTTCGAGGATGATGTGGGGAAGAAGTCTGACTGGTTTCCGTGAATACTCTACAGTTATGGGAGACTGGGAGTTACTACTTAAAGTGGATTCCGAACCCCTACAAACTCCCATGGCCCCGCTGAGACTCGAACCTGAAACCTGTGACACTGAGCGCCAGAGCGCTAGACATTCCCTATGGTCTACTATGATTGTAAGAGCGTTGGACGTAAAGCTGGCAACTCTATCCCGTAAAAAGAAAAATATCTGCTGTCTCGAAATCTGCCAGTAGGCCTTGGCCCACCATGGATTTGCTGCTCCAATGGAGAAGGAGAATCAGGTTTTTGCACAGTTTTTAATCTTTATTTTCTAGGAAGACTAACATTGAGTGAAATAGATTTAAAAAACGATTCAGACGAATACTTTTTGAGAGACAGTGAACTTTTGTTATCAGCAGCAAGCGATTGTAATCGTCATTATTTTCACTACAAATTTGGCTAAATAATCTATCATATAATGGATTGAAACTAAACTTATAGAATGCTCTAATAAGGTAATGGAGTGACGTATGCAGGCATTCGTTCAGATGTTTTGCAACTAAATGCTGACGAGGAATAACACAATGTACAGAGAGATCATTTTGTACTCCTTGTTTCAAATCCTTGTTTGAACTCAAGGTTTATAAGCCTGTTGGTTTATGTACTAACTAAATCTTTTAATTTTAAGTAGAGAATTTAGGAAGTTCAAAACGGGTGTTATTACATACATGTATTGCGAAAACTACTCGAAAAATGAAAAGAATATTTATCCTTTTTTATACACATCTTTTTAATGCTTGGTAGAGTTGATTTATAGAGTTGAAGAGAAAATTTCCAGGTCTTTAAATAATCGCATACTAATATATTATCGTCTTTAATCGTCTATCGTCTTTAGTTAGTCTAAAGACGATGAAACGATTCAATTGTTTTATTTCAGTTAATCAGTCTCTGTCAGTTGGGAATGTCATCAACGAAACTGTGTGCTGCTGTTTCGTTCGATGTAGAATTGCGTCGTGAACAAAATTACAACAAGCGAGATCTTTTTCTTATGTGAAATCAAATATTTCTAAGCTAACGTTTGCGAAAAAAAGGAATTTACCATCAAATAATACAAACTGTCAATAACGAAGTTGGAGAAACGTTATTTTTAGATGCGCGAGGATTGGTTTGGTTTGTCGCTCTATGGTCATTTTGTGCACATTTTAGGCTAATAAGACCGTACTTACAGTTTAACGGGGATTCCAAACCACTCACAAACATCCATACCATCTCCAGGATTCGAACCTGAAGCCTACACGTGTAAGGAGGAACTGGTAGAACGTCCCTAATTAGATTTCTGGCAGCTATTCGATGCAAAAATGACACAACCTTAGCTCTTGATCTCTCTTCCGGAATAGCTTTGACATTGCTACTAGGCGGATTTGTTTGATTTGACGCTCTACGGTCAACTGGTGCACACTTTAGGCTGATTAGACCGGGACCTACAGTTTAACGCATATTCCGAACCACCAACAAATATTCATGTCAACTCCGGGATTCAAACCTGAAGCCTGTAATACCAACGGCCAGAGCGCTAGTGAATTGGCCATCAGGCCGCGCTACTAGGTAGACGAACAGCTAATTCCGCTTTGAAATACCCATGTAGCTAAGATATGCTATGGACGAGAGTAACAATGCCCCCGCAACGCTCTACGATCCTATTAGATCGGGACCTACTTTTTAAAGTGTATTCCGAATCACCACAAACATTCATGGCACCACCGGGACTCGAACCCGAAACCTGTGATACCGAGCGCCAGAGTGCTAGCCACTTAGCCATCAGTCCCCGCTTTGGAAATGTTGCAGGGGGATTTCAATAAACTGTATGTTCAACGGGTATTTCAAAGCGGAATTAGCTGTTCTCTACCTAGTAGTGCGGCCTGATGGCCAATTCACTAGCGCTCTGGCCATTGGTATTACAGGCTTCAGGTTTGAATCCCGGTGGTGCCATGGATGTTTGTGAGCGGTTCGGAATACACTTTATACAGTAGGTCCCGATCTAATTCGTAGAGCGTTGCGGGGGCATTGTTACTCACGTCCATAGCTTATCTTAGCTACACGCTCCCCCTGGATAGTGCTAAGTGAGTAACGTCGGTACGGCGCTTGCCTTAAGGCAGAAAAGACCGTAAGTGTTTACTAGCTGCATTAGAACAAAAAACATTTCCAAAGCATCCAGTATAGGAAAAGTATTACAGAAATACAAACTTATTGTTTGATATGAATGCACAATGACACACGAAAAATTGTTCAAGGCTCTTGATAGTGATAGGTCATTACAATATTTGCGTGAAAACATCTGGTCATTTGGAAACGCATTAATATTGCTTGTAATCGATTTCAGGCAAACATTACCAGTAGTTCCACGATCGACACTAACAGAAGATACACTGCTTTGTGGCGACATGCAAAGAGTTGAAATTAATTAAAAATAGGCGTGATCAGCTGCAAAGCTATCTATCAGCTGAGATATTCTCGCATTGAATGGAAAGGTGCCGATTGATCTGACCTCGAAAAGAATTTCATTGCCTCATAACTTCTTAAAATTAGTGACGTCAAAAGAAGAATTGGCTGAGAAAGAGAAAGTATTTCCTAATATTCTAACCAATTATAAGAATCACGATTGGCTGAATGAACTAGCTATTGTTGCCGCCAAGAACAAAGACGTCTACAAACTTAGCAATATTAATCAGTCTAAAATTCAAAGCGAGGCAGTTAAGTGCAAGTCCGTCGACACTGTTGCGGAAGCAGATGAAGCGATTAATTAGCCAACGAATTTTTGAATTCACTCGAATTTTCCAGGATGCCACTGCACTTGCAATTGAAAATCGACGGGCCAATTACAATGTTGCGAAATATCAAACAGTCAAAGCTTTGTAACGTCACAAGGTTTGCAGTAAAAAAATTAAGGAGCAACAATCTTGACAGAAGATTGTTGCTCCTTAATGCTTTTCGAAGATTAAGATGTCCTCATTCCTAGCATTCCAACGAATATGTCATTTTAATTTAAGAAATTGCAATTCCCGATTCGATTGGTGCTTGCATTCACCATCAACAAAGCTCATGGCCAATCTTTAGAATTGTGCTGTTTAGATCTTCTCAAATGAACAATTATACGTTGTGTGTCAGCAAACTAGACAATCTCTATATCTGCATAGATATTGAAGCAAGAAAAAAAATATCGTATACCCACAAGCATTGCGAAATTACACTTATTAGAAATGAGTGCTTTCTCTCTCTCTCTCTCTCTCTCTCTCTTTTTTCATTTAACCAGAGCCACAGCAAGAAAAACGATGAGTTTAAATAGTTTGAAAGCGTCTGTGAAAATACAGCTTTTCTGATGTAAAAGTTTATTGGTTTGTTTTGAAAAATTTCTGTGCTATTCAAATATTGTTTGGAAGCCTTTTTTTGAATTTTTGACTGAGTTGCTGACAACGGATTCATTTTCATTGCCCTATGTTGTGCATGGAGACTGATGATATTGAGAGGAACGGACCTTTTCAGGTCTACTCCGAAGTACCCTCGGAGAAGTAGGCGAAGTACCTTCGCCTACTTCTCCAGAGATGCTTTCAAATCTTACTGAAGAAGAACGATGTGCTGGAATTTCACGCATTCTTATGAAGAAAGACATTGCTCCAAGTCTGCTGGATACTTTCAATGCTACGACCTTTGGCCATGCACTTGATGAGGATGATCGTGTCAAGTTAAAGACGCTGGAACAGGACCTGATAAATGCTTTGAGAGAGGTGGGAAACCTTGAGTTTTGCCCATTGATTGATTGTAAAAAGCATAAAGCTAATGTAAATAATTCTAGTGTTAATCTTAAGCGCAATGCATCTCATATAACTACTGTAAATGATGATAATGCTGACGGTTTTTCAAAACCTCCCAAAATGTTAACAGCTAAAGTTAATTTTACTAAAATTTCTCATAATACTATTGAAACTAAAAATTTATATGATAAGCTGAATATTGATGAGCAGGAAGAGGTGCAGGATACCGTGTTCTTCTAATGCAGCTGGCAGATAGACCGTGAATCTTTCGCCATAAGGGCTGCACTGATGTTACTCACTTTGCATTACCCAGAGGGGCGCGTGTAACTTGATGGTAAGCCACGGACGCGGAGTAACAATGCCCCCGCAGCGCTCTACGATCCTATTAGGACCGGGACCTACAGCTTAAAGTGGATTCCGAACCACTACAAACACCCATGGCAAAGCCGGGATTTGAACCCGATACTTCTGGTACCGAACGCCAGAGCGCTAGCCATTCGGCTATCAGGCAGGATACCGTAAATGTTAAAAAAATGCCGCCCATTATGGTCAAACCTACTGAGAATTTAAAATCTGTGCTTGCTCATTTTGATAAACATTTTGAAAGCAAAGTTGTAATAAAAATAGCGGGAGAAATTATCAAAATGTTCCCGGCGGATGAATCTCAACATAGATCTATTACCAAATATTTAGCAAGCAATTCTATAGAATATTTTGTCATAACACCTAAGTATCAGAGACCAATTAAGGTTGTAATAAAAGGACTATATATTAAAACTCCAGATGATGAAATGAAAGAGGAGTTAGCTAACCTCGGTTTTTCGGTGGATAAAGTTACACAATTACAAAGAGTTAAAACCAAACAACCTCTTCCTGTCTGGCAAGTTACTCTTGCTAGAGAGTCAAAAAGTATGGAGATCTTTAAATTAGAAAGACTTCTTTATTTCTCTATCAAGGTCGAGAAATTTAATTTGAGACCGATGACATCGCAATGTTTTAAATGCAACAATTTTCATCACAGGGCCAATGATTATGGATTTAAGCCTCGATGCTTAAAATGCGGAAAAGAACACTCCCATAAGGAGTGTGCTATTGAAGGGAAAATTGATGTTCCCAAATGTATTAATTGCAATGCCATCGGTCATCTTGCAGCCTGGAGAGGCTGCCCCAAATTCCCGAAAATTAACTCCAGCTCCAATAGGCAAGCAGCTTATCCTAAGATCTTCACTTCTAGACAAGTTACCCCCAACGTCAGTTTTGCTTCTATGCTAAAAAATTCTGCAACTTCATCCGTTCCTGCACCTACTCCTACAATTGTGACACAGAACCAACAGAGTGCTTTACCCAGTATTCAAGATATTAATTTATTCCAAAATGCAACTTTCTTAATGAAAGAATTTACTTCTTTATTTACGGACATCAAAAATCTTCCATGTTTAATTAATCAAATAAATTCCACCAAGAACAAAGCTGACAAACTGCAAATATTCGCAAATTGTATATGCTCTAATACTTCTATTAATGCCCCGTAATGACTCGGTTGGTTACAGGTCTTTGTATATGCTATTGGAACGCTTGTAATATTTGGAACAAGATTCTTGAGTTTGATAATTTTCTTCAGACATACGAACCTGACATAGTCTTGCTTCAAGAGACCCATCTTAAAAATTCTCAAACCCCTTTTATTTCTGGCTATACTTTCTATCGTGACGATGGACCTCAAAATCCAGCGTCTGGAGGAACGGGAGTTTTTATTAAAACCAATATTCCTCATACTCATGTTCCTACTCCCACTCTACTTGGTATCAAAGCGACAATTGTTTCTCTTGTCTTTCCTAATTTGCCCTCTCTGACCATTGCTTCTGTATACGTTCCTAATTGTATTGCTACATCTAACTTAACTAATGATATCAATGTACTCCTCTCTCTTAATAATAGCACTATTCTTGCAGGCGATTTCAACGCACATAACACTCATTGGGAGGGGCAGAACTAATAATAATACTGGTAGAGTACTTGCTTCTATCGCTCGCAATATCGACCTAGACATTTTAGCACCTTTAACGCCCACTAGACTTGGTGCTAATTCAGCTTCAATAATTGATCTTGCCATTACTAATAACTTCCATTTCACCCATTCTATCAACTCTCTTCCGATCATAATCCTGTTATCTTAAAATATAATTTTACTTATCCTACCATCCCAATCCCCAGTAAAACTAGAACTATTTGGTCTAAATTTACTACCACCCTTGATAAAAATATTACCTATTCTACTAATAACATTAATTCCTTTCAAGATATTGAAAAGGAAGTAACTAATTTTACCAATGCCATTATCTACGCTCACAACTCTGCTTCTAAAAATATCGCTGTTAACAATAGTAACTATTTGCCTCCATACATTAAAACTCTAATTACTCAAAGAAATCATGCTCTCAAAAATTGGCAAATTTTCAGAGATCCGCAAAGCAAAACTCATTACAACTATACTCAGGCACTTGTCAGAAGGGCTATTTCTGAATATAAGCAAACTTCCTGAAATAATCACCTGCAAACTGTAAATAGCCAAGATGGGTCTTTTTGGAAGCTTCCGAAAAATTTTAAGAGGAAAAAATCCTCTATTACCACCCTAAAAACTATCAATTACACAGCTACAACTAATTCTCAAAAAGCCGAAATTTTGGCAGACTGCTTTCGGGAGCAGTTTCAGGAAAATAACATTAATGATCCTCAGAATACTAAAGCTGTTTATGACTCTATCTCTAATTTTAACTCCATCCATTTGCTCCAAAAATTGTTAATACTAAAGCTTCTACTATTATCGATTTCATCAGTGACTTAAAGATTAACAAAACCACTGGTATGGATACTATTACAAATAAGATGCTGAAAAATCTTCCTTTAAAAGCTATTTTTAAAATTTGCCAAATTGCTGACGCTGCCATTCGTTATTCTTATTTCCCTGATTGTTGGAAAAGAGCTCGAATTTTTCCCTTTCATAAGAAAGTTAAAAATCCAACTTCCCCTTCTAGCTACAGGCCCATTTCTCTTCTTTCTTCATTAAGCAAATTAATAGAGAAGGTCATTTTGACTTCAAATGAAACTAAACAAAAATATCTTCTCATTCCCCAGCAATTTGGCTTTACTGAAAAATTATCTACAACGCATCAACTACTTAATCTCACTGGCAACTGGCAACTGGCGTACCGTTTGCGGAGTACCAACAAAGGGAAATACCCCTTAAACCTCCTCATCTTAATTAATAGGTATGCTTGGAATTCTAATGGCTGCTTAATTAATGTTAGTAAATAAAAGATAAAGTTTCTAAAAATTCAAATTAAAGTGGTACTCAAAAAAAAAAAAATTAAAAAATACTATTGATAAAAAAATAAAATACAAAATAAAAGACTTTAAAAGTTAAGTTTTAAATTCGGTACAATTAAGGACCAGTTGTCGATGCCATAGTACTATTGAAAACGTAAACAAACTTGAATACAAAACGCTGAAAGGATTATGCTGAACGATGGGAGCCAATGGAATCTGAAAAGCAATATTGGTAAAATGTCCCTACAAAAAAAAGGCCGATCTCAGAACCATAATTCTTTTTATTATTTTATAGTTTTTATTTGCATTTTTATTTTACAATTTTTATTTTTATTTTCATTTTTATAATTTTTATTTTTATTTTTATATTTTTTATTTCCATTCCTTTTGTTTTCCTTACAAAAAAAAAGGGGGGTAAAAAAACGTACAATAAAAACCTAACTTAATTACTAGTCGAAAAGTTATGAATAAATTAAAGCACAACTTAGCAATAAAAAATGCGAAAAGGAACTGAGTTTAGATTCGAACCCTCAACCTCGCGGTCAGATATCCGATTCTTTACCTCTGCGCCAGTTCGTCTTATTTAGTGCACGATCAATAATTTTTAAGCCAAAGTAATCATCAGATACACATTGAGATAATTTGTCTCAGTGAGCTAGGCTCATCCCATTACCTGAACTCGCTTGCGCTTGTTCAGAATAACAGCCATGGTGTTTCTTAACTTTAGGAAAGCACTCATAGGAGACGTTGTAAACTGCCCTTGGTCTTTTTTGTGAACTTTTCACCCCAGGGTGATAGGTCGGCAGACGACGGATTAACTCATTGCTAACCTGAGGACATTTTTCAAGAAAATTCTTTGAAATTTTGATTATATAATTTGGAATAGGATCGATGTCTAGATCTCTATGGATGTTCTTATGACGAACGAACCATGGTGCGTCAGCAATCATAGCCAGGTGTTTATTCTGAAAAACCTGAAGTCTCTTTATATTTGTAAGTGAGGTGGAAGCCCAGATTGGACTACCGTAAACCAAGATAGGTCTAATGATAGACTTGTAGAGCAGAAGCTTATGTTTGATCGCAAGCCTACTCTTTCGAGAAATTAGGCAGTTGAGTTTAATACTCGCACCGGTTACCTTGGCAACGGTGTTTTTAATATGGGAATTGAAAGATAATTTTGGCTCTAAAAACAACCCCAGGTATCTATATTCAGTTACCCAGGGGAAGGGCTGGCCAAAAAGAGTGATACTCCCTAGCGGAGAAAATGAGATCTTCCGAGTAAATAGCATACAGGCCGATTTCGTGGCAATAATGTTGTGGTATTGTCTGCGTAGGAGGGAACATTTTTTCCAAAGTGATGTAGACTCAGGCGTCAGAGCCTCTATGTCGTTTTGCCATCGTTGCTGTGTAAAGATCGCGATGGCTTCTCTAATATCAATTAGTGATCTGTAATAATGTCGTAGGAACTCAGGATCTCTGGTCCTTTGCCACCTACGAAGATAATAGTTTCGTAGCTTGATTTGATCTTTGATGCCTTGAGGAAATCTAACCGGTGGGGATTTGAACTTTGGGGAAGAACTTTCCTGCAGACATGTGACATCGATGTTATTTAGTTCTTCGATTCTTTCATCGGCATCAATAGCTGTTCTTAGATTAAAACTTGGTAGATTTTTACTATTCATGACATGCCTGAAGTTCTCCCAGTTTGTTATTAATTGATTAGGAACTTTCTTGGATTCAGGGCTGGTGTCCAAGGTTAGGATAACGGGGAGATGGTCAGAATCTAAATCTGTAAGCACCTCAATATCATAGTTAAAGGGGATGAATTTAAAGAATGCAAGATCGAGTATGTTTCATCGATGGTTATTATTTCTAATGTCGAGTCTAGTAACTTTAAGGGGGGGGGGATAACTTTCACACCCGTTTGACTTTGGAGGAAACGATTTAAAGTAAAACCATAACTATTTGAAGGCCCAAAGTTCCAAGAGGAGTGAAGAGCGTTAAAATCACCAGCGAGAATCACATTGTTTCCAATTTTCAGTAGTTTATTAAAATCCTCCACCGGAAAACCACCTGGAAGGCCAGGCTTAACATATGCAGAGACAATTTTTATTGGTGGGTAATTACGAAGTTTAATTTCTATTATTGTAGCATCTATGAAATCTAAATTAGGAGAAGGAAGGCTATGGTGGTGATTTTTTTTTTTTATGTAAATGCCTGTTCCGCCACTTACTCGGGTAGGATTTTGTTTGGGTCTATCAGTACGATAGAACCTGTAATTAGCGATTAAAGGGTTATAACCAGGAGACAGTTTTGTTTCCTGAACCAAAAATACATCAAGATTCTGCCCTGTTAGGAACTCCCTAACCTCGTGAATTTTGGAACGTAACGAATTAGCGTTCCAGAAACCAATTGAAAGAGACTCAGATCCAAAGAAAGTTAAGCCGTGAAGAGCTCGCTTTGAGAAAGGATATTAATATACGCCCCAAAGAGGTGATACGTCATGTCGAATCTGTTAGATGAACTCCTCATCTTGTCTTTTGCTAGCCCAAATGCTCGCAATATTATTTGACTGTGTGATGGGTTCTGGTTAGCTAGATTCATCAAACACTGAAAAATCTCCGTTAGCGAACACTCCGAAGAGGTCGAAACGGGTGCGGAGTTATTTTTGGTAGCAGCAGGCAAGGGCTCCTTAACTATGATTGGCTGAGGGACAGGACCTACGGACTTACCCCCATTCCCCTGGTGGAGAATTTCGAAATAGGCCACAGTAGGCTGGAAGTTACGACTAGTAAAGGTCGTTGGCTTTATCCTGGTAGAAACCTGTGGGATATGTTTAGAAGAGGTGGTGGGTTTTTTGGTTTTATTATTTACTTGATTTTTAACACCGGGCTTGGGCATCCGCGCCAGTTCGCGGCGTGAGCTCCTCCACAATTTGCACATTTAAGTGGCTGGTCTAATTCTAGTTTACACTCTTTAGCTCTATGGGGGCCAGCACACTTAACGCAGCGTGTAAGAAGCCGGCACACTTCCGACGAGTGGAAGTAGACCTGGCAATTCCAACAAACAAATGGGCCCAGTTGCCCTCTATAGCTCTCAACACTAACTCTCAGGCCGAGGAGAGTTGAGAGGCTGTCAGTTTTCGAGGATGGAGATAACTGAACATATAATAAGGGCATAGGCTCCCTGTTACGGAATTTGGACATCCGAGCAATCTTAATAAGGGGGAATTCGAGAGCTCGGAGTTCGGCCTTAATATCTTCAACGGGAGTATGACCAGGGAGACCTCGGATCACGACTTTAATTGGTCGGTCCTTTTGTAACAATAGAGACTTGAAAGGCGTCCCGTCGCTTTCAAGAATTTGGACCAGGGTCCTGTATTCAGACTCGTTTTCCACTATGATCTTTAAAAATTGACCAGATAATTTAGCCTGATTACTAGGTACCTTCACGCGAAGTTGGTTAAGGGTGTCCCACCATTTGCCCTTAGCGGACACAAAGAATGGTGGAATCCTAACAGCTTTTTTAAATTGTGGAGTGCTCACATTTTTGTCAGCAGCCAACGTAGAGTTAGGGGTTTAGCAGGGATATTTAATGCAGCCATAGTTACCCGCTCGTCCTTTTCCGTCTAGACCACGGTAAAGTCCTTATCGTCATCGGAGGTCGGAACCTTTCTTTTGTGGGCAGCAACTGAAATGGGCTGCACAGATGGGGCAGGCATTATGGCGGGATCTGGTGAGGTACTTTTTGCAGGCTTAGTGGCTGCAGTGAGGTCCATTAGGTCTTTTTGCCTCCTTATTTCCTGTAGTTCTTTTTTGGTGGGGATGTGGGACGCTGGTACCCCAGTATAAGTGCAGATCGCACGGATTCGTGTGGAGTGCTCCTCGATAGTCTCTTAATCTCACTGAAACTGTTTCCGAGGGATTTTCCTGGAAATTAGATACTGCTGTGGTTTTCCTTGATGTAGCAAAGGCATTTGATAGAGTTTGGGTCAATGGGTTAATCCATAAGTTAATTATTTTCAACTTTTCTTATTAAAATTATTCAAAATTATCTTACTAATAGAACTTTTGTGGTCTCCATTGGTAACACGGATTCTTCTGTTCAAAAAATTCTGGCTGGTGTTCCCCAAGGTTCAATACTTGGACCATTTCTCTACAATCTTTACGTTAATGATATTCCTCAAATTTATAATGTAAAAATCAGTCTTTTTGCAGATGATACAGCACTCCTTACTCAAGGTCGTAAACATTTTATGGTTAGTAAAAACTTTCAGAATTATATTAATCATCTTGAACAATGGCTTATAAAAGGGAAAATTCAATTAAACGTTGAGAAAACCGAAGCTGTACTATTCACGCGTAAAAGGGTTATTAATACTCCTTCTATCAAAATTTATAATAATCCTATTAATTGGGCTGGGCAAACTAAATATTTGCGTGTAATCTTAGATCGTAAATTAAATTATGCTCCTCACATTAACTATCTTAGGGATAAATTTGATAGACGCATTCGTGTACTGTATCCACTCATTTGTCCTTGGAAACTATGTCCTATGGACTACAATGTCCTTGGAAAATAAAAAACTCATTTATCTTGCTTACTTGCGTCCAATACTTGCATATGCGAGTCCTATTTGGGGATCTACTGCTCCGTCGAATTTCGAGATCCTACAAAGACTTGAAAATAAAATCCTACGTATGATTACAAATTCGCCTTGGTTTTTCCGAAATGAGGATATCAGACATGCTCTTTCCCTCCCAAGTTTTAAACAATTTGTGTATAAAACTGCAAAAAAATTTTATAATTCCATTCCAAATATTAATAATTCCGTTTTGAATGATCTAAGCAATTATGTTTACGACATTTCTGATTTTAAAAATCGAAAAAGACCTCGCGCTGTTCTGAATATTATTCATTAACGTTCCGATATCCTCTTTTCCGAATTACCATGCAGTTTCTCCACTGAGTCTCAATTTCCCCTCCAATCGTTTTTGTTTATTTCTATTATTTATCTATTTTTTTTATTACCTTCTTGAAATTATAGTAATAATATAATAAAAAATTATATATGCATATTTTTTTATAATTAATTAATTAAAAATTTCGAATAATTAATTTTTAAATAAATTAATAATATACTTAGATTACTTTTTTCTATCTAATCAATAGGCTTAAAGCTTAAGAAATTTCCCTCACTCACAAAGCAGGAGATAGAGGTTGCTAAGCAACCAAGGTTCTCCGTTAATCTGAAAAATCGTCGTGAGCCACAGCAACTCGTGACCGAGTACAGCTAGTGTAGCAATAAAATTATGAGTTCATATGAAAAATTCGTAGCATTTTGAATTGTCTGTAAATGAGAAAAGTAAAAGAAATTTTCAGTTTTCTTGGTTAAAAAAATTTAATTGCTTTATGTACAAAAAGCTTTTTTTCATAAGTTATATATTTCTTAAATGTGAGCCTGAATGGCTAGCGCTCTGGCGCTCGGTACCACAGGTTTCGGGTTCGAGTCCCGGAGGTGCCATGGATGTTCGTCGTGATTCGGAATCCACTTTAAACCGTAGGTCCCGGTCCTAATAGGATCGTAGAGCGTTGCGGGGGCTTCGTTACTCCGCGTCCTTGGCTTATCTTCAAGTTACACGCGCCCCCTGGGTAATGCAAGAGTACGTCTGTGCAGCGCTTGCCTTAAGGCATCCAAGACCAAGCTGTCTAAGTGTTTGCCAGCTGCATTAGAAAGAAATATATATATATATATATATATATATATATATATATATATCTTAAATTCTTTTCCCCCGTGGTAAAATTAATGGATGCTATAAATTCAGAGTTAGCGATATCAGATGCTGGACATGTCAAGGGTATTTTTCCTCAAACAGAATGAGGGTAGGAATTCTTTTAAATCTCGTTCCCACCGAGGCGTGAAGCGTTTAAGCTTGAAGCGTTGACCAATCACTAGCCTCACCGCGTTCGCCTGAAACCGGTTTGAAATCTACCGCTTCGAGTCGACCAACTTTCAACTCGAAGCGGAACTTCAGTAGGGATATTCTCAGTGAACGGGTCAAAAATATTTTCTTCCCTACCGCATGTCGCGTCGCCGCCTCTCACCTCGGTGGGAACGAGCCTTTAGGAATAAAGATTTAAATATCGTTTTCCCGGCTAGGGACGTTTTGTGCTGCACCACTTCCTTTATATTCAAGTTTTATTTAATGGTGGGGTGCAGCCTTGCAAAGATAAAGTTACGTCTGAGAGAGTGTATTTGCCATAGTAGGGGTCCTTATTATACTGTCCAAGTATATATTTATGTAAGTTGGAAAAATTAACAAGCTGTGACATTGAACATGAGAAGACAATCTTTGATCCTCATCACCATCTTCTTGATCCTCCGAATCATGTCCAGAATAAAGGGGTGAAGATAAGAGGTTGATGAATTAAGTGAGATAAGGGGTCAGCTCTATGAGGCAAGAGAAATGATCTCACCTTAAACCGATGAGAGCTATTATATCATTCAGCTCTCATTCTCCAAATGAAAGTGCTGACCAATTATCGAGAATCACGTTGGTTTTTAAAAGGGTTAGAAAATTTTACCACTAACATAGACACAAAAGTGGACGGTAGATATAAAAAGGTTAACTAAAACTGTTCTATAGGGATGCGCCCCTATCTGCGTCTAAAAACACTGACACAGGGCGGAAACAGCGAGATGATGAAAGAATTATCTCGCTGGCCCCATACTGGGGCACTTTTTCAGAGACAGCAAAGACTTTTCCATTATTTTCTCAGAAATTGATTTACGTGGAATAATTTTTTTTTCTCTCATGATGAAAAAATTTAAGCATGAGTATAATTTTTTAAGTTTAGAACATCCATAATAGTATAACAAAACGATTATCCTGAAATATTTCAATTTCGAGAAAAAGTCTTTGGGGAAGAGTGCATATGCATCTTTGCAAACGCTACTAATTTATTTTATATTGTTATTGAATTAAGTAGACATGAACAAACTTGAATTTTCCTTACAAGAGGCGGCAGGATATAAAGTTATTCTAGAAAAAATAAGCTTACTAGTACGTATCAGTTCGGATGTTATTTTACGGCATTCAAAAGCTTTAGAAAAAGACACTGCAAACTATCCTATTTTAACATCTCGGCCTATATATTAGATCTACATCAGCTTCAAGAAGAAGGCCACTTTCAGATTCATGAGAACACTTTTAATTTTTATTTACAAGCATTATATATATATATATATATATATATAGTGTTGGGCGCTTGGAAAAGACGCATCCCAGCCGAAACCCCAATTTATGTAGGGTTACACCGGTTTCAACTGATGCATCCCGGCCGAACCTACAGTTTTGTTAGACTTCTCTAACAGTGGCTGTATTTTTGGAGTAGTGTCTAGGGGTGTATTTCCAAACACATCAACGAGACGTCGGTTTTCTCTCAACAACACATATTTAATGAATATATTTACATTAACAATTAATCATTCACAACCATTTTCTACCGCTGCTGGACGCAGCGCGTTGCAGTTTCGCCATCTCCCAGCGTTTTTCTCTCGCGTCCAACTACGGGGTTTTTCCCTTCTTCCAGGGCCAGAGTTCAAGGTCCAATACTGCCACTACATGGCAAAAGGTTGGTGTGAAAGGCACATAGTCCGTGATGTGTTTCCATCTGGTGCCTAGCAGGCAAACAAATCCTACAGAATCGGCCATCCTGCAGGTCACTGCCCACAGTGACTTAACACACAAAAATCAAATAATTGGAGAATATGATTATCAGTAGTTCACATTACTAATTTCAAAATATCAATCAAATATCATATTAATAAAGTATAATGACAAATATTAAAAATAGCAAATAAAGCAGAAACTAATGTTCGAATATACCATAAAAAAGCAATAAGTTCCAATAATATATTCTGAAATACAGACAAATTATACCAATATCGTATTCTTAAATGTATGCAATTATACAAATATCTTATTCTGAAATACATGCAAATTAAACCAATATCATATTCTGAAATACAGGCAAATTATACCAATATCAAATTCAAAAACGCTTATACTACATATAAGAAAAAATAGTAAGACACAAAAACATATCATATTAGTAGAAATAGTAGTTAACATCAGGTATGTGCTTAATCTAATTCTTAATCCAAATTTTGCATAAAAGGATCAGGGGGATCCTCTCCTTCCTTAAAACGTCTTCGAATGCCTCTAGTACGCTTTGAATTTCCCTTCCTACCCCGAAATCTTTCCTTTGAATGATTTGGATCTCTGTACTTGGATCCTCGCAACTTAAAACCCGTTGATCTGTCATATCCTTTAGGTTGTTGAATGTGGGTAAGACGAGGTATTCCGTCAACTGATACACCACGCGAGCGACGCAGTCCCTCATACCGCTGGTGTTTTCGACCTTCACCTATCTTCACAACATTACGAGCAGCATATTTTCCAGTACGTTTACGAAAAACAACATTAATCTCTACTTTATCCCCAGATTTTACTTTTACATCACTTTTAACAGATTTGGGAAATAACAGCTTTTCCCCTTCTTCAGCTTCGTACGATAAAAATCCAAAATTTCCTTTAATTGTATCAACGATACCGTGTATTTTTGCTCTGACAGCTTTAACGTTAACAGCGCATTCATCCTTCGCTACTCCCATTTGAAACTAAACTACATCTTCCTTTTGTGGAAAGTCATGCTTATCTTCTAAACTAAGTAGCTCTACCTTATCTTCTCTAGTAATACCAAATTTACCCTCAGCCAAATCTTCCCTTTTTTTACCATTAGATACTACAGACGATTTTCCTAAATAGGTTTCTTGATAAGGATCAGAACATCCTAAATGTTTAATAACACTACTCAAGACCTCAGGTTTAACGACTTCTCTAGGTAACATTCTAACATGTGCAGGATACACTTTGTCGTCTTTCGACATAATTTTCCTAGATGTGTCAATGGTTTCAGTTACATCTGAATTACACGAAGAAATAGGATCTGTGGGTTTATTTTTTACCAGAGTGTCATTAGTGTGACTCAGTTTAACCTCATTGCCCAAATTTAATTTGAATGCCTGCTTTGAACATGTCTTTGTTTCGTATTCACAAAATTCCACATTATCATTTTCGAAATTCATTGAAGCCTGACCCAAAATATCAGCTCCTATAACCGCCTGAAACTGTAACTTTGCGGTTGGCACTACATGCCATGTCAAAGTGAAATTATTTTCATCTATAGTAACTTCTTGTTGTACAAAACCCTTAGTGGAAATCCACGAATTTCCAATCCCTTCCAATACTACTCCTTTATTAGAAACATACGGCATTTCACTACACACATCACGTAATAGACTTACGGAACTACCTGTTTTGACAAGTGCGATCACCTTTCTATTATTTAACTTAATCTCTTTTGTTATGTGCCTTTCTGTAAACATTGCAGAAGGGATATGAGCAGCATTAATATTTGTTCTTGATTTTCATTAATCGTTTCCCGATTTTCAATAATTCTATCAAACATTGAACTGTGTTTGTTTTGTTTTTCCTCTCTATCAGGAAGTCTATTCCCAACCTCAGTGTTTGAGTTTCCGAACACATAATCTGACCTTTTGCGCATTATTTGTAATTTTTTTAATTCAAATTCACTTTTACGACGTCGTTCGTCTTCATCTCTCTTTGTGTTCCTCTGATTTATAACGGTGTTTAACAACTCCCTACAAAATCCCTCATCATAATCGTCGCTTTTAAGAATAGCATTCTTATAATCAATAATTCTGAAATCGGGTTCTGTGGTTATTGATAATTCTTTACATAATATATTTAAGTCTTCTTTTAGACCTTTAGCTAAATAAGGCATTTTAAATTTTCTTAAAATTTTTATCTCCAAAACAAACAATAAAAATAAATGAGCTTTACCCTTACTTTGATATAAAACTCAAAACAAATAATACTTCACAAAAATATTAATACTCATCTAAATATAGAAGCATTTTAAAATATTTCAATTATAATCAATTAGCATTTCATAAACTCAAGTACACATCAGTTAAATCAATAAGCTTGAAATATAATTACAAACAAAACTGCTTGTCTGCTGTCAAATTTGAGAGATCGATTGTTATTATGTGCTTTTCAAAGAATATACATTCCTTTCTCCTGGGAACGAAATGCTAAAACTCTTCCCGTGAGAAAAAATGCTACGCTATTAATCGAATTTTCTGTAAAATATATTTTGTTCTACACGGAATCATGAAGTTCATATAATATTTTTGTTGGGTAAATGACAAATATACATATATCGTAGGATGTGTTGACAATGATGCCTTTTGTAGTGTATTTCAAAAATCAGCCCTCGATCATTTAAAACTTTATCATATGAATTTTATAGGAATTTATGTTGACAGCGAACCAAACCGCCCATTACATTGGAATTAAATTTTGATCAAAATAATTATATTAAATAATGCTACAGTCTTTTCCTAAAAATAGAAAAAATTAAACAGAATCAAGGACTTTCTATTTCTAGTAAAAAATCTATAAAAGGAAAAACCCTATTCGTTTTCAATTTGTTTCCCGACCTTCGTGGTTAGAATCATTTGAAATTTATCAAAGAAAGCAATCTGAGATTGTAAATATAATTTTTCCAATCTCTGTGCCAAATCCGACATGGGCTTATTTTCGCCGAATTCGATAACACTATAGAAATAAACATTTTGTAAGATTTTGGAAATTGATCTGAATGATTTTTTTTTCTTTCTATTGCAGCTGGCAAACACTTAGACAGCTTCGTATTGGATGCCTTAAGGTAAACGATGCGCAGACGTTACTCACTTTGCATTACCCAGGGGGCGCGTGTAACTTGAAGATAAGCCACGGACGCGGAGTAACAATGCCCCCGCAATGCTCTACGATCCTATTAGGACCGGGACCTACGGTTTAAAGGGGATTCCGAACCACTACAAACGCCCATGGCACCACCGGGACTCGAACCCGAAACCTGTGGTACCCAGCGCCAGAGCGGTAGCCACTCGATCATTCAGGCCCTGATCTGAATGATAAAATACATATTAGTTTATCACGAGATCCATAAACGTTTATCAATTTTTAAAAGTATGCGTGCATCTGGTAAAATACCCTTAATAAAAGGGAAAAAATATAATGATAAGCATTCTTTGTAAATTTAAAGAAATTTTCAGAGTCCGTATTCCATTGGTTTTCATTTTAAAGTGAGAATGACTGCATATAATTTTTTCTTTCATCGAAAATCCACCTGAATTTTATCATCAATGATTTCATGATACACTTTGCATTACTCTTATCATCATCATCATTGGAACAATGCCCCATGGTGCGCCCAAGGTCGTTCGTCTACTAGCAAATTACAAGCGGAGAGATGATTCTCTTTTTTACTGGGGTAGGGTTGTCAGCCCTATGCTCAACAGCCATATTAGACCGACACCTACTGTTTAAACAGGACTCTGAACATCACAAACATCCGTAACTCGAACCCGAAACATGTGATATTTTTTTCTGTTCTAATGCAGCTGGCAAACACTTAGACACTTGTCTTTGATGCCTTAAGGCAAGCGCTGCACAGACTTTACTCACTTTGCATTACCCAAGGCGCGTGTAACTTGAAAATAAGCCACGGACGCGGAGTAACAATGCCCCCACAACGCTCTACTATCATGTTAGACCGTGACCTACGATTTAAAGTGGATTCCGAACCACTACAACATCCATGGCACCGCCGGGATTCGAACCCGAAACCTGTGGTACCGAGCGCCAGAGCGATAACCACTCGGCCATTCAGGCCCGAAACCTGTGATATCGAACGACAGATATGCATTACTCTTCT
>BPLQ01002399.1:0-37866 GCA_021605075.1 Caerostris darwini | reverse complement strand
GAATTACTACATCGAAAATATACATTTGCACTAAGAACAAATAAAAAAAAAATGTTCAGAACACAAATTTTACATTTCCTTATTAGGTACTAGATATTTTAATAAGTATAGATTTTATTAAGTACTTATTATTTATTTATTTTTTACTGCATATACAAACTTTTATTACATTAAAGTGAGTAAATACATTATTATTGCTTAAATGCTAATGAATATAATAATATAAATTGTATTACTTCAGTAAATTTAAGATATGTATTTTGTAAAGTATTTGTGGTGAAATATATTTTATGTGTTAATTCCTTTAAAATTAATATTAATTATTTTATTACTAGGGATTATAGCTAAGTGTGCAAATTAATTTTAATTAGTTTAATTATGACCAACTGATCAATTATACGAAGTTTTGCGTTAAACATTTTGCTGAAAATAATAGTAACAGTAAAAGTTAATAAACTTGAAACATTTATTTTACAGTGAAAATATGATTTAACAATACTTAAAAATTTGCAAATCTTGATTATTATTCCTTGCAAATTAAATTTTAAAATAATTTAAATATATTTTTAGTTCTATTTTATAGGGAAATGTTGTTACACGTATATTACAACAACAAATATTTAAAAATGTACTTTAAATTTAGTTCCTATTTAAATAAACTATTCTTTAATTACATTATCTTTGATGTATAAAATTTAATTTAGTGTTTTCAAAGACATTTATAGAAAACTATTAAAAAAGAAATGCTTCAAATATATTTTTTTTATTTGTAATACCGGATTTTAAAACTCTTATCTGCTAATCTATAATTCATTTTAAATATGCGTGGGTTTTAATGATTTATGTTTCTTTATTTTAAACATATTGCAAAATCCTTTCTAGATTTAAATATTTAAATATGTTTGCTTTCATGTAAACCCATTGCATTAATTTTACATAACTCTATTTTTAATATTAATTGTGCAAAAAATGAAATTATGGCATGAGGAATGAATGAAAACACTATTTTAATAGTAAATTGTATTTCAATGTATATTTTCACAATCTTTAATTGCATTCCGGCATACTAAAAACAAAACATATTGATTCTATATTACTTTAAACATTCAATAAGTGCTACATAAATAATTTTAAAATTGCTATTTCAAAAGATTGATAATTAAAACGGTTAAAGTATTTCTTCAAGAAATACTTAATGAATACTTGTATTTAAAGAAGAGTACTTGAAGAATAGGGGGGAAAAACTTTGGTTAAATTCTTTTGAATAAACTAATAGTTTTCAACCAAATTCTTTTGGCACAAAAGGTTAAGAACATATTCTGCAGACGATTTAGCTTTGTATTTGTTAGCAGGCACTTTGTTGTTCTTGAATTCAGAAAATAAGGTACTTGTTGTTGATAGTGAGAGTGTGTGTAAATGTCTCCCATACTGTCTGGTGGGTGGGTTGACTTTTCTATCATACACATGCAAATAGGGACACAAGTACCATAACAAAATTTTCTTAAAAAGACAACGTCATCATGACAGTGTTGTTTTGTGGTATACATAAATCAAAAATAAAATTTTACAATATTCAACAGCATTAAGTTTATTTCGAAGTATAACTTATTTCAATTTAGAAAATTTTAATTGTCATTAAATTTTAAATCTATTTATTTTCTTTTCTTAAAGAGCTAAAAATATTCTGTAAAATTGCCAAGTATTTAAAATTAATAATGGAGGAAAAAATTAAAATGTCTTTTAAATTAGAAAAAAAATTATGTCGAATATAAAAATATGAATACTGGATTTATAATGTAAATTATAGTAAATAAAATATGTAAATTATAACAAAGTAAACAGTAATTAAAAATGAACTGGGGCCCATTTCTAAGATAATTCAGTATGTGCTGAAATAATGAAAACTGGAATTACGCATCTTAAGAATAACATCATTAAATTTTGCAGTTTATTAGAGAATTCGATAAAGGTAGCAATAATAGGAGCACTTAAAATGATTATTTTTTTATCAGAAGAATTAATAAAAAATAATCCATGAAAACAATACTTTAATTAATTCAGTCCTGCATGTAATATGTTTTTGTTCAAATCGATAAAAAATTATTTTTATTAGAAATTATACTAAATGAACCTTATTTTTCTATGATTTTCATTATAATACTTTGTCAGCATTTTCACACATTTATAAAGATTTCAAATTTTATAACTCTATGAATTTCTATATTTGTGGAATTTATTTATATGCACAGTTTTAAATGTAAATTAATATTAATTTTTCTCAGATCCTTAAAGTAAAATTTAGAAACGATTAATATAAGGTCATTTTTTTGTGAGCTATACAATTGAAAATAATTATGAACTTAATGAATAAGTTAATTTTTAAATCATATGCATCTATTTAATTTTTATACCTCTAGAATTTTGTGTAAAATTGTGCTTCTAATATTTTTAAAGGTATATTTAAAGTTATATATGATATTTATTATAAAGTACAGAATTTTCATATAGTGCAAAATATGAAAATAAAATTATTTAGACATTGACATAGAAAATATTAACTATTTAATGTCATTAAATGGTTAATTTTAAATGAGAAAAAATCATCATTCCATTTATTTAAATTATTCTAGTATTTTAATGAAAAAATATAAATAGAATTTTCGTCAATAAAATTTAAAACATACAAACTTTCAAGATATTTAATCTGTAAGTAATTGGTTTTACTAAAGTAAATAATTTTTCAATGTTGATAGAATTATTTTGAGATACAAAAAAGAAAATATTAAAATGTGTACCATATAATTAAAATTTATCTCTAAAGATAAGAAAATTAACATATTTTCTTATATGTCATATATAAAAAAAAAAATGCATTAAATCTCCAAAGTTTAAATCAAAAGTAATACGTTATTTTTATATATTAACTCAAATTATTTCTGATTACTAACAAATAAAATATTTAATTTATTTAAAAGATTTATGTAAGTAATTTAAAAAGATTTTCAAATAAAAATTCAAGTAATGTATGAAATGAAATGTATTTAATCTAAATATAAATCAATATCTTTGAATATAATAATATAATCAATTTTTTTATCTCAGCTTAAAGATATTCTTTTCTATTTATATTTAGATTAAATTTAATTTAGTAATGATTCAGTTCAATCTATTAAAAATTAGCTTATTCTTTTTCAAACGCCAAAATATTAGTACTTTATCTCAGCTTAAAAAAGGGGAACAACTGAAAAATGGTTCCTTTCAATGTTTGTGTTTCGGACTTCTATCTAATAAAAGAAAAGCAATTCATTTCATCAAATGTTTTTTGTGCTGACATAATTTTCTATACAAAAAATTTATTTCAATTTATACTGAATTGAACTAAAATGAATTGAGCTTTTTAAAAATATTAGAAATAAAAATGCATTACATTTATTTAAAAAAAAAAAAAAAATTTTCTATTTAATCTATTAAACTTCATATACTTATTCTTTTTCAAAATTGGAAATATAGAAATGTATTCCAAAAATAAATTAGTACTTTAGGAATGGCCGTGAGTAGAGCGCTTTCGGTACCAGATACCGTCTGCCATGGATGTTTGGAAATTCACTTTAAAAACCGTAGGTCACGAAATAATCAGAGCATTGGACTGTTACTACGCACTTATCTCAATGTTGTTTCTTTTGAGTAATGCAAAGAGTTTGGTGTTTGCGGACAAAGACAGTTATTCTAGAGTAAAAAATCAAATATAAATCAAAAATACTTAACAGAGTGGACTTATTAAAAATAATTCTACCTTTTTTTTTCATCAAACTAATATTTATTAATGTTTTTTTGTTTTCTTTGCCCTGACTCTATTAAACTAAATATATACTTATTCTTTTTCAAAGGCCAAAAATATAAGTACTTTCCTTTAGGAAATTTATTACCGTCTGCAGTAGGGGAAAAAAATAAGGGAAATAACTGAGGAAAAAACTCGGTTCAATGTTGTCTTCCAATGTTTGTGTTTCGGACTTCTATTCTAAAAAAAGAAAAGCAAATAGTTTTCTGGACATGCTTTTTTCGCTTTTAAAATGTTTTTGTGCTGACATTTTCATTTTCTATACAAAAATGCAATTTATATTGGAATTGAACTAAAATGAATTGCTTTTAAAATATTATTGAAATAAAGGCATTTATAATGCATTACATTTATTATTTTTTTTTATTAAAAAGGAGTTTTCGTTTAAATTAATTAACATTATAAAATAGCTATTATCAAAAATGAAATATTTAGATAATAACTGTTTAAAATTGTTAATAACATTTAAAAAATGTTATCCAAGCAATATTTTTTAAGGAACATATTTCTATAATAATATGCTTTGTAGTCTTATATATGATAAAAATTACAACTTAATATTAAACATATGAAATGAATGGTATCAAAAAAAATATCAATGAATTTAATTATTAAAGCATTCGTGTGCACTTCTATAATAAGAAAGTGGTTAATAATAATATAATTATTAGTGGTACTAGAAAGTGGTATTGTTTAAGAACTAACAACAAAAAATAAAGATAAAACAACAGACGTTTAAAATTTACACACGCTAAAATTGTTTTAATAATAATAGTTTAATTGTTTATGTAAAATAATTAATTGTTGTTTATGTAAAAAAATTAAGTAATTGCATATTTAATCAAAATATTTTTAAAACAACTTTTTATATTACTTAGGTTTATATTTTATAATCTGGAAACGTAGATATTTTTATTATTTAAGGAAAACTTTAAAAATAAATTATAATTATTGCAAGCAGATAAAATATTTATCAATATGGAAAACAAACCTTTTATAAAACATTTTATTATTCAAATTTGAAATTTTAATTAATGTAGTATACTTTTAAAGGAATATAAATCTATTCTATATCAATAACGAGCAATATAACAATAAATTTAAAATATGATATATTATTCCATAACAATTTAAATTCATCCCAAAATTAATATTTTTAATGATATTATGAATTTTAATAAGTTAAAATAAATAAAATACTTCATTGTAGCCAGATTTAAAATACATTATTTGAAGTTATGAAACTTTTCATGTTTACTTAACCAGTTAAAGCAATTTGTTACATTCAAAAAGAATTAATTATTAATGCAAATAGTTGGTTAGATTACTTTATAAATTAATTTTTATTTTTAATCCTATACCTATCCCCGATCTCTCGGTTATTAGTCGACGAGAGCAACTCAATACAGTAAAGAAACAAAAAAAACAATAACTAAAGACATTGACTCAACAGAACAACTGATATAAAAATAAAAGACAAATCCTACTTTTTTTTTTTTTCACTATATTGCAGAAGTCCTTTATAAATAATTTTCATTCAATTTTTTTAAGTTAGAAAAAAAATTCTCTATCTCTCTCTCACACACGCACACACTTTCTCTCTCTCACATACACACTTTCCATCTCTCACTAATTTATTTACACGTTTCATTTTACCATTTTGTTCCTCCTTGACTCAGACTAGAACCTAGAATTAAAAAGAATCTGAAAATAAATTTTTGTCCGGCGGTCTACACGCTTCGCCCCTGATGTTATTGATTCCTAAATTTTATATCGTGCTAAATATCTTATATAAGAGAATTTTTAACATATAAAACCAAAATTAATGAATTAAATTTAATGAATGAGAATTAATATTTGAAAAAACTGTATTAACATCCAGTGTCATCCACTACAAGTTAAAAAAATATATTTGAATTTTAGTGTATGAATAAGAAGTATTTTATTAACGATTGAAAATTTTAACAAGATTTATAAATATATATTGGGAGAGTGTGAACTAATAGTAGGAATTGAAAAGGGATGCCCAGTGTTGCATATGTGGACTCTATAATCCCATAGGTATCTGTTGCAGCCAACCCTATTCTGTACAGGTGATTGTAAGGTCTATAAGTGTCATGGCCCGAGGACAAGTCTAAAACTGGCCACGCCGACAGCTCTAGGCAAGGAAATAGGAATTCTTGTTGACCTACCCAATTGGGAATTTCAATTTTGGATTTAATAGAGAAAAGTATATATCGCCTTATATGAGCTAAGGTAAAGGAGGATCAGGTTGCATCATTTGTGATCCATTCTTGGCCATGGGGACATAGTGATGTCAGTGACGGATTTAGGCTTAGGGCGGCAAATTTTCAGGGCACCAAAATTTTCGAGGCAGAAAAATTTGAAATCGATTTTTTTTTTATTGAATGTAGGATCGAACTTTAATGTTTCTTTTCTTGCTTTGACAACCTCATAATATCAATATTTAAAGGGTAGAATTACTTTTTCAAATAATTAATCGTGTAAGTAGTAAAATTTAAAATAGCTAACAAGTAGGTACTAAAAACATTTTTCGTTAAATATAGCATTTATCTACTGACGTTAGATTTTTCATAAATGTTTCTTAAAAAATCTAAATGTAGCGTTTGTTTGCTCATCATTATAACGTAAAATATTAATTCACCATATTTAATTATACCATTGCCACGTTACTCAAAACTTTGTTATTTTTTTCATCTCGCATAAAAATTTTAATTATCTATATTGTTCTCTTGGAATAATTACAAAAAAAAACAAAAACAATATAGATATAAGCTCTGCATCAAAAATAAAGGAATTCTTACATTCACGTGATCTCTGCAATATCTATCCAAATATAGATACCATTTCAAGTATTTATCTAAGTATTCCTGCAACAAATTGTTCTGGATAAAGATCGTTTTCCACCCTGGAAAAAGTGAAAAATTATTTATGTGCAGGTTTGAAGCAAAATAGGCTCAGTGCACTTGCGTTATAAAGCATTGAAACACAATTAGTTCAAGAAGTTAAGTATGAGCATGTCATTAATATTTTCGCACGGGTGAAATCAAGAAACAAATATATTATAAGCATTTTTAATTAGATAGATATGATTTATTTCTTAATTAAAAGAAATTTAGTCTAAATTCTATATTTAATTGTTATACCAAAGAATGTATATATATATTTAATTCATGCATAAATTCAATACCTAAATTTAATTCGAATCCATTATTACTATTCGTATTATTATATATAAGGACGTCAAATTAACTTGGGCTTATGGCGCCATCGAAACTAAATCCGTCACTGGGTGATATGAGTCGCCTACTTGTGGTGCCCCCTGTTCTCGCTAAACGACTGACTACTTGTAGCCTTAAAACCAGCCCTTGACTTAAGTTTAGACATCCATTGTATATTTGTATTCTTTTAGTTAATAAATAAAATTTCGAAAAAGAAATTTCTTGGATTTATGTTTCTGTTAAAGACAGGAAACAGTAAAAAATGCATTTATACTAAATTAAATAATAACTGAAACAAAGATATTGAGATTACTCTTATTTGTTGGGATGCTTCTACATTTAAAAGTTTGGCACACTACATTTTATAATCAAATTCTTCCTGATAAATATATTATTTGTATAATTCTTCTTTATAATTTATAAAACATTTTGCATAGATATTTAGTAATATATTATTATTCAAACTAATTTAGATTTATTGATATAAAAATTTGAGATTTTTGGCAGGACTCCTTGATCACAAATATGCAAATGTATTGTTTATAAATTCATATATAAACAATACATTTTTGTTTCTGTTAAAGATAGAAAACTGTAAAAAATGCATTTATACTAAATTAAATAATCACTGAAACAAAACTATTGAGGTTACTCTTATTTGTTGGATATTTCTACATTTAAAAGTTTGGCACACTAAATTTTATAATCAAATTCTTCCTGATAACTATATTATTTGTATAATTCTTCTTATTTTAATAATTTATAAAACATTTAGCTTAGATATTTAGTAATATATTATTATTCAAACTAATTTAGATATATTGATATCAAAATTTGAGATTTTTCGCAGGACTCCTTGATCACGATTATGCAAATGTATTGTTTATAAATTCATATAATGTTAAGTTCATGTTCAGTTCAAAAAATGTATTGTTGATAAATGTATTGTTAATATAATTCTTCCGATTTTAATAAGTTATAAAATTTTAAGTAAAAATTTAATAATTTATTATTATTCAAAGTAATTTATAGAAATTGGTACCAAAATTTGAAATGAACCCCCAATGCTTGGAGTCTGTGTGTTCATATCCTTTTTCGCCTTATTCTTATCCTTATCATTACTGGGTGTGCCTAAAGAATTAACACCCTGATTCCAAGCTAAGCCATTCTGGGCAGGATTCCTTGATCTCAGAAAGTTGTGAACAAGGAGTTAGACTTTGAACCAAGCTCAAATACTTCGTAAAACCAATATTCTATCTATTAGATTGCTTTTGGTGCCTGTTGGCCGAGTGGCTAGTGGTTCGAATCCCGGCAGTTCCATGTATGTCTGTAGTTATTTTGAATCCACTTAAGCACCACTTTTTCCACTTCCTAGTCTCATATGACCGTAGAGCGTCACTGAACCCAATCAGACTTCTTTTTCACCCATATCATTCTCAAACTGTAAAGGGGCAACTCAGCTCTAGGCACAGTGATGTGGTGTGGTGTAGTAGTAGTATTTGATTGCTTGAGGCCACACCTTTTTAATTATATGTAGAAATAAACTCAAATATTAAAAAGTAAAAAATAAACAGAAGAAATAAGTAAATGCATCGACTCCTAAAACTTCATACCTAAAACGATCAGCAGAATAATCAATTACATAATCCAAAAAAATTTGAAATAAAATTACAAATGTGATTACTATAAACTGTAAAGCGACAACTCAGCTCTAGGCACAGTGATGTGATGTGATGTGGTGTAGTAGTATCTACATTTAGTTATTTCTACATAACACCTTCTTAATCATATGTTAATTCAGGCCACACCTTCTTAAGCATATGTAGAAATAAACTCAAATATTAAAAATAAACAGAAGAATTAAATAAATGCATAAATTCCTAAAACATCATCCCGGAAAACGATATTTAGAATAATCAATCACATATAAAAAATATTTTAAAATAACATTTACTAATGTGACTAGTATAAATATTTTAAAATTCCATAACAGGAAATTCGATTTACCATTCTTATCAGTTAGGCCTTGACACGTCGCAAACTAACACAAACTCCTAATGACAATTACAGAAACTAAGCGAATTGTAAACTCAGTTTAAGGAACAGTCTTAATTAATGAGGACAGTTTAGTACAACAAATACGCCCAAAGATAGTTTTGGAACGAGTTCAAAGATGGAGAATACCAGCTGAGTGTTCCGAGGCATGTGTCTAACAATTATTTACGAATTGGAAACTAATGATTTCGGAACTTAATTGGAATAGGAACCACCCCGTATGCAATTAACTGTTATTTAGAGATTTCTTCTCCAAGCGTTTTACTAGTACATAATAGGGACTAAGTCCTAATTTACTTGTTGTGTTTATCTTGCTTTCTCTCTACAGCACACTATTAACAATTGCGTTAATAATATATTATAATGTATAATATAATTACTATTAATTAAATGTTAAAATATTAATATATTTAATATTTTAACAATTAATTAATAATATTAAGTATAGATTCCCCGAATTAATTTTCTTTTAAATAAATTTATTTCATCTAATTATTTTCCGTAGATCTTTTTGGTTGTAAATGCTTTCATTTCAATTATAATTATTTTGGATTTTATTTATTTTGAAATTTATAAACGGTTAATTAATCAAATTTTTCATAGATCTTCGCACAGCTTAATTCCATATATTTTGCTTCATTGATTGTTATAACAGTTTCAATATTTTATAAATTAATCAACAAACATAATTATGATTGTATTAAACAATATAAAGTTCTGATAAAATGTGAGGTATTCTGCTTTATTTCTTGGTTGAAAATCCTGAAGCCTTCTTCAACTTCTTCTCTATTAATGGTATTTTAATTTGAGTTTAAAAATTATTTACGAATTGGAAACTAATGATTTCGGAACTTAATTGGAATAGGAACCACCCCGTATGCAATTAACTGTTATTTAGAGTTTTCTTCTCCAAGCGTTTGACTAGCACATAATAGAAACTAAATCCTAATTTACTTGGTGTGTTTATCTTGTTTTCTCTCTACAGCAAGCTATTAACAATTAAATTATAGTACCAATAGTATTAAGTATAGATTTATCAAATTAATTCTTTTTATTTTATTTATTTCATCTAATTTTTTCTTTGGTTTTTTTTTAGTTTATAAATGTTTTTTTTTAACTCTAATATTTTGAATTTTATTTATTTTGAAATATATGAAAGGTTAACTAATCTGAAATTTGTAGTAGAATTTCGTGTGCATTACTTTTATATATGCTTCATTGGTTGTTAAAATTGTTTTAATGTTTTATAAATTAAGAATTACACATATTTATAAGCTTATTAAATAGTATAAAGTTCTGATACATGGACAATCTGAGGTATTTGCTTATTCTAAATGAGCTTTATTTTTTGAGTGGAAATTGTATAACTCATACTAAAGGCACTAAAAGGAAGGCGAATTAAAAAATTATAAAACATATTTATGAGGTAAAATAAGTTTTTTATAGTTTAGCTTTATCATGCTATACTATCTTTATAGCTATTTTTTATTTCAATATCTTCATAAACTTCATGACTGCAGAATTTGACTGTGAATGTCTGGATCAAATGGCATGAAAAGTGCCAAAAGTGAAGAAATACCATCGATAATAAAAATTTGTGTGTGTAGAAACAATAAAATCCATGGGCATTTGTTTAAGATATTGAGTATAGTTATAAGTAAAGATATTGAGATATTAATATATTGAGTAAATTTTCCACGCTATTCAAACATTTAAATGATTCACTATTTAAATGAAGTTTTACTGTGATTTATATTTTTCAATATATTATATGTCTATTAGCAATCCTATTTAAAATAACTTAAATAAAAGGTAAATTATAAAAAAATGCTTTAAAAACATTATAAAGGTGAGGACAGTGATGAAATACGAATTTAACAGGTGGACTGACAAGTTCATAGGATGACACATAGATGGAGCTACTAGTATTAAATTCATATGAATTTTAGTTAGCCATAACCTTCAAAAGACGCGTGTAGAAATTTGACAGCTGTTGCACTATTAATATGTGAGTTATAGCATTTTTAGTGTTCATCACGTGCAGTCCACTCGGCTGAGTGTCGATTGGACTCCAGTGTGAAATGATGGAGCCATGTTTCATCCATTGTCACATATCGACGCAAAAATTCGGGTTTCCAAACACTGCTTAGAATCATCAATTCGTTGTTGTTTTCGGTCGATTGTGAGCTCGTGCGGCACCCACTTTGAACAGAGCTTTCGCATATCCAAATATTCATTCACGATATGTCCAACACGTTCCTTTGATATCTTTAGGGTCTCAGTTATCGCAATCAACTTCACTTTACGGTTATCAGAAATTATTTTGTGGACTTTTTTTATGTTTTCGTCGGCAACAGGCTCTTTGGGGCGTCCACTGCGTGCATCATCCTCGGTGCTGATTTCGCCTCGTTTAAATTTAGCAAACCACTTCACTACGGTTGATTTTCCTGGTGCAAAGTCCGAATAATGTTTATAAATCCAAGCCTTGGCTTCAATAGTATTTTTTTCGCCAAAAAGCAATGCTTTATTAACACACGAAATTCATTTTTATCCATTTTTTTCAAACTAACAAAAGTTGCTTCACTAGAAATGTTATAACTCACTTACTAATAGTGCAGCAGCTGTCAAATTTTATACACGTGTCTTTTGAAGGTTAGGGCTAACTAAAAATCATATGGATTTAATACTAGTAGCGCCATCTATGTGTCAGCCTATGAACGTTTCAGCCCACCTGTTATCGAAACATCTTTCCCCTCTAGAAAAAAAAATGCGATTAGTTTTTAATTCATCACAGAAAAACATTTGGCAGATTGTCACTAAAGTACAACTGTAGCATGAGAGCAAACATGATTGTTAAAAATTCCTAACGATGAAGATGTGCTAAAAACAGTCGTGTTTAATCATTATTGGAAATGCAGAAAAGACATTATGTAGTCAAGAAGCTGAAAAACAGTTTCTTTTCTTTCATATCCAAACCAGAAAATTGTTAACCGTTATTTGAATTCAACAACAACTACTTTTTGAACTTTCAATGTAAAGTTCATGGCTACATGTTTTTGGTTGTTTTTAAGATTGGTTTTTAAATTTTTCTCCAAAATCCCATTATTTAATTTTATTTTGTTAGATCCTAATTCTGATGGTGAAAGAAAATTATTTTATGACAGCTAAATCAATCGCGCTGCCATTCAAAATTAAGATTTTTATTTTATAATTACACTATATTTTGCTGAATGTTAAACAATGTTCGAGTGAAACGTTTCGACGAAGAGCAAATGATAAAAGTAATTCCATACAACAATAAGAATTATTTTGTCAATGTCAATTTCGATAAAAATAAATGAGACATAATATAATGTACTGCAAAAGACATTTAAAAATACTTTTGAATGTTTTAGATACAGAATTATATGAAACATAATAAAAAAACAAATGCACTGTTGTTCAAAACTGATAATTTTGTATGGTGTAATGTTTCCAACAATATAAAACTGATTTTAATGAAATTAGGAAAATTATATCACTTTCACAATATCAGAAAAAATTTTGATATTGTGAAAGTGATATAATTTTGATATCAAATCATTGATAATCAAATATATCAATGTCGGCCCGCCTCAATCATTGACATATTTTATATCATATGATTGAGGCGGGCCTTTATTCATATTCCACAAGCATGTGAATGCAAACGTATTCAACAATAGATATATGTATATTGTTTGGAAGCATTAGTTCTTACCTTAGTTTATTACTTTTCAAGAAAATCCAGAATTTTATTTTGAATATTAGTATATAAAACAATATTTATTTTTCAGATCTAGCATAAGTTATTTTAAATTACCTAAATATTTCATCAATTGATCTTGTTAGCCATCTTTAGTAATGTTTTAGTGGAAGAAAAATAAATTAAATAAATATAATAAATTAAAGCGTACTTTTTACACAGCCTATAAAAATTTTTATACAACAACAGAACGTATGTCATAATTTAATACACTATGAATCCAATATGAATCTATCACGCTAGTAATGAACTATGATTCTATTGCGCACATTTTTTTATAAACATTGATTTGAACAGAAAAAAATGTTTATGCAGACATTATGCTTCATTAAGATTATTTTGATTGGAAAACTACTAATAAAAAATTTCCTCATATATCTTTCATTTAGTAACTTTTAACGCCTAGATTTTGAATTAAGATATAACCACTTTACTTGTAAATTTACTTACAAAGAAAAAAATGGCACGAAAATGTGATAACAAAGTAACTTTATATTGATAATGTTCAAAAATAAATTATAATTTTAAAGCAGAGATTGTATACCGCCTTTGTTGAATTACTATTTATTTAATCGTATACTATTATTAAAATAGACACTTATTGTTTAAACTTAACTAAAGAATATAAAAGGGATACCAGTATCTCTTTTCCATTTAATCACTGGGATGTAAGATACTCCCTGAAGACATGTTTGTCTTTCCTTCGTTCTTTTTACTAACCCGTAGCGAAACCAACATTCTGTTAAATCTGTTGTCAGTGATAAAATTCTGTAATTTTTGTAGCAAAGGGTTTCACAGTTTCATCGAAAATCATCTTATGTTTATGAAGAAACCTTATCTATTGTGCCAATTTTTAAAAATATTGATATGAATATAAAAAATTCATTTTGCGGACAATATGATTAAATAAGATCATTTTTCATAAAATGTTGATATTTTTTTAATCTTCTTTATTTTGTGTATTTTATTTGTGTTCTTTTAATTATTTTCCAATGTAATTCTAACCATACAATCTTATGTGCATGCATTCTTTTAATGTTATTTATTTTCAATGTTGCATTAGTTTCTGTTCTGCTGTATAATGCTGTATAGTTTTCAAAGTTGTATGCTGTTTCAATTAGTTTCAATGCTGCTGTATATGCGCACTTCGTAATCAAGAAAGCACATATTGTGTGCATATATCACCTCACATATTTTTCCATTCAGTAACTTTTAATACCTAAATTTGAATTGAGATATAACCTCTTTACTTATAAATTTATGCCAGGAAATTTGGATAAAAAGTAACTTTATGTTGATAAAAGTTCAAAAATAAATTATAATTTTGAAGCAGAGTGTTCATAAAAAGTCTTCGTTTTATTACTATTTATTTTATCGTATTGTATTAATAAAATAGACAGTTTTTGTTTTAACTTAGCGAAAGAATATAAAAGGGTTACCAGTATCTCTTTTCCATTTAATCACTGTAAGATACTCCCTGAAGACATGTTTGTCTTTCCTTGGCTCTTTTTTTAACCCGTAGGGAAACCAACATTCTGCTAAATCTGTTGTCGGTGATAACATCCTATAATATTTGTAGCAAAGGGTTTCATAGTTTCATCGAAAATCATCTTATGTTTATGAAGAAAACCTTATCTATTGTGCCAATTTTTAAAAATATTGACTTGAATATAAAAAATTCATTTTGCGGACAATATGATAAAATAAAATTATTTTTTAATAAAATATATGCGTTGATTTTTATTTTATTCTGCTTTATTTAGTGTATTTTATTAGATCAAAAAAGCACAATATTAATGTTCTTTTTGTCATAAAAAGTACATGTGTACAGGAATTGGACCAACCTCACCTTTCCTGTGTTTTACTGGAAAGAAAATCTTTCGTAAATTCTGGGAAGCCCAAATGGCGATAGATATTAGAATCCCTAAGAGTTCTCGAAAGGTCATAATATTAAAAATACAATAAGTAATAATATTAAAGGACATAATATTAATGCCCTTTTTGCCATGAAAAGTGCACGTGTAGTAGAATTGGACCAATCACACCCTGTATGTATTTTACTGGAAAGAATCTCTATAAAAAAATCTTTGGTAGATTATAGGAAGCCCAAATGAAGATATTAGAATACCTAAGAGTTCTAGCTCCATATCCTTGTAGCAAAGATATTAAATGCTATTCACTATAAAACAGATTACAATAAAGATATTACACACACACACACACACACACACACATATATATATATAGCGCATATGTGTCCTCTTTTATTCATGTTAATTTTTCATGGAAGTGGAAGTGGAACATTTAGAAAAAAAATAACATTTGAATTCTAAAGTTATTCTTTTTTTTTTCTTCTAATGCAGCTGGCAAATAGACCGTGATCTTTGCCATAAGGGCTGCACCTATGTTACTCACTTTGCATTACCCAGGGGGCCCGTGTAACTTGATGGTAAGCCACGGACGCGGAGTAACAATGCCCCCGCAACGCTCTACGATCCTATTAGGACCGGGACCTACGGTTTAAAGTGGATTCCGAACCACTACAACACGCATGGGCAAAGCCGAGATTTGAACCGATACCTGAGGAGAGAGCTAGCCATTCGGCCATCAGGCCCCTCTAAAGTTATTCTACTTGCCTAGATCCCCCACCTTCTAAAATTATATTTCATTAATAAAGGAAATAAAAATCTGCAGGAAAAATTTGTTACTACATAAATTAACAAAACCTCTAATAAATATGCCTTCATCTGTACGAAATATTGCCTTAATGTGCTAGACAAGAAACTTAGTAATTTCTACATACAAATCTATAAAAACCACTCTTATGGTAATCAGGAAAAAACCTTTTTTTTAAAGCAAAGTCTTTAAAATAAGTAGCAAATCCATCAAATTTCCTCTTTATTTGTAACTTTATTTACACATAAAAAAAAGTCATGAAAATGTGATAAAAAAAGTAACTTTATATTAATGAAAGTTCAAAAAATAAATTTTAATTTTAAAGCAACGTGTACATAAAAAGCATTTGTAGAATTACTATTTATTTGATCACATACTGTTAATAAAATAGACACGTTTTTGTTTCTTAGCTAAAGAATATAAAAGGGATACCAGTATCTATTTTCCACTTAATCACTGGAATGTAAGATACTCCCTAAAGACATGTTTGTCTTTCCTTCGTTCTTTTTACTAACCCGTAGGGAAACCAACATTCTGTTAAATCTGTTGTCGGTGATAACATCCTATAATATTTGTAGCTAAGGTTTTCATAGTTTCATCGAAAATCAACTTATGTTTTAGAAGAAAACCTTATCTATTTTTTTTAATTTTTAGAATATTGATTTGAATAGAAAAAATATTTTTGAGGACAATATGCTTAAATAAGTTTATTTTTTTAAAAAATGTGTACGTTGATTTTTCTTTATTATTATTCCTTATTTATTTTATTTTATTAGTCAAAAGTGCATAATATCAATGTCCTTTTTGTCATGAAAATTACACGTGTATTAGAATTGGGCCAGCCCCATCTTGTATGTGTTGAAATAGAATGAACTGGAAAGAAAATATTTGGTAGATTCTGGGAACCCCAAATAGGTTGATGATATTAGGGTCTGTAAAAGTTCTAACCTTGTAACAATGATATTCATTATACATAAAACATAATGATACAATATATACACTCCTGTCCATAAATTAAGGATAATGAAGTTCAGGCAAAGAAAGAGACAGAAGAAAAACCAATTTGACTTATTTGTAAAGTCTATTTATGAAACAAAAGGTAAAGAGCAAAAAAGATGCTATATGTTTGCCATAATTAATAAAAATTGCGATTTTTACTCCCTGGAGCAAATTTAAAAAACGAACCTATTTACAAAAAACAGTATAACATGGTTAGTATGATGGTTAATATGGAGTATGTCTCCCGGACGATGTAATACAGGCCTTACAACGCCTAGGTATGTTGAGAATCAAATTATCAAAATGATCTTGGGGAATATTACACCACTCATCAAGCAATGCCCTCCGAAGTTCCGGTTGACAGGTGGGAGGGGGTTGACGGGCTGCAATTCGTCGGCCAAGCATTTCCCACACATGCTCTATTGGATTCAAGTCCGGTGAGTATGCTGGCCGATCCATACGGGTGATATCCTCCAATTGAAGGCATTCGTCTACAATGTTTGCACGGTGAGGACGGGCGTTGTCATCCATAAACAGAAATTCAGCACCCATGGCACCCCGAAACAAACGTACATGTTGTTCCAGAATGATATCCCGATAGATGGGGCCTGTCATCGTTACACTCTGAACATGCAGGTCATTTCTTTAACCAAGAATAATTCCTCCCCAAACGAGCCATCCTGCCCCATCGTAACGGTGCGTAACGTTCAATGGTGTTCTCTTGGTGGTAATGGGTACCTGGCGCTCTCCATATGAAAGTCCGGCGAGAATCAGACTACAAACTAAACCTGGACTCGTCGGAAAACTTCACATCGTGACCACTGTTGCGGTGTCCACACAATGCATGGTCTCTACTCCAGGGTAATCGCAGGCGATATGAGTTGCGGTAAGTGGAACACATCTGACAGGCCTACGAGCACATAGAGCAATGTGCCCGAAGCGTCTGTACACGGTCTGCCTTGAAACTGTCGTACCGGTAGCTGAAGAGAGGTGACGGGACAGGTCTGATGCTTTACTCCGTCTCTTTCATTTGCAGTAACTGCTAAATACCGGTCCTCATTCGGCGTTGTAACTCGACCTGTGCTGTAACATCTACATCACATTACCATCATCTTGAATCGTTGGCAAAACCTGGAGATGACACTCCTGGGCGATTCCAAGTTCTCGGATACTTCCAGCTGGATACGTCCACATTCCAGTCGTCCGATAATTCTACCACGTAAAAAATCATCCAAATGCTTCCCTTGTTCCATAACTATGCGGTTATTGCACTGAAAGGCTTTTAAAGCGCTTGCGAACAATTTTGCACTTTTTGCCACCATTCCTTATATACCCTCTCTTACGCTCTCGTCATTGTGACGTACTATCCGCGCATCTGGTGGTTTCCTGTAATTTGCATATTCTTCTTCAAGATGTGTGTGATAAATCTACAGGTGAAATTTTTTATTTTAGAGTTCAATTTCTGTGTGATTCTGAATTATACTTATTTATGGACATGAGTGTATATATATAGCATATGTGTCCTCATTTACTCATATTAATTTTACATGTAGAAGTGTGGAAGTGGAACATTGAGAAAAATAACAATTGCATTCTGAGGTAATTCTACTCATCTAGATCCCCCACATTACTGTTGTAACTGGTAATTATCCTGTTGTGTGAGGGTAAGGGGTATTTCCTTTATTTTTTGTATGAATCCAGGAATGGTAGATAACCCATCGCGGTTTACACGGTCAGGTCCAAAAGAACCGGTCGGTTTGCAGGGGATCCAGCCCTTTTCGGAGTTTTTGCGGCAAGAAAGAAAGACCCAAAAGTTGAAAGGAGCGAACGGATCTACGATAGTGCGTGAGCCTGGTGCACAATTTTTGTTGCGAGAATGGCTCTGGGGACAATTTGTAATGGAGAGTTATGTCCATCTTTGGAATTGTCAGTGAGCATTTTTTTTTAGCAAAGGATATAGCGAGGCTACTGGTACCCCACTGCCCACACACTCAAAGGAATATTTTCTTGATTGAGGTATGCGTGCGAAATATTATAAATACTTCCTCTGTAAACATTTCTCTGTAAACATTTCTCTGTAAACATTTCTCTATAAACATTCTCTAAAAAACTTTTTTTATTTTATTTATTCTGCCAAATATTAAAATCCTAAATTTTATTGTAATAGTATTTATTCATATTCATTAAAGGGTAAAAGTAAATTAGTTGTTTTGTCCTAGTATTTATTTTAATTGCTTTTATTAATGTTAATTCATTTGGCCGTCCTACGAGTATACGTAGACCAACGGCCCCATTTCTACTATGTCGGTATATTAACAACTACTAAAAAGAAAAATAAAAATTCTACACGAACACATTACTACACCAATTAATAAAGCCTCTAAAAACTATGCCTGCATCTGTAAACTGAATTACCTTAATGCTCTAGGCAAAAAACTCAATAATTCTTCTACTATAAAAACAACTCTTAATGTAATCAGTAAACCAACCATTTTTTTTTTTTAAAATCAGTAACCATTCCTTCAAATTTCCTTATCCAATTAAATTCTAGTATCTAACTGCTTTAGCACCTGTGATATATCTACATATATGATCAAACCAGGAATCAAACAAACAAAACCATTTTTAATCTTCGATCACTTCTAACGTCCTCATGGCAAATAATAATAAGTCTGTTTTAAAATTTTTAAATGACTGTAAAACAATATCTTTTCTATAGATGTCTTTGATTTTAAGGATATCTTTAACAATATTCATCTTAACTCTAACCTTAACCTTTTAATATTTGTATTCGTTTAATGATTTTTAATTTCGTTGCTGCAGCTAATGCGCATTTCAATCGAGAGTTTTTGAATACCGTATTTTGACGTCCGTTAATTTTTCTCCAGAGCGCGCATGCTCCCATGCACTATCTGTAATAATAATTTTTAAATGCGTTTGGGAGAAAAAGCTAACGGACGTCGTACGGTAACTAACGTACGGTATGCAAAACTCTAACATTTGCTAAGGATCATGCTCTAATGGGGAGAAAAAGCTAACGTCCAAAAATACGGTATGCAAAAAACTCTCTAATTTACTGTATCAAAGGTTTGAATGTTTTATGTAACTGTAGAGTTATCATGGTGTTATTATGATATATGCCTGTATCAAATACCGATAATGGCTTTTGTTCTGCAAAATTGCCGTGTTTCTAATTTACACTTTGCCAGTTTTCCTTTGTCTTTTGCATACATGCATACACTTTCAATCATCCCTACAGCGAAATGCTTTATTTGACGTCATGCGGTTGCAAGATAGAGCTCCCCCATTTGGGAGGCATTCTGTCAAGTATTTCTTAATACAACAATTTGATGACAGAATTATCTCCCGCCATTTCACGTTTCCTTCGCCCCCAAGGTCCCCTGATTTCACTCCAGTTGATTTCTGGCTGTGGAGATACTGAAATCTAAAGTATATCTATTTAATAAGCCATTTGAATTGATTTGAAAGATGCCATCAGACGTCAGGTTCAACAGATAACTCCTGCTGTGGTACATGCTTCAGTGTTATCCCCCATCTGCCGCATACAAAGTGTCATTGTGTGTGGAGGAGTCAATGCGGAAAATTTGTGAAACACATTACAATGTTTTCTATTCTTTCTATTCAAATTTCTATTGTTTCTCTGCTCTTATTGATTGTTTCCACTTTTCTTCTTAGTCTGTCTAGCGCAGGCAATTTTCGCGCTACAGGCAACTTTACAATGCCAATTATGGTTTTTCACTATGGAGATTACATTCCAATAAAAAGAGTAGATGTTGCCTTTTGAAATTTTCGAAATCGTGTCACTTTAACAATAATTATCAGAGTTTAACTGTTGCTTTTCATATTATTCTTGACCGCATATCTCAAAATACCTTGAAACAAAATTTCATTCAATTTCTGTGAATGGTATGGTAGCTAAGGGACTCACAAATCGAGACATTTTTTTATAGTCCCCCTGTATATAATTTCTCGCATCATGAAGTAATTTCAAGCATTGAAATAATTTCATATACGAAATTTTGAATGTTTCAAAATCGGTGGAGCAATATTTTTAAGATATAGGCATCCCAACTTCACTGCATTTTGTTCTTATTTCTGAATATCATTGGATAGCTGTTATTATTTTTTTTCGTGTGGTTAATACTGATCTTATATTTATCAAAAAATTGAAAAAAACAAAACAAAGAAACGTGTGTTCTAAGAGTATAAAATCTGCAATTTTTTTTTCAGTTTCAGCTCTAAAGCTTACATGTTTTTGTGTTTTGATACGTTGCAGTCTTAGCTTCATTTTATTTCTTGATATTTCATGTATGAAAAATCATTAAAAACTTCTTTTCTTAACTGATCTTCATAATCATGATCTATCTTATTCGCCCGTTTTTGTAATTATCTCTTTCTTTCTTTTTTTTTTCTTACAGTTTCAAACTTAGACAGATTAAATGCCTTGTAATGAACCATGAAGGATAAATCGTGTATCCATATTAGATTTTAAAAAAAAAATTACAAAAAAAGATACTAATCAATCTTTTGCTTTACTTCTCTTTGTTTGCTTTTTAAAACTTGGTTATTAAAAAGTGGCATATTTCTCCAATTAATAGGTTCAACAATTTTGGACTAGACAGCCAAAGTATTTTAGTATAATAGGATATGCCTGAGTATTTGTTTTTCTAAATAACTTAAGAAAGCAGACAATAGTCATTAATTTAAACATAACAATCTGATCAAATTTCTAAGTCCTTTGATAACTGTCAATACAGTTTTCATCTGTAAATTGGACATAATATATTTGGTGTAAAATGCGATGGATATAATGTATCTTAAATACTTCATAGCTTTTGCTTGCATCTTTTCTCAATATAACCACAAAACCATTTTTTTTTATTCATTAAACTAGCTCCAACTTTTGGAAATCAATCTTGCCAAAAGTGTTTAACATTTTTGTGGTTGCCCATAAAAACTAATTAACAATGCCTCGCATCGATACTATAATTCGATACTATATTATATATATCCCATCGATCATCATCTATATACACTGAAGTGACAAAAGTAATGGGATACCTCTTAATATCGTGTCGGCCCTCCTTTCGCCCGGCGAAGTGCAGCAACTCGACGTGGCATGGACTCAACAAGTCGTTGGAAGTCTTCTGCAGGAATATTGAGCCATGCTGTCTCGATAGACGTCCATAATTGTGAAAGCGTGGATGGTGCAGGATTTTGGGCACGAACAGACCTCTCGATGATGTCCCATAAATGCTCGATGGGATTCATGTCGGGCGATCTAGGTGGCCAGATCATTCGTTGGAATTGTCCAAAATGTTCCTCAAACCAATCGCGAACAGTTGTGGCCCGGTGACATGGCGCATTGTCATCCATAAAAATCCCATCGTTGTTTGGTACATGAAGTCCATGAATGGCTGCAAGTGATCTCCAAGTAGCTGAACATAAGCATTTCCAGTCAATGTTCGGTCCAGTTGCACCAGAGGACCAAGTCCATGCCATGAAAAAACAGCCTACACCATTACGGAGCCACCACCAGCTTGAACAGTGCCTTGCTGACAGTTTGGGTCCATGGCTTCGTGGGGTCTGCGCCCCACTCGAACCCTACCATCAGCTCTTACCAACTGAAATCGTGACTCCTCGGACCAGGCCACGGTTTTCCATTCATCTAGGGACCAACCGATATGCTCACAGGCCCACGAGAGTCGCTGCAAGCGATGTCGTTCTGTCGTTCTGTCGAGTCGGTCTTCTGCTGGAATAGCCCAAGAAAGCCAAATTTCTCCGCACAGTTCTAACAGACAAGTCCCTTGTACGTCCCAAATTTCTGCGGTTATTTGACGCAGTGTTGCTTGTCTGTTAGAATTTACGACTCTTTGCAGACGTCGCCGGTCTCGGTCGTTAAGTGCAGGCGGTCGACCACTGCGCTGTCCATGGTGGGATGTTATGCCTGAAATTTCATACTCTCGGCACACTCTTGACACAGTGTATCTGGGAATGTTGAATTCACTAACGATTTTCGAAATGGCATGACCCATGCGTCTAGCTGCAACTAACATTCCGCTTTCAAAATCTGTTAATTCCCGTCGTGCTGTCATCATCACGTCAGAAGCTCTTCACATGAATAACTTGAACAGAAATGACAGCTCTGCGAAAGCACTGCACATTTATACCTGTTATACGCGATGCTACTGCCATCTGAAAATTTGCATATTACTATTCCATGACTTTTGTCACTTCAGTGTATATCACATCGATACTATATTACAATAATTCCCCAAAAATGTTAAAATCCATGTTGCAATTCAGATGAAACGTATCTAACTGAACTTTTGTCATCAGTACGTGTTATCACAGGTTATAGAAATAGTTTCAAAATTACATTACTTTTGTGGTCTGATCTGATTGATTGGCAAATCAGTCACTCTTTGTTTAACTGTATTTCAGGCTCAAAACATGATTCCTTGCTTGAAAAAATCTTCAAACTTCCAGGATAAACAATTTTGGCAGTTTTAATTAGACATTTCTTGATAAAATATGATCTTTCAGAGATACATAATGTCGTTATTAATTTTTTTTTTTTATTTAAAAAAAATATTCTTTTAAATACTGATTTTCACTAGTACTTATTTCGATTAGTCGTACAACCACTTGTTAACAAGGCGACGATTTTTTTAACTAAAATTTTTGTTTCATGCTGTTAAGTTGACTAAGTTACAAATATATGCGTTGCAGACCACGAGTTTGATATGCTTACTCTAATCGCTGTTATACCCGAATTTAGAAAAAAAACATTGATCATTTCAAACATTTCAAGTATATATTTTATCTAGCCAACAAAATTAAGCATGCAGTATCTCAGCACCAATCTTCTTATCTTCTAGTTTTTAATTTTGCACTAGAAGACCAGTAATGTCACGGCATCACTGGATGGAAACGATTCCATGGTGTGGACGTGAACACAGAAAACACCAGAAAGAGAAATGACACCATGTAAGGGAATATGATGTTTATTAATCAATACTCATGAATAAAAGCATCCTCATTTATAATGAAACTGAAATATGGATGCATGTCAGTTTTTAGCAGGATCTCCTATACACTGCACCAAAACATGCAGGCGTGGATTTCTCCCCGAACTTGAATTCGGCATAAATTGTAACAGGCATAGAACACTCTCCTCCATGGGAATCTGTATTCTTCATTCACCACTCATTAAGGGTCTCTGATAACCCCTTAGATAACCGCTGGTGTAAGTGTACATAGAGACTACATACGGGATAACGTTGAGCATACAAGCGTTATGCGGCTGGCTTTGTGCACTGTGCAATACCGTAAGCCCGACGCAAATCCTCTAATTCGTGTTCGTACGATCAGTCATGCTACTACAAATGCGGCAATGAATAAAATTAAGATTCTGGAAGAACTTTAGGAACTTTTACAATATCATTGACCAAGTTTGGAATGTGATTCCGACCAAGTATTTTCTTGTAATTCTGAGTCACTTTGGTGTACCGTATTTATCATGCAAGTTTGTAAGCCTGGTGTTTATATATCCTACATACGAACAATTATATATTTTCTTCCGATACTTCCAAGACCCAAACAATTTTAATGTGATTAAACTATTTGCTATATTATGACTTACGATTAATTTTAATGCGTTTAAGTTAAATAATCTGCAATTTCAGAAAAAAAAAATCAACTGCATTGCTCTTCCGTACAAAACAAGTTTTGGGGAATACATTTTGCTTTCTTCATCAAATTTCGGCAACTGTTCAAAAATCATTCCAACTCCATATAAGAATGTGTATTGTCAATATCAAGACGCTGTCAACTAATGAAATGACATATTAAAAGCTTAATTTATGCTATTGTAGTTGTGATGTTAAAATTTTTTGAAAACTTATCCAAGGTGAGGTCAGAGTAAATAGGTTGTAAACCGGGCACTGCTTACAGATTCACAATTGAACATGACAAGATTTCTTAATTGGCAAAGCAAGTAATCTAATAAAACTTTTTTCCTTATTTCAATACTCAATACATCTTCGAGCGAAATAGTGAAAGTCCAGATGATCTGGTACGCGTTTGTTTGAATATCGATTACAGAAGACCATCTGGAGATAAACTGGAGAATATGTACCTTATCGAATTAATATTAATAATGTTGAGTTGATATTAATAATATTAATCGATATTAATAACGGTTGACTATCCTAATTATTATTTTCATCCAAATCATTCCATATTCTGCATATAACTTTAATGTTGTTAGATTGAATTTTTACACCGGACCGAGAAATAAATTAAATAATGTTTTTTCACGAATGAATAAATTTTAAAGGTTAAAAGAAAATATTTGTTTGCTTTTATTAATTTCACAATTTTCTTGACAAAGAAAGAAATATAGATTGAGAACATTTTATAAGAAATCGATAACAAAACGAATACGTTTGCCGTCGGCGTACCTTAATTTGAAATTTGTATTCATATTCAATTTAATATTTCACGGATTGTTACTTCTTGGTGATAAAATATCAATTTTCCGACATCAGATATATTTTCAGGGGTGGTTTCGATAAGCATCTGCCACCGTGGTATCTTATCTAACCAGAAAGCATTTCTAGAGTTTCTCATCCATGTCAAACCGAAACTACTGGGCGAGAAAATTTCCGATCAAATGTTATCTCTTCGGCCAAATTAATGGTGTGTATTTGCTTCAGTCTGCTGGAGTTAAGTATTTGCCCAAATCTCAGAGAAGAGATTTGATAAGATGGTTCAGGGATTGGGTAAGGGTGATAAGAATCTGTTTTTGTTTTTGTCTTCTTCACTTAAGAAACAATGAGAGGGACTTGATTTATAATAAGGGAATAAGCCAGTGTTTAATATTATACTACTGTGCCCAAAAAGTGAGACCAATTACTTTTTTTTTTTTCAAAAACTCTTTATTTATTCTTCCAAATTTATTTCATCGCCTTAAAAGTAATCCACTCTGGACACAATGCACTTACGCCAACTTTTTTTCCATTCCTCAATGCATGCTAAAAAATCATCGGCAGGGATGGCCTTCAAAGCGCGTGGCGATTTACATTGCATCTCTTCAATTGACTCAAAACGGTGTCCCCGGAGTGATCTTTGGAGTTTAGGGAATAGCTAGAAGTCGGACGGTGTGAATACGGTGGTTGTGGAATGATATGCGTTTAAATTTTGGAGAAATGTCAACTCAGTGTGAGCTGGTGCCTTCAGTGCTTTCGATACCAGTCGAGATTTGACGCATTTGAGGACCAAATGGATTTGACCGGTCCTTCTGAAATTCCTACATCTTCAGCAAGGATTCTAATAGTAAGTTGACGATTCGCAAGCAACAATTCTTTAATTTTTTGGACGTGATCTTCGTCGGTTGAGGTTGTTAGTCGACCAGAGGGCTCTTTGTCTTCAACGCATTCTCTGCCTTCTTTGAACTGTTTATACCACTTCTAAACATTTCTCTTCGATATAAGGTATGCTCAGCGAATAAATTCTGCAGCATTCTATATGTTTCCGCAAACAAAATTCAGTGCTCTCCGAATGCTTTCGATATGTTTCCGAAAAAAATTTAATGCAACTTCTTTGCTCAATTAATTCAGACATTTCAAAAATCGCCGAAATCAATTTTAGCGTCTCACGAAGCCAAGCGTAACTCAAACACTAATGAATATTTTGACATCAAATTTCACACGGATGTCAAGGACAGTACCAGCAACCTGAAAAAGAAAAAAAAAATGAATTTCCATAAACCTCGGGAATTTTAAATTGAAAATGGTTCTTACTTTTAGGTCACAGTGGTATATTGGGCTAACGCAAAGTTTGCCAAACGGTTAATTCAACAGTTTCAAAACGGTTAATTTTCCGATTGATGAAATTATTGTTATCCTTGTATGTAAAGACATATTACAATGTAGATGGATAGTCATAGTTTGACAAAATAAGTACAGTGTTTAAAAAAATATTTCTGTTCTAGTAACCCATAAAATAATTAATTGTTGTAACCGCTGTTCCACCTACCGTGCTTCCACATGTAACCGTGTTCCTCCTGCGCACTACAAGAGAGTCCCTTGCGGCTTCCCAGTAAAATGTTCAGTTGGCATCGAACCTCCCGCCCTAGAGGACGTGCTGCGCAACTGGCGCAGAATGAAAATCTCTCCCCCCGATAGTTAGAAGTGGAATCCTTCTACTTATCTTTTAGTATATATTGTTAAAAAGGTGACATGTGTGTTAAATAATGTGTTATAGTTCATTGTGGTATTAATGTCGTAATTGTATGCATGTAATAAATAAATGTGCTATTGTATTAGGATTCGTTTTGACCATACCAGTTTCGAGCTGCACAAACCAACAAAAACGACGACATTTACTAAAATCTGGCTCAAAAACTTGGAGCAACCCGTAATTGTCTACTATATTGTTTAATAAAATATCTCCAATTAAAAAATAATCCTCAAATCTATCTAAAAAAAGGACAATTTTTATAAAAAAATTATCACCGAATAATTTTTTTTTCTTAAGCAGGGACGCTTCCTCTGCACCTCTAAATATAAGATATTTGCAAAAATTATTCTTAGAAAATAGGAAAAAGAAGTTGATAAATTGTGTTTACACATCGTTAGTCTTAAATGAATTTATGACGCTATAAAACAAATCTTCTTAATATCGTGTTCAAATTAAATTTGGAGGTGTTTCGGTTTTTTAATTCATATATAAATATAGTAAAAAAAATATTTGAAGAATATTCAACAAAAAGAACCATAAAAAATAAAGGTTATTTAAGAAGAACATTGTTGGAAATTTTTTTTTTCTTTCAACTTCATCAACATATTAAAATTAACCGTCATTATGTAATTTTTTTTTCTTCCTGCACGTTATATCTTCATTGAATTAATAAATAAAACATAGAAATTTTATTCAGTGCTTGCATTAAAGAAAAAAGTAATACTGCTTTTTTTTATATAAACCAAACGAAAATATTAATCATCTAAGGACTAATTTAATCACGTGTATAGAATTAGCCCAGTTCAATTCATAATGTTCAAGGCAAAGCTAAGTTTCTTATATTTTGTAGAGTCAGTCTTTCAATGTAAGATTTTTATTTATTTTTTATTAAGTTAGAGACATTGCATGAATATTTACACTGTCCTAAATGTGAAAAATAATTGAAGTCATCTAAAAAGTTACATAAATCAAATTATCAGTGAAGTCACAATTTTTTTTTACATATTTAGTAGAGCTGATGCCTGTAAAAATATATTCACTGATATAGTGTAAAAAGTGAAAACTATTTATAGACAAAATATGTTTGTGTGTGTGCACACATATATATATATATATATATATATATATAACATATATATAAATAAAACATACATATATATATATATATATATATATATGTATATATTATAGCAGAACCCGGCACTCATTTTCATGCCAAAAAAGGCTTTATATAAAATTATATATCGTGAACACATTCTCCATGTTCTAATATATGTGCATATTAATTTTTATGGATATTTTTAGAATGATATATAAGATGAAATTATGCAGCACCATCTCGTGCCAAGTAACAATAAAGTGAAAAGCGCGAACCTATTTTCCATACTCGAATACATATCATTACCAATTCTCATAACGATTAGTTGAACAGTAAAGAAGTTGATATACTGCAGCACCTTCTGGTGGTGACTTACAACAAAGAGGCTAGCATAAAAACATTTTTTTCATGTTTTGTCAAACACACACAAAATTTTCATCAAAATCTCCTCAGCCGTTTAAGAGGAGTTGAATGACCTGTACGTGTGTTTTTCACATTGCAGTCCCCTCTATGGATTCAGTTGGGAATGTAAGCCCTCCACGGACCCACTCAAATGCATACAAAAAAAATTAATCAAAATCGCCTCATCGTTTAATAGGAGCTCAGTGACCATATGTACCGAAGAATTATATACATAAAGATATATAAAACATGCAGCACCATGAACATTCGGCAATATAATGTAGTTTGCAATCAATCCGAAATGAAAGTTATTCAAGTGATTATAATGAGGGTTACAAGAAAAGAAAATGGTGTATGAATTAACAGTTTCTACACTCTGTAGCCTTCATAAATCAGAAGTTATACTTCTCAGAAGACACGTGTAGTAAAATAGATGCTTGGACGACGACACTAGATTCAGATTCGGCAACCAGGCGATTTTAGAAATGAGTAAACTGTAGATTTACGAAAGGATGGATGATCTTATCGTTGTACCTCTATTGAAACACAAGTAGGTTGTCCAAACACAGTAGAATTTTAACCAGATGTGTAGATGAACAAAATGTGAATCTACGCGAAAGACCAGATAGACAAAAATGTACAAAAAAAACCACACTGATCGACGCATCTGAAGGAAAGCGGTGACGGCTCCATAATATACTACTCTCGACACTCTACAAAATGTGCAGTTGCCATTGAATGCTCCAAACAGGAGAACAGTTTCACTACAATTGTCTCAAACGGCTTACATACAAGTCGTCATTTGCAAAGATTGTTACTGACGCCATACAACCAAAGTGGACGATTGGAATGATGCCGGGAACGAGCCAGTTGGAGAATCGATACCACATCGTGAATAACAGAATCTAGTATATAGAGGCGAGTATCGATTCTATTTGTCTAATAATACACTTCCAGTTAGAGTTTGGAATCGTAGGAGGGTTAGAGCAAATTCGACAGCCATTGGTTAACCTCATACCGCTCTTCAACTTGGCATAATGGTTTGAGTTACTATGATACATAATTATATGTCAGGCAGGATATTGACAACAAGACGATATATTTATTTGATGCCGCAGCCGGTTGTATTAACTTAAATACAGTAGAGAAAGGATGTTTACCAATAAGACCACGTGAAATAGCTCAAGGCTTTCATCAGCAGACAAGCCTTGCACCATATGTTTTTCCATTGGACTGCAATATGTCATGATGTCTTATCACCGAATTACTGATGAATCACCGATCTCCAGACTCAATTTGAGAACAGACTGTGAGGAATGGTTGAGAACATATAAGCTTTAATCCCTCTTGAAACTATCCGGCAAATTGAATTTGTACCTCATAGTGTTGCATCTCTTCAAGAGGATGTCTTCCTTCCTGTTAATCACCTTGCATATTTATCTCTATATCGAATTATCTCTTTGTAAATAACAACACATATTTACATAAGTATTTCTGTTTGCTTTTTTTTTGCCGAGTAATATATATATATATATATTTATATCAGTAGTCAGCTTTTGAAATGCTAAAGGTTTCATGTATTTGATGCTAACAGAGGTATATTAAAATCTCGATTTTATATAATGATATGGTATTTTATTTTAGTGCCACTTATAATAAGGTATGATATTTTATTTTAGTGCCATTTAATAGAAATTTTTACTATTTAGAATTTCTAAATCAAGACAATACACACTATATTATCTACACATATTCTAAATCAGAATAATCAATATTCTAGTAACCAGAATATTGATTTGCAATATATTGATAATTTATTTAAGAACATATTTATTTCACAAATTTGAAAATTAAATGTAATTTTATCAATTCAGTGAAATTATTAAATCTTGTCTGAATATATTTTAGCAAATTTAATTCTTTATCAATGTTTCAAAACTTCCTCCAGGAACAAAAAATACAATTTGTTAGTTTTTTAATAAAAAAAAAACAATGATTGGGAAGATGTTCAAGAAATACAATTGTACAAATTGCATTATTAATTTTTTAATTTAACTCAGAACATTATTTTGATTATTTGGTTAAAAAAATAGCTATTTTTTTTCCTTTTTTTACAATAATATGCTATAAAAACCTGGAAGGAATATTTTTAACATGAGGCATTCAAATGCTCATGATTTTAAATGAAATTATTAAATAAGGTACCATATTTTATTGCAGTACCAAAAAATAGATTTAGTTTTATTATTTTTACAGATTTTTTTAACCTTATTATGAAAATTTAATTTCCAAGTTGCATAGACAAATAATTAAAAAAAATATTTTTTATTTATTTATTACAAAAGGACAAAAAAAGATTTCATGAAATAATTTTACTTAATTATTTTTAGCCATTGGTAATTAGTATATTTATCTTTACTTTGTGCCATAATTCTAAATTACTTATAACTGACAGTCATGCATTAAAAATTAAAGTAGACACGATGCTTTGAATAACAAAATCCTAAGAGAAAAATACTAGAATCTCGAAAGTCGCATAAAATATATGATTTAAAAAAAAAAGCTTCCCATTTTAAATTCAGAAATACAAATGTAAACATGAAAAGAAACAGAAGCTCAATTTTATTTCAAAGTGAAAATAATTGATTACTGTAAAAGCACTGTGATCAAAGTAAAACATAATTCAAAATGAAAAGTAGCTTTGATATTTGTTTTTGTTAGTATACAATTAATTAATCCTTAAATACAAAATATACGTGTTGCAAAATAGTTAAAGGAGTATTTCAATAAATTGTTTTTGTTATTGCAAATACAAAAACAAGAAGAGTAAACAGAAACAACATCAAAGATTTTAAAAACAATTTTTTTTTCTTCTTCATGATGATTTCTTGCAAATTTTAGAAAATCAGCCTAGTGATTTTAAATAAATTTCTTCTAGCTGAGGAATAACGACTTCAAATATATATTTTTTAAAGATGGATATGCGTAGGCCAGTATGCATATTATTATACATGAATATTTGCTGTTAAACACGTAGAAATATTACGTTATTTTTGTCAGAAACGTAATTATTTATTTATTGTTATTAAATGAAAATTAGTGAAGTAAATGTTATGACTGAATTATAATTCTTGATAAGGATTCTTATTTAAAAAAATTTCTTCAAATAATTAATTTTAAAAAGTCTTAAGGATTCGTAGTTTTAAGAATTGTATAATCTTCAAAAGTAAGAATTATTTTTACACAATTAAGAAAATAAATGTAAAAAAGTGTGATCAAAGTAAAACACAATTTAAAATGAAAAGAAGCTATGATATTTTTTTTTCTTAGTATACAATTAATTACTCCTAAAATTCGAAATGTATGTGTTGCAAAAGTACTAAAGGAGTATTTCAAGTTCTTTTCGGAAGGGGGGGAAGGGGGAGGTTGAAAATAAAAATCAAGTTTTATCAGAGATTTAAAAAAAAAAAAAAAAATCTTCTTTAAGCTCATTTCTTGCAAATTTTAAATACACTTCTTCCAGCTGGTGCATAACGATTTAAATTGTATATTTTTTAAAGATTCATATGCGTATGCCTGTATGTATATTATTATGTATGAATATTTGTTGTCAAACACGTAGAAATATAGACGCGTAATTATTTATTTATTGTTACAAAACATAAAATGAAAATTAGTGAAATAAATATTATGAATGAATTATAATTCTCACTTGATAAGGATTCTTGTTTAATGATTTTTTGAAATGATTAATTTAAAAACTTAAGGATCGAAGTTTTGAGAATTGTATAACCTTCAAATGTAATAATTATTTTTACACAATTAATAAAATAAATGTAAAATAAAATTTAAAAACTAGTTATATAAATATTAATTTATTTTATTATCTAATGATGTAATTCTTTTAATATAATAATTAATTATTGCAAATGGTAAATTTTATTTAAATTTATTTAAAAATATTATGTATTAAAAATGTAATACATTTAAAAAAAATCCTTTAGGAAAAATTTCTGTCAAAAAGATCAATAACATAGATGATACGTGAAGCACAGAAAGAACTAAAAAAACTATAATAATTAAAAAACAAAAATATATGTAACTGTCGATCTATGATCTCCTTATATTATCGCAAGAGCTAAGTTACAGTTTCATGTTAAAAGAATAAGAAATGATCATTATTTCCCTTTTAGATGTATTCATTTTAGTGACAGTAAAAAATAACAGTAAAATAATCTTAAATTTTATCGATATCATAATTTATCTGAGATATGGTAATGGCATTAAAGACATCCCCTAAACTTTAAAACATATTTTAATGTAAAAGGGTCAAATATTTCATTTTATCATAATGGTTTAACCAAATTTTAAGTGGGTTGTTATCAAATTTTAATTTTATTTCCTATCTGACATATTATTTTACGCTGTATGACTATATAAATTTTATTGAATATTTATTTCTTAAAATATTTAAATGTATCGTATCTTTCCCTTGATTGAATTGGAAAATTATTTATTGCAGCTGTAATGAAAGTTGGTTGCTTCAACATCAGATATATCATTTTTTTAGTGTAGTAAAAGTTCCTTTTTTTATATACATAAACTTAATTTTATATCAAAAAGAGAATATTTGATTACTGTAATAACTTTGGGATCAAAGTAAAACAAAACTTAAAATGAAAAGAAACTTTGATATTTTTTTGTTAGTATACAGTTAATTACTCCTAAATTTCGAAATATGTGTGTTACAATACAATTAAGCGAGCCTCTCCAGTTTGTTTTTGTGATTGCAAATACAAAAACAAAATTTATCAGACATTTAAAAACAATTTTTTTTCTTCTATAAGCAATTTTTAGAAAATCATCCAAGTGATTTTAAATAAATTTATTCTAGTTAGTTGATGAATAACGACTTCAAAGAATATATTAGGACGAATATATTGTAAAGAATATATTGCGTATGAATATTTGTCGTCATACACGTAAAAATATTACATTTTGTCAGATACGTAACTATTTATTTATTGTTGCAAAACATAAATTGAAAATTAATGAAATAAATGTTGTGAATGAATTATAATTCTCACTTGATAAGGGTTCTCATTTAAGCATTATTTCTAATAATTAATTTTATAAAAATTAAGATTTGAAATTATAAAAATCATTAAAATTAAACATTATTATTACACAATTAATAAAATAAATGTAAAATAAAACGTAAGAAGTAATTATGTAAATATTAAATTATTTATTTATCGAATGATGTAATTCTTTTAATTTAATAATTAATCATTACAAGTGTTAAATTTTATTTAATTTATTTTAAGGTTATTTTTTATTAAATCGTAATGCATCGTTTTAAAAAAAAATCATTTAGAAAAAATTTCTATCAAAAAGATCAATAAAATAGATGATACGTAAATCAAAGAAGGAAACAAAAGAAATTATAATTATAAAAAGAAAATATACGTAGCTATCGATCTATGACCTTCTAATCTTATCTGAAGTGCAAAGTTTCAGTCACGTGTTAAAAGAATAAGAAATGATCATTATGTCCCTTTTAGATGGATCCATTTTAGTGTCAGGCAAAAATAACAGTAATATGATCTTAACTTTTAACGATATCCTAATTTATCTGGGAGATTTGTTAAGGGAGCTTCTATTAGGGAAGAACTATAAGGGAGCTTCACCAATTTGTTTTTGTGATTGCAAGTATGAAAAAAAATTTATCAAGCATTTTAAAAACAATTTTTTTCTGTTTTAAGATGATTGGTTGCAAATTTTTTTTTAAATTCTTCATGTGAATTTAAATAAATTACTACTAGCTGGTGGATAATGACTTCAAATAAAATAATTTTTAAAGATGCATATGCGTATGCCTGTATCGAGTTTTCAAACACGCATAAATGTTACATTACGTTATCACACACGTTATCGTTACGTTGTGTTATTTATAGTTATAAAACGCAGAATGAAAATTAATGAAATAAATGTTATGAATGAATTATAATTCTCATTTGTTAAGAATACTCATTTAAACATTACTTCTAATAATTAATTTTAAAAAAAATAAAGTTTTTGTAGTTTTCGAGGAAATATCAATAAAATTAAGAATTATTTTTACACAATTAATAAAATAAAAGCAAAACAAAACTTAAAAACATTTATATATATATATATTATTTTATTTTATTATCTAATGAATTATTTCTTTTAATTTAATAATTAATTATTACAAATGGTAAATTTTATTTTAATTTATTTAAAGACTATTTTATATTAAAGGGGCCTGAATGGCCGAGTGGCTAGCGTCTGTCGATACCACAGTTTTTGGGTTTGAGTCCCGGTGGTGCCATGGTTTTGTCTGTAATGGTTCGTAATCCACTTTAAATCGTAGGTCCCGGTCCTAACAGGATCGGAGAGCGTTGCGAGGTATTGTTACTGCGTTTCGTAGCTTATCTTCAAGCTACACGCGGCTTCTGCGTAGTGCTAAGTGAGTAACATCGGTGCAGCACTTGCCTTAAGGCATCGAAGACAATTGTCTAAAGCGTTTGTCAGCTGCATTAGAACAAAAAATAATATTAGGGTGTAATGTATCTCTTTAAGAAAAAATTCTTTAAGAAAGTTTTTAAAAGATCAATAAAATAGACGATACTTAAAACAAAAGGAAAAAATTATAATAATTAAGAAACAAAAATATACATAGCTGTTGATCTATGACCTTTTTAACTTATCGCAAGTGCAAAGTTTCAGTTTCATGTTATAAGAATAAACGGGAGAACAATATCATTATTCCCCTTTTTAAATTAATCCATTTTGGATGACAGGCAAAAATAACAGTATGATCCTAAATTCTATCGATATCATAATTTATCTGGGAGATTGTAATGGCAATGAAGACATCCCCAAATGTAAAAGACATATTTTAACGTAAAAGTGCCAAATATTTCGTTTTTATCAGAATGGTTTAACTCAATTTTAAGTGTGTTTTATCAAATTTGATTTTCATTCCAGTATGTGAAACATTCTTTTACATTTTATTAATATGTATGTAGATTTTATTGAATATTTATTTCTTAGGATATTTAAATATATCTCATTGTTTCTTGATTGAATTGGACAATTATTTAGTGGAGTCATAATGAAAATTTTTGGGTTTGAACAGAAAAAAAAGTAACATTTTTTTACTCTAGAAAAAGCTCCATTTTTATTGACAGTCATAGAAAAGTAATTAATATAATTTGCTGTGAAAGATTTTTATGAAAAAGTAAATAATTGAGATGATTCAGGGAAATTAAATAACTAAAAAACTTTTTGCAAATTTAAATTGTATATTAAAAAACTGATGTTTGTAACAATGCTTTTTTATTACAATATAATATATTATTTCTAATATTATTATTATTAAAATATTATTAATTTTTTTATTGTAATAGAAAAAAAATATAATAAATTTTTTTTATTCAAACATATACATCTTTACATTCAGAATTTTATTTCAAATTGAGGATCAAGACTAAATTATGTTATTTGCAAATTATTGAAAAGTTATTTTAATTTAATTCTGCCATAGTTATGTTATTAAAATTAAACAAAATATAATGATATAATGATGATATAATAATATATATCGTGTTATATATAATATATAATTAACATGACAATATAATAATAACAACTTGATATTATTATTTTGATGAAAACAATAATATCAAGTTATTGTTTCCTTATCAGTTTTGCAGCAATTAATACTTGTATTTGTATTAAAAATTACATTTTTTGAATAAATTTCTTACGGAATTTAATCTTTCATGGCGTCTATCTTATAGCAATTTGTTGAAAAAAATCAATTTTTTTTATAAGAATGGTTTATAAAACAGCTACACCTTTCTTCATATTTGAGTTCCTTCAAACTTAAATTATTTAATCAAGTATTGGTTTTTGAAACGTAAGTGTTGCAAAAGCATAAATTTATGGATTAATGGTTTAATGGTTTTCATTAACGTTGAAAAAATTAAGTTAATACACAGGAAATATAAAAGTAAATAAATTCAATAAGATTTTAAAATTTTACATATTTTTAGTATTTCTTAAAATTCTTCAACGAGTCCCAATTTATAAGCATTATAAATTCAAATAGATTAATTTTCAAAGAAATGTGTTGATTTAAAAATTTGAAGCCATATATTTCATACCAAAATTTTATTTTAAGACAATACTGTTATATAAGAATATTTTTTTTTAATCTTTGTTAAGAGTAAACGAAATCTCTAAATTTAACATTATAAGAACCTGATGTACAAAATATTATGTCATATACAAAATAATAAGATTTACTGCATTTACAAAATGCTGTACCATAGAGAAATAATATGCTAGATTAAAGTGTTTCGTTTATTTATAATAATTTTTAAAAATAAATATACTTCTCGGCAAATTGCTAAACTCAATATAAGGAATACTCATGGTCGTAAAAAGCAAATCCAATCTTTTTTCAGTTTTTGGACGTTGATAAACATAATGATTTACCATTCAAACTAATTCAAACCATCCAAATTAAACAATTCAAACTAATCCAAATAATTTTTTTGTAATTTAAAAATGTTTTATAAAATTTATTGGTCACATTTATTATAAAAATAGATGAACAATAATTTTCAATATACTTTTATGATTATAACAATGAAGGGAACTTAATAAACAGAATATATATATATATATATATATATTCTGTTTATAAAGGGTTGACTTAACAAATCTATTTATGGCTTATATTGTTGCTTATTATTTCTAGACTCAACACATGAAATAATGAATGGAAAATTTATAAATTTTTAACAGTTCTTTTCAGTATAAGATCTAAAATGAACAAATACCAAAAACAGAATTTATTTTATAAAACTGTTTTTATATTTTACTCATAATGAGAAACATAATTTGCTTAACAGAATAAATTAATTTAATATTTTACTACTTAAGAATTTTTATATCATAAGACGATATAAAAATCTTTAACAAATATTTTCAAACACTAATGATTTTAAGCCATTTAAAGTTTAAGTTTTTTCATAAAATGAAATTTCTCCGGAAAACGTATAGAAAAGATCGGTTTTGGGATTTATATGTAGCTTTTAATTTGAAATCACCCCCATTCTCTCTCTCTGTATAAATATATAGGAACCCGATGGCCGAGTGGCTAGTGATCTGGCCCCCGGTACCCCAGGTTTCGGATTTGAACTCGGCGTTGCCATGGATATTTATATTCTTTCGATATCTACTTGAACCGTAGATCCCGGTCCAATAGGATCGTAGAACGTTGTGGGGGTAGTGTTACTCCGCGTCAGTAACTTATCTTCAAGCTACACGACAATATTTTGGATTATGTGTTGGTGTGCTGACAAATATATTTATGAAGATTATGATTTATTGAAACTCTTTGACTCAACAGAAAAATATTGAATGAAGAATTTGTAAATTTTAACAATTATTTTCAGAATAGAGTATA
>BPLQ01002398.1:218-10689 GCA_021605075.1 Caerostris darwini | reverse complement strand
ATATATATTAAAATATATTTTTTTATTTAAGATTATCAATCTCTATTCATCCTTCGAATAACGATTATTAAACGACAGCTAAAATACAAAAACACTGTTAAAAAAACTTTTTATGTTGTTTTAAATTTTATGGACAATCATTTAGCCTTGCGACAAGGGGTGTTGTCCTGTTGGAACATTCCATTTCCAGCTGGAAAAGCAGAGGCCATGTAAGGGTGCAACTGGTCCGCAATTATGTTCAGATACCCTGTAGCATTCATGATCTGCTCTATCACAATCACGGGTCTCAGAGACGCCCAAGAGAACGTCTCCAAAACCATAATACCGCCACCACCGGCCTGTGTATGACCTACTGTACATTGAGGGAGCAACTGTTCGCCTGGAAGACGGCGTATCCTGACACGGCCATCGGCGTGATGAATGACAAACCGTGATTCATCTGACCAGGCAACTCTCTCCCACTGATCCATGGACCAGTCACGTTGTTCCCGGGCCCAGCGCAGGCGCAGTTGGCGATGACGCTTGGTCAGCAAAGGCACACGAGTGGGACGTTTGCTGCGTAACCTCATATCCAACAGTGTCCCCTGAACAGTGTGCTCCGATACTATTCTACTTGGCCCTCCATTGTATTGGGCTGTCAGCTGAGCCACTGTCTGGCTCCGGTTTTGCTTCACCATGCGAGACAGTCTCCGACTACCTTTTTCTTTGATAACGTGTGGACGTCCAACGCCATGTCGTCTACTGCTGGTTTCACCGTCATTCATCTACTTTGCATAAGTACTAACAACTGTAGATCGCGAATACTTATTTCGGAAATACTTGTTCCGAGCCTTCGAGCCATTACAATCTGCCCTCTATCAATGTCGCTTATATCCGCAGCCTTTTCCATCACACACAGAAGTAAGTGAAAGAATGATTCTTCAGACTCTGCAGTAGTTAAATACCACTTCCACCTGATCACGTGCCTTCCACGTCATCCAGGCGAGTTCATTGCAAAATCTAGGGGTGGTCATAATATTTTGGCTCTTGAGTGTAAATTTTATGAATTATTGGTTAAATAAACCTTAAAAAAGGACAAATATTAAATAAATATGGAATAATGGAAAAAATAATAATGGAAAAATAAATATAACGGACTAATACCATTGTTCTTGTAAAGAATTTTACTTTTTCTCTTTTACGTATAAATAATATTTTTTATTTATTAAAAGAGAATGTAATGTAAGACATTCGTCTTCTTCTTAGACAATATAATTCTTTAAGATGATCAATCTCTGTTTATTCTTCTATTATTATACGATAGCTAGAATATGAAAACAACTATTGAAAAGGCTCCTTAAGTTGTTTTAAATTTTACGTTTTTGTTCCAACATATAATTAAAACAAATTAAAAAATTACCCATCCATTATAATCTGGTAATGCATAATATATAACATCTATAATATATTCTATACATGTTCATAAGACTTGTCTAAAAGTGTTTATACATGTCATTAAATATGACTAACATTGTATGTTGTTTTTAATTTATAATTAAAAACGAGTATTATTATTATATAAATAAATAAAGCTCGCTAAATATTAATTATGTAATTTTTTATCGAATTGAAATTTTCATTTGACAAAATTAAAATAATAAAGCTTGCAGAAGAATTTTTTTTTAAATTTTCTTTTAAAGCAATAAATAATCTTTCTACGATAACTTATAAGTTATAATAACTATTTTTTAACTTATAAACTCAATATTCTAGTTGAAAATATCAGCATGTAAGCGATAAAATGAAAAATATATAAGATTTATAAAAATATATATAATAATTACAAACTTCTCTTTATCTTGAAATAATTTTCAGATTTATACCAAATACATATCTACTGATACGTTTTGAAAAAATTTTAATACGAATTATAACTAAGAAATATTTAACAGTATATGATTTAACAAACATAACTGACCAGAAATTATCTATCAAAATAGCAGAAACTTTTTGTCCTTTTTAAATTATTAATTACGGATAAATAAAAATTAGCCTTCAAATAATCAAATTCTAAATGCACATCGTAAATTTCCAGCTAATTTCATATTTTGTTTTCATTTTGAATGAACTTGAAAATACCTGTTTAAAAATAAAAATAAAGTGAACAACAAGTATTTTATTGTAATAAATAATAATTGTAAAAATAATAATTTTTTTAACCTCAGCTGTTCAAACCATTCACACAAAAAAAACGCAGTAAAGTACCTCGCAAAAATATTTTCATTACAAAAGATTCCAAGAAGTGAATTGAAATACTATCAATTTAAAGCAAGATCAAAATCATATTTCTAGTTGAAAATATGTGTATTAGTGTAGCACTTAACTTACTTTAGCATGATATTAAATGTAAAGAAAACTGAATTGGGTTTTCCTTCTTTGAAACTATTATCCCTTATATAAAAGCTAGTATGCCTTTACAAAATAAACTTTCATTTAACAATACACAATACCGAATTTAAATCTCATTATACTGCACTCTGCCAACAAAAGAAAAAAAAAACTAAAAGTTTCAACAAAAGAAAAATATATGCATATCTCGGTTTTAAGTAATCTTGGGATAGAAGCAGAAATAGAAATCGTGTAAAGAAACATGGAAAGCTAGAAAGCTTTCTAAACAACCACAAGGTGAATGAAAGTCTAAAAGCAAAACAACAACGAAAAACATTCAGTCCACGACCAGAAAACAGAAAGGTATCATGGCAAACAGCAGATGGAATCTTTGCTTGAAGAAACGCAAAGAAAACTAAACGGTGAAAAACTAAATTATTTAAGATGTGCTTTTATTGTGAACCATTTCGAATAAAAACAGTAATTTAAACTTGTACACATTTAAAACGAGTAAACAATTGATTTTAATTTACGTTTGCATAATTTACATTACAATCATTGTATAAATGTAACAAATAAATTAATATATTTATATCTCATTAATAAAGAAATAGAACTACAAGCTGAAACAAAATAAAAAAAGATAATGAAAATTTCGGTTTTAAGTAATCTATTTTTTAACTTATGGGAAACCTTTCAAAACACATTAAAACATTTTGTAACACATTAGGAAGAATGATAGACGGCATCATGGATAGAAATATGGCTAACTAGATAGCTTTCTAACCAACCACAAGGAATATGAAAAACTGAAAGCAAAACAGCAACAAAAAACATACAATTCACTACAAGAAAATAGAAAGTTATCATGGGAAACAGCAGATGAAATCTTTGCTGGAAGCAAAGCAAAGAAGTTGAAAAACTAAATTATTTTAGATATATTTTTATTTCGAACCTTTCCGAATAAAAACAGTTGTTTAAACTTGTCCATATATTTAAAATGAGTAAACAATTGATTTTAATTTTAGTTTGCATAAATTACATTACAGTTGCTGCATAAATGCAGAAAATAAATTAATATATGGGATATTTATAAACTATCATTGAGGTGATTTTCATGTAGAATTGGAAATTTGCTTCTAGGAAAAAAATAATCTTTTATTCAGAATATATTTATTGCATTGATAAAATTAAATAAAGTTCCAGCATCCAAGTGCAACGATAAAAAAAAATTACTTTATTTCAATAAAATCATATAAATATGTACATTGATCCGCTAAACAAAAAAAAAATATCTACCTAATAAATCAGGATTTTCCTAAAACATTTTCCTTCAACCTGAAAATATGTTGAACATCGATTTATCATTTATTTGAACCGATAGTTAAACTACAACATTTCAAAAACATGGCCTTTAAATCCTTTCAATTATTATTATTTTTTTTTTACATTTAGTGCCATAATCTTTTATTCAGAATATATTTATTGCATTGATAAAATTAAATAAAGTTCCAGCATCCAAGTGCAACGATAAAAAAAAATTACTTTATCTCAATAAAATCATATAAATATGTACATTGATCCGCTAAGCAAAAAAAAAAATATCTACCTAATAAATCAGGATTTTTCTAAAACATTTTCCTTCAACCTGAAAATATGTTGAACATCGATTTATCATTTATTTGAACTACAACATTTCAAAAACATGGCCTTTATAAATCCTTTCAATTATTATTATTATTATTAGTTTTTTTTTTTTACATTTAGTGCCACAAAAAATATAATTGGCAATCTATTGACCAGATAGAAAACATTAAACTAATGATTTTTTAAAAGAAAATGAACATTTATTTATTCAAAAAAAGTACGTTACCGTTGAAATGCATATTGAACTTTATGCTGGCAATCTATCATATAAGTATTTCATACTACATAGATTGAAAACCATAAAAATATCTTGTTTATCACCATTAATTATTTCTTCTACATTGCATAATTCTCGTGTCATCAATGCTTACATTAGTATGAGTCAATTTCTTAGTTACTGCTATGATATTTAAGATTGCATTTCTTTTTTTTCTCTGTATTATATATATCTTTACAAAAATAATTAATATAGAAAACTCATACAATTCTGTAATTTTAACTCTTTTTTACCACCTTCATTTTATTAACTGTAAAGAGCTACATATTCCTGGATACAGGGGTGACACGTGGCCTAGAGTAAAATTACAATGGTCATTTAAATGTGTCTTTATTTTGAAGAATTTACGTGACTCTTCCAATAATTTAAACATCATATTTTGTTTGGGAGTTACTTAATAAAATAAAATAAATAATAAAATAAAATAAAATAATATAAATAAAATAAAATATTCTTCTTTTCTTAACTTTTAAATATACTTAAATTAGTATGAATTTACTAAAGCATCAAGTAAAATTATTATGTTGTTTAAAGTAGGTCTCACTCAGTTTTTAAGTTAATTACATACTATAATTTTTACCTGGACAACGTAATTGGACTGATATTGGGCTTAAAAACATTACTAAATAGCATAAAAAATCACACAGTATAATTATTAAAAATATTTGCTAAAAAACAAGTTCTGTTAAGTTTTAAAAATTTTTATATGAAGTATATCACAAATTTACATGATTCTGAATTTGAGTGAAATTATTACGTTTCTATATTCTACGACTTCGGAAACAAGTGAAATTATTACGTTTTTTAAAGTACATCATACTCAGTTTGGAAGTTAATTACATACAATAAGTTTTAACGGGACAGCGTAATTGTACTAATATGGAACTTAAATAAAATTAACAAACAGCATAAAAATATACACAGTAAAATTAATAAAAAAAAATTGTTTAAAAACAAGTTTTTGTGTGTTATAACGCAAAATGTGTTTTTTTATAAAAAAATTATATTACAAATTTATGTGTTTCAGAATTTTTTTAGTATTTGTCTTAAATGAATTTTAATTATGACGAGATAATTTATTGTCAGAACGAGTAAAAAGTTCCTATTTTTTTATAATTTCGATGTTGCATGAAAAAAAAGTTGGTTTTTCTTGCTTTGAATATCATATTTACTATGACATGAATTTCTTTATGGTTTAAAAGAAGTATGAAAAATTAAACAGGATATATTAAAAATTAGAATAAAGAAACAGGAAAAAAACTATATAAAAAAAACCCTGACAGCTGGTTAGTAATTTTTTGTAAGGAGATTTGTGGATTGTTTTTGTTATTATAATGCATGTTTTTATAAGACTTTCTTTCATATTATCTCCACCTTTTCTAACCAAACATTACTGCACATGCAGATTCAGTGTATGAAAAAGAAAGCCAAGCCAGGTGAATAATCGCCAAGCAGCATAAAAAGGTTACATGCCATTGTGAAATCTCACAATTGACTTTCTTTTGAAAAAAAAAATCTTATCACAGAAAATAAATTTATGCTCCAGAGGTTAAAACAATTTTATAACATTCTGTTGTGATTTTTTTTATTTGCTTTCTCATATTAGAGTTTTTTGCTTTGTATTCTTATTTGCTTAGTTTTGTGAAATTTCGAATAGCACATTAAATATTATACGTATTTGAAAATTTAAATAAAGTGACTTAGGCTGCAATGGTAGCATGGGAAAAGCTAAACGAAACGTCAAATATGAAATATTTATTCGCAGCATTTTAATTTATTACATTCGTACAATATAATAGAAAAACTAAAATAATTATGTTTCATTCAAAAAACAATATTTCAAATATTTTTAAGAAAAATTAAATTATTTGGAGGAATCTACAACAAACTTTTATTCATTATTAATTAAAGTAGTAAATTAAAAAAAAGTACTTATTTTATTTAGTTATTTAAAAATCTTACATTGCTTAAATCTTCTAAAACATTGCAATTGATATTAAAAGATAGATAATAATCGAACAATATTTGACATTTTTATTGATTTTAGACTCGAAGCTCATGCAAAATTTGATTAGCGCCATACAAGATATAAGCAGAACCTTACTATCCTAAAACATGAAACTGTGATGTTTAAAAATTAATATTACGCATTCTAATTAAATTTTGTCCAATGCATACATGTAAATGTAAAATAAGCTATGTATGTATCAGCCTGTGTGTAATTGTGTATGATCAACTATGCCTGTGTTTAAACTCAAACCTCGTTAATCGTTTAATCTTCAAATTAAATAAAGTGCCATTTTTGATTTACATTCAAAACAAATAATGATTTAACTTAAGGTTCCAAAATATTATGGAGTCCAAATAGAATCACAATCCTTATTAATCCTTTTCAAGCCATCGTTTTCATATCCTTAGGCTATACGTTTGCAAATTATGAATGAGAAAAAAGGAGTTAATGACATAAACTCAAATATTAATTCAGTAATTGTCTTATTTAAATATATTGATGAATTTGTCAAATGTTGGCAATAGTATTTGTTTAACTCCTATTTTTAAATTTATTCGAAGTAATTAATTTTCCGAGATTTATATTTATCCCAAATCATTAGTAAACACTTATAAAAATGAGCATTTACTTATGACTATATTTGTAAATTGATATTTACATATATTTGTATATGTAAATGTGTAATTACATACATTATATACATACTTATTACTTGCATTATAAACTTATCTACTTATTAGTATATAAGTTTGTTTTGTTTTTATATGTTATGAAAATGTTTCAGTGACAATATTTTTAAACACAAATACATTTAATATTTTGATAAATATTTAGTTTAAAAGGGATAAAATCTTTTTAATTTAAATATAAAATCAATTTGAATGTGTACTGTTTTGAATAAATTATTTTCTTATTTTCTTGAGAGACATTTGTAAATAAATTTAAATAAAATTAAGAAAATAATTCATACGTTTTCGGAGAGTGCATTTCAGGTATTATTATATAAATAATAAAACTACCAACTTTCTCTCGATGTCGGTCATTCGAAACATCTTTTGAAGAATATAAAACCAACAATAATCCTACATTTTTTTTTTTCTGAAAAAAACCATTTGCAGGTAGCATATTTTTTATTACTTGTTAACGTTTTTTTTAATTAACGTGCTATGTGTTGAAAGATTCTTTAGACTGCTTCGTTTGTCGAACCTGTTCGGCTGGTAAACACGTCTTTTTTTTTCAATTCCTTCTATTAGTTCACACTTTCCCTATTTATATCTTGTTCAAATTTTCAATCGTTTATAAAATACTTTTTATTCTTCCACTCGAGTTCAAATATATTTTTTTTCAACTCGTGGTGGATGACAATTGATGTTAATATAGTTTTTTCAAATATTAATTCAGTAATTAAATTTAATTAATTAATTTGAGTTTTTTTTGGATTTAAGTTGCATATATCTACCAATAGATGGCACCAGATAAACTTAAAAAAATGAATGAAAATTATTTATAAGGGACTTTCTGCAATAGAGTGAAAATAAAGTAGGAATTCACTTAATTTTTTTTTATATTACTTCTATTTGTTTTGTTTTCTTTTCTTGAATTACAGGAGTTGGGTACGAAACCAGAATTAAATTTTTGTGTTTATGTCTTTAACAACACGTTAGGATGAAATGTTTTCTTTTTTATTCAAAGTGATATTTGCAGACCTTTTAGATATTTCCCAGAATAAATTAATAAAAATCTAAAATTTTTGTAGCAGCTTTATTCTATCAATGCACTCTGGATAGTATTAAATCTGCATTATATCTGCCATTGCAGTGACAAATGTTCTTAAATCATAACTCAATAACGTTAGATGTATTTGAAATTTACACTACCAATTTTACATAAAAAATATTTAAAATTTAGTTGTTACTTTAATTTATATGTTAAATCTAGAAAAAACAATTTTCTAAAACTCTAGAATTGATCAAATAGTTAAGGATCATATAATCAGTAATCATATGATTTTGTAAACGTTGTTTTCTTCTCTTTGAGAAATAGATCACAAATTTTACTAATGAAAATTAATCATTACTTAAACTCATTAATGTGGTGTTTCAATATGCAAAACACAGATTAATAATAATAATAATAAGGCTTAAATATATCTGAGTGATTAAAATATATATTAAATCTCACTGATGACAGTCAGACAAATATTTATTTAAGTGATACTGAGATTACAAAGTTTTCAAGATATTCCAAGATCAATTTCCTGTTCAAGTCTGTATAAACACTATACTTTAAGTTTTAATCAACTTTTAAGGTAGATGAATAGACAGGCGAAAAAGTCTTTAAAACAATTCAGTTGGAATATTAGACGTTCTAGAAAAATAGTTCAGTTATGTTACAAATTTTGTGGTTGATTTGCAATACGTGAAACTCTAGTTCTAAGTGAAAACATTCCATTTCCACGCCATTCGTTATCTGTGACTAAGAGTATGAGTTTTCAAATACAAGAAATACTAAAAAAATATTATATTTAAAATATTTATGTCATCATAAAAAATACTCATTATGGAATATTTTATTTTTATTAACATTTTTATTTATTTGGCATATAAAAAAATGTCATGACTTTATATAATAATATGATTATATAATAATATAATCATAATACTAATAGATTTACATGCTATAATACTAATAGCTTTATTTTTGGCGAAAACGTCGCGAAGAATCAATGCAGTGTGAGCTGTCGCATTCAGTGTTTTCGTACAAATCGATATTTGACGCGTTTGAGGCCCAAAATGGAATGGACCGATCCTTTTGAAATTCCAACATCATCATCAAGGTCTCTAATTGTAAATCGACGGTTTGAAAGACGGTTGAATCAGAGCGCTCTTCGTCTTCAACGCGTTCTCTGCATTCTTTGAACTGTTTATACCATTTGTAAACATTGTTTTTGTTGTTGTTTCTTATCCCACTTGGCTGGCCAAGCCCACGAGCCCATATGGACTCATGATTGAAGGGGAAGGAAGCAGCTTCTGTTGTGATGGAGCACCCGTAGGTAGAAGCCTGACTTTTGCTCCGTGACGCTCTTACAGTCATAGGAGACCGGGACCTACGGCTTAAAGTGGATTCCGAACCACTACAAACATCCATGGCACCGCCGGGATTCGAACCCGAAACCTGTGGCACCGAGCGCCAGAGCGCTAGACACTCGGCCATTCAGGTCCCAAATTTGCCAACGGCACGCAGTGTTCCCAGGTGGTCACCCACCCAAGTACTGACCGCGCCCTATGATGCTTGACTTCGGTGATCTAACGAGAACCGGTATATTCAGCATGGTACGGCCGTTGGCTTATTTGTAAACATTTCTTTCCGATACAGTCTGTTGACCGAATGCCTTCTGCAAAATTCTATTCGTTTAGGCACACGAATCTTCATTCCATAAACAAAATTTAATGTAAGTTCTTTGCTCAATTAATTCCGACATTAATTCAAAAAATGCCGAAATCACTTTTAGCATCTCACAAAGCCAAGCGTAACTCAAGTACTATTTTGACGGGAGATATCCCACAGATATACACAGATGTCAAGGATAGCGCCAATAACCTGAAAAGGAAAAAAAAAATGAAATTCCATATGTCCTCAAATTTAAATTTAAATTTAAAACATTTTGATGTTATTTTTTGGGCACAGCAGTATGTAAATTCCAAATAATTTGAAAATGATTCCATATTCATTTTAAGAACTTCACACATATATTGAAATCAATCGTTTTATTTATTTTTTCTTAATTTATTATTTAATATTTATCACATAAAATTCAATATGTAGAAATTACAAAAAAATAATAAAATGTTAATAACTTTTATTGTGCTCCATATTACAAAGCAATCATTCTTAATTTAAAATAATTTTGAAAAAAGAAATAATATAAGCAACCTGCAGTGTAAAAACTGTTCATTGAAAAGATAAACAAAGAATAAGAGTCTTAAACTAAAGAAAAAATCTTGAGATATACAATAAATCCTGCAATGGAAAAAGAGGAACATAAAATAAATTTTTACACATCAACTGCGAAATACTTACAAACCTAATATAGGATTGAAAGGTTTCCCATAAGTGAAATTCCGTTATTTTACGTTTAGGGCTTTATGTAGGTACTTGGTATAGGTATT
>BPLQ01002397.1:0-40873 GCA_021605075.1 Caerostris darwini | reverse complement strand
ATAATTTAAACTCATGTTTGTGAAAATTGCAACACCATGAAGGACTTACGCGAGTGAGCTGAAATTTTCAGGAAATGCAAATTAGAGCATGGTATGCAAATGATTAGAATTTCAAATCCGTAGCGCATGCGTATGCTGAGTAGCGCCCTCTGAACGGCGGATGGATCCGAATAAATAGACGGCTGTAGCGAGGCGTGTATGGTTATCGGTGGTTATCTGCTAGTGGTAAACGTTAGCTCAATCGTTACTTATGCCTCTTCGACGAAAGAGAGCGAGATTTGAACAACTTACAGAGTTTGAACGGGGGAGAATCATCGGCCTTCGTGAAGTTGGATTGTCTTATCGTGCAGTAGCCGCTCGTGTGCAGCGTAACAGTAGCACAGTGATGCGTCTTTGGAAGCAGTGGACGGACGAGTGTCGGACAACTCGGAAATCCGGGAGTGGACCCCGAAATGTGACGTCAGCTCGCGATGATAGACACCTGGTCCGCATGGCGCTGACTGACCGTACAGCTTCCTCTAGACAATTGGCAGCACAGTGGTCAATAGCTACGGGTTTTTCATTGTGTGCTTCCTCAATTCGTAGACGTCTGCTGCAGCGTGGACTGCGCGCAAGGACTCCTTTATACAGGATCCCTCTCACGCTAAACCATCGCCGCCTGCGGCTATAATGGGCCACTCAGCATAGAGACTGGTGTGCTGATTGGCAGCATGTCGTGTTTTCTGACGAATCCCGCTTTAATTTGTGGTACCATGATGGCCGCATTCGTGTCAGACGCTATGCCGGTGAACGCCACCTTCCGGAGTGCATTATCGAACGCCACAGTGGACGAACACCCCGAGTTATGGTCTGGGGTGCCATAGCATATCATGGACGATCTCAATTGCTAAGAATTGTGGGCAATCTGAACAGCAACCGGTACATCAGTGAAGTTCTACAGCCCCAAGCTGTTCCCTTCCTTCAAAGCTTGCCAGGCGTTGTATTTCAACAGGACAATGCCCGCCCTCATATCGCTAGGACTGTTCAATCCTTCTTTGCAACGCGGCAGGTACAGCTTCTTCCTTGGCCTGCGTATTCCCCGGATATGTCGCCGATTGAACATGTGTGGGATTTCGTTGGTCGGCGTCTCGCTCATGATCCTCGTCCTGTTGCTTCTGCAGACAAACTTTGGGTGCGCATACAAACAATATGGAATGCTCTTCCTCAGGCAGGCATTCAAAATTTGTTTGACTCCATGCCACGTCGTGTAGCAGCACTTATTGCGGCGCGTGGTGGCTACATAAAATACTGATTCCGATCTCTTGTTATTGTATGTTTGCTTTGAACATTTAATCATTTATTTGTAACACTACCATTCAACTGTGTATTAAATTTCATTCAATTATGACGATTCCTTCATGGTGTTGCAATTTTCACAAACATGAGTTTATATATATATTTCGTAAATTATTATTAAGTGGTAAGTTTTTTTCTTATCCCACTTAGTAGACAACAACATCTAGACCAAGAATATAAGAGTCCTTGTTTTATCCTCGAAGGAGGGAAAGGAAGGGGCAGCTTCTATTGTGAGGGAGCCCTTGTAGGTAGAAGAAGGGAGAACAGTGCCTTCTGGAATGACTTTTAGGGGGAACTACGCCGCATTTGCATATAGTATGGGAGAAAATCCGAAAAACTCCCATCTGATAATCCGACTCACGAGGGAAGATGCTAAACATCCCAAACGCCGTCGAGTCTCCTCGTTTTACGAAACAGTGTCTGCAACAAAGCCTGTCCTCAGCCCTAATGTTCGCCAGCGGCACGCATAGCCACTGAGCCACAAGACAGGATAAAGTAATAAGTTTTTATTATTATATACAAGATTAATTTGTATTATTTGGTAAAGGTTTGGTTTGGTTTGTTGCTCTACGGTCATTTTGTGCACACGAGGGCTAAATAGATCGGTACCTACAGTTTAACTTAGATTTCGAACCACTATATTTGGTAAAAGAGTAATCCTTTATAAGGGAATTAAATTATCCTTTTTTTCTCTAATGGACAGTCGTGACTTAGTGCAAAATAAAGATATTTATTTTGTGAGACAAGGCGAAAAGAAAATGGCTTTTTTTATTAATGATATAGCAATTTCCTGAAGGATACTAACCCGTACTGTAAAAGGAACAATATATATATATATATATATCAGAGAGATGTACTTAGAGAATGACTATGACTAAGTAACGACCATGTATGACTGATTGCATTAACTTTTGATTAGGACAGATTGACTTTGAAACATTGTCAGCCTCTTGTATTACTCGTTTAGATTATCAATATTTCTAGCGTTTATTAATTTGATTCTTACATTTTCTTAACTAATATTCAATTAACTAATTCTTAACTAATATTTGCAATATACTGATTATCGCGAATCTTTCTCAGGTATTTTCTTAACATGGCGACCATTTGCGATGTCATCAAATTCTTTTATTTAAACATCAGAACTATATAGTTGGACAGTTGTTTTCTTTAGAAGTAAGAATTTAATTATAAGTAATAGAAATTTGCAAAATTAGATAATTAACTAATTCTTAACTAATATTTGCAATAGATTGATTATCGCGAATCTTTCTCAGGTATTTTCTTAACATGGCGACCATTTGCGATGTCATCAAATTCTTTTATTTAAACATCAGAACTATATAGTTGGACAGTTGTTTTCTTTAGAAGTAAGAATTTAATTATAAGTAATAGAAATTTGCAAAATTAGATAATTAACTAATTCTTAACTAATATTTGCAATAGATTGATTATCGCGAATCTTTCTCAGGTATTTTCTTAACATGGCGACCATTTGCGATGTCATCAAATTCTTTTATTTAAACATCAGAAACTATATAGTTGGACAGTTGTTTTCTTTTAGAAGTAAGAATTTAATTATAAGTAATAGAAATTTGCAAAATTAGATAATTAACTAATTCTTAACTAATATTTGCAATAGATTGATTATCGCGAATCTTTTCTCAGGTATTTTCTTAACATGGCGACCATTTGCGATGTCATCGAATTCTTTTATTTAAACATCAGAACTATATAGTTGGACAGTTGTTTTCTTTAGAAGTAAGAATTTAATTATAAGTAATAGAAATTTGCAAAATTAGATAATTAACTAATTCTTAACTAATATTTGCAATAGATTAATTATCGCGAATCTTTCTCAGGTATTTTGTTAACATGGCGACCATTTGCGATGTCATCAAATTCTTTTATTTAAACATCAGAACTATATAGTTGGACAGTTGTTTTCTTTAGAAGTAAGAATTTAATTATAAGTAATAGAAATTTGCAAAATTAGATAATTAACTAATTCTTAAATAATATTTGCAATAGATTGATTATCGCGAATCTTTCTCAGGTATTTTTCTTAACATGGCGACCATTTTGCGATGTCATCAAATTCTTTTATTTAAACATCAGAACTATATAGTTGGACAGTTGTTTTCTTTAGAAGTAAGAATTTAATTATAAGTAATAGAAATTTGCAAAATTAGATAATTAACTAATTCTTAACTAATATTTGCAATAGATTGATTATCGCGAATCTTTCTCAGGTATTTTCTTAACATGGCGACCATTTGCGATGTCATCAAATTCTTTTATTTAAACATCAGAACTATATAGTTGGACAGTTGTTTTCTTTTAGAAGTAAGAATTTAATTATAAGTAATAGAAATTTGCAAAATTAGATAATTAACTAATTCTTAACTAATATTTGCAATAGATTGATTATCGCGAATCTTTCTCAGGTATTTTCTTAACATGGCGACCATTTGCGATGTCATCAAATTCTTTTTATTTAAACATCAGAACTATATAGTTGGACAGTTGTTTTCTTTAGAAGTAAGAATTTAATTATAAGTAATAGAAATTTGCAAAAATTAGATAATTAACTAATTCTTAACTAATATTTGCAATAGATTGATTATCGCGAATCTTTCTCAGGTATTTTCTTAACATGGCGACCATTTGCGATGTCATCAAATTCTTTTATTTAAACATCAAGAACTATATAGTTGGACTGTTGTTTTCTTTAGAAGTAAGAATTTAATTATAAGTAATAGAAATTTGCAAAATTAGATAATTAACTAATTCTTAACTAATATTTGCAATAGATTAATTATCGCGAATCTTTCTCAGGTATTTTCTTAACATGGCGACCATTTGCGATGTCATCGAATTCTTTTATTTAAACATCAGAACTATATAGTTGGACAGTTGTTTTCTTTTTTAGAAGTAAGAATTTAATTATAAGTAATAGAAATTTGCAAAATTAGATAATTAACTAATTCTTAACTAATATTTGCAATAGATTGATTTATCGCGAATCTTTCTCAGGTATTTTCTTAACATGGCGACCATTTGCGATGTCATCAAATTCTTTTATTTAAACATCAGAACTATATAGCTGGACAGTTGTTTTTCTTTAGAAGTAAGAATTTAATTATAAGTAATAGAAATTTGCAAAATTAGATAATTAACTAATTCTTAACTAATATTTGCAATAGATTAATTATCGCGAATCTTTCTCAGGTATTTTCTTAACATGGCGACCATTTGCGATGTCATCGAATTCTTTTATTTAAACATCAGAACTATATAGTTGGACAGTTGTTTTCTTTAGAAGTAAGAATTTAATTATAAGTAATAGAAATTTGCAAAATTAGATAATTAACTAATTCTTAACTAATATTTGCAATAGATTGATTATCATGAATCTTTCTCAGGTATTTTCTTAACATGGCGACCATTTGCGATGTCATCAAATTCTTTTATTTAAACATCAGAACTATATAGTTGGACTGTTGTTTTCTTTAGAAGTAAGAATTTAATTATAAGTAATAGAAATTTGCAAAATTAGATAATTAACTAATTCTTAACTAATATTTGCAATAGATTGATTATCGCGAATCTTTCTCAGGTATTTTCTTAACATGGCGACCATTTGCGATGTCATCAAATTCTTTTATTTAAACATCAGAACTATATAGTTGGACTGTTGTTTTCTTTAGAAGTAAGAATTTAATTATAAGTAATAGAAATTTGCAAAATTAGATAATTAACTAATTCTTAACTAATATTTGCAATAGATTGATTATCGCGAATCTTTCTCAGGTATTTTCTTAACATGGCGACCATTTGCGATGTCATCAAATTCTTTTATTTAAACATCAGAACTATATAGCTGGACAGTTGTTTTCTTTAGAAGTAAGAATTTAATTATAAGTAATAGAAATTTGCAAAATTAGATAATTAACTAATTCTTAACTAATATTTGCAATAGATAAATTATCGCGAATCTTTCTCAGGTATTTTCTTAACATGGCGACCATTTGCGATGTCATCAAATTCTTTTATTTAAACATCAGAACTATATAGTTGGACAGTTGTTTTCTTTAGAAGTAAGAATTTAATTATAAGTAATAGAAATTTGCAAAATTAGATTTTCGCTTTTAAAGTTACTGTTTACATCGGTATTATTTAAGTAAAGAGCATCATTTTAAGCTGGCAATGCTCTCTTTTCTTCCATTGAAACAAGGAATAAATCATACTTCATCTAAATGTGAAGAGTTTCTTAGAGTATATTTTACGTTATGTTATTCTTGTTACATAATATACGTTTAAGGTTTTATTTATGTTATTTTAATTTATATTTATTATGGACAAAAATCTGGATGTTTACTTTTGCTATTTATTTATGTTGGAGGCAGACATTCTGTAATCTTAATAAATAACTTAATTAATAATTCAAAACTTAATCTAAAATTTTTTTTTTAAATTTATAATCAGGTCAAATAATAATCAACGATATTAAAAAATAAATGACATTTACTAAAAAAAAATGAAAATAAAATTTTAACATACATGCAATGATTTTACAAAACCTAAGTTTTTATTTTGTTATCAAGAACTTATGTTGTTGTGTCTAATCCTTAGTGTCCTGCAATGTGGGATGGACATTCCATGAGTAGTCTACTCATGGATGGAAGGAAAGAGGGCAGCTTCTGTTGTGATGGAGCACCCGTAGGTAGAAGTCTGACTTGGCTCTGTGTCGCTAAAGAAGAAGAGCAGTGCCTTCTGGGAGGACTTTTAGGGGGAACTACCATGCCTTTGCGTATCATATAGGAAAAAATCAGGAAAACTCCCACCAGGTAGTCCGACCTCGAGGCAAGATGCTAAACATCACAAAGGCCCTCGAGTCTCCTCGTTTTTTGAAACAGTGTCTATATCAAAGCAGCCAGTAGATTAAACCTCAGTCCTAATGCTTATCAATAATCAATAAACATTCGATCAAAAATAATACACTATTTTCAAATTTTACATAAATTAACAAGTTTAACCATTTAACAGTCTCGTTTAAGAACAGTTTTAATACCAAAAAAATATCATTTTGCCTTAGTAACAATTGTAACATTTGTTAAATATTAATTATGACCTATAATATTTATATTTCAAAGTCATTTAATCCTTTTTCTTAAAACAAATGGCTCCCAAATATATATATTTTTTCAAAATCATTGTATAAATGTACCACACTCTGTAAAAAATAATGAAATTCTTTCCTACTTATTTTTAAAAATAAAGAAGCCTTGCCAAATATTTTATTAATCAAATTTATTTATCTATTGAGCTTTGGGAAATAAACATTCAATGGGACATAATTAGTTTCGACGCATCGGCGCTTAATTGCTATTCGACAGTGAGATGTCCTCGACAATTCAGAATTCTTCTTTAAGGAAAAAATCTCAGAAACAAAGTTAAATACATTAAAAACAAGGTAATTTGTTTTTATTAGAAATCCGTAATCAAAAGAATTTTAATGCGATTTGATTAAATCCTAAAGAGCTACGATGTGACGCATACTAAAATAAACCAATGAAGCGGAAAGTTAAGTCTATTCTCGAATTTCATTTAATGTTTGTTTTATGAGAGCGAATTTTTGAATTAACAAAATACATTAATTTTCTAGCAACTATAAATGCTTTCTGTTCATTTTGCACCAAAATTTGTAGCAATCCGTCGAATTATTTAAAATTGTAGTAGTGTAGAAGGGAAAGCCTAACGTTGGGTTGCAGATTGCAGTGTTGTCGGCTATACAGCTGAATTGCAACTGGGTGTGGTTGGGTTGAGACTTGAGACACAACTTTAACAACTCATAGCTTTATTTACACACACACAAATACCACACATAAACAATTAGAGACAGACAATATTCAACACATTTAAAGACATATAATTGTACATTCGTGGAAGGATTCCACTTCTAAATCGAAAATAAAAATACTCAGGTACGCGCTGGATACGCGAAATATGCTTCCTTTCCCGGGGAGAGTCTGTAGGCCAACTTATACGCGAGTTGCATTACGTATATTTCCTATCGGGATGAGAGATTACAAATTAAATGTTTCTCAACAGAAGCGCGTGATTGTGCTGTACTTAATCTCGGGTGAAAGTCTTGAGGGCTATTGACCATTTCTTCTGAACGCCACAGGGGGCGCTCTTGCAGTGCGTAGGAGGAAGCACGGTTACGAAATGAGTTTTTCTTTAAATATAAATATGCGTATTTATACACAGACACATTATTAAACATTTCATCTAATTATATACTAATGTATTAACATGAAATTTGTCTAGTATGAGGGGTTTTTTTATGCCTGCATAAAAGAGGAAGAAAATAATGTATGAACATGAAATTTGTCTACTATGAGGTGGTTTTTTACTTCCGCAAAAAAGGGGGGGGGGAGGAGAGAAGACGAAGGAAAAAAAAGAAAAGTTTTCTTTGTACGGACATTTTAACGTGAGGTCCTTTGCCAGAAGTTCTTGCCTGAAGAATTCTAATTGCCTCATTTGTCAGAAGTTCTTAGTGAAATCATTCGCCATTTTCTACAGTGAACTCAAATTTTGCCACATTTTTTTACTTTACTTTATAGCACATCACACTGCTGTTTCCTAGGGTTTACAACTTAAAAATGTGAGGGAGGAAAAGTTATAAAAAAGAAATTATAATAACAGAAAATACAATTACAATATTACAAGTACAGAAATACATGAGTACAATGGATTATAAAACAGAAAAGAAAAACTATAGTAGTATGTGATTAACATAAGCATAAGTGAAACGAGAAGTTTACAACAGCGTAGGAATAAATAATCGATAGATCTGTGAAAAATAAAGTACGGCATGGAATACAAGATATTACGCGGCTTTCCTTCTACCAAGAATGAAGTACTTTTGTTGGCAATGATGAAATGATAGAAAAAAATTCAATTTGTATTTAAGAGATAATAGTTTCTTGGGATGATAAATTGTTCATTGTCTTCCATAAAGTTAATTAATTTGATGATAATCTATGATAAACCTGTGAAAAATAAAAGTGTCGCATGGAGTAGAAAATTTTATGTCGGCTTTCCTTCTACCTAGAATGAAGTACTTTTTTTGGGAATGATAGAATGAGACCAGAAAATTCAATTTGTAGTTAAGGAATAATGGTTTCTTGGGGTGATAAATTGTTCATTTTCTCCTATAAGTTCATTAAGTTGATGATTTTCCATCAGATCTGTGGGTTGGCAGTTATATTTTTGAGTGACTGAATGCAACAAAAAAAAAAAATACATCGAAAAATCTATCTGGCCTATGAATGTATTGTACTCACTCTTAATAAAGATGGGGAATCAGAAATAAATCCAAAACCATCCAACGGAGCTGCAATCGAACTTTTATTTGAACAGACAACTAAGTGAAGTATTTAAAACTAAAGTCATCCTTGATTGATATCATTCGTTACCATTTACTTACTAATCAATGACGCTTTAATTTTACAATATGTGTTTGAATATACAATGAAAAAAAATCAATAATCAGTTTCATGGGTTGATAAATTGTTCATTTTGTTCTATAAAGTTAATCACTTTGAAGATTTTCCACTTGGTCCATGGATTGTAAATTATATTTTTATATCACTGAATACAGTTGACCCATCGAAAACTCTATCTGGACTATGAATATATTATATTCATTCTTGATATAGATGGGGAATCAGAAACGAATCCAAAACCATCCAACGGAGCTGCAATCGTCCATCTCCTGTTTGAACACACAACTAAATGTGGTGAAATAATAAAAACCGAATTCATCCTACAATTGTATTATTCATAAAAACTTAATTACTAATCATTGACGCTTTAATTATATAATGTGTATTTCAGGATACAATGAGATATTATTTCAGAAAATTTCTAATCAGATCAGTTTACTTTAAAACCTTTCTGACCTACGAATGTATTGTACTCATTCTTGATATAGATATGGAATCAGAAATGAATCCAAAACCCTCCATCGAAGCTTTAATCGTGCTTTAATCGTACTTGAACAGATAACTAAAAGTGGTGAAATATTTAAAACCAAAGTCATCCGAGATTGGTATTATTCCTAACCATTTACTTACTAATCCTTGACGTTTTAATCATACAATATGTGTTAGAGCATACAATGCTACATTATTTCAGAAAAATTCTAATCAGATCAGTTTAAACTAGCATTATTGAGAGGATCCCAAAGAATATTTTGAACGATTTTCAGTCTAGCTATAAAATATTTACGACTTTTCTCTTACGCTCTGACGAGAACATAATAATAAAATTACTTCTCAGTTTATGAGTTTAATTATACGCCCTTCTTTCAGCTCTTTTTGATTAAAAGGGCATTATTATCAAAACAAATAATTAATTAGATAATAATTTGCAAAAGTAATAAAAATCATTTATTGTGCTCACCTGTTATTTATTTTTGCTGGATAGTATACAACTAGTATATGCAAGATAATTCTAAAATCTTTTATCTTTGCACCTTTCTGTCCATAACAAGATAAAATATGGTTCCCATCTTCCTTATCCATTTTTCATCATTAAATATTATATCAATTTTAACATTTCTTCAATTTTTATACCAACGAATAACAAGAATTTTTTATGCGAAATAAAAGAGGTTAGCAATACTACATTTTTTTTTATTGAAATGAAATGTTAAATATTTAACATTAGTTTCTCATCTTAAAAAATAATGAAACATTTAAATATTTTGGGTAACTGTGTAATAGGTGGCTTTTTTTCAAGAACTAGTGCGTAAAACATGGTGCATAAACATGACATAAAACAAGAAAGTTCCATTTTAATATATAATTAAACTTAACTTTTGAATAATTACCAAAGTAAAAAAAGCAATTTTCTGAAAGAAACACGTTGTTTCACGATAATCAGTGGTCATATTTATTAAATAGTTTGTCTTTGTTTTAATTAATAATATAATTTATGTAGACTTTTTATATGTATTACACTCCTATTTATGCCATGGTTGTTTGTAGTGGCTTGGAATCCACTTTAAACAGTAAATCCCAATCTAATAAAACCATAAGGTACTCTAATTTAACTATTTTCGTAACCGTTGGTTGGACATGGAGAACATCTGATAAATGACTTAATAAAAAACACGATACTATTTGATATGGTGCATAAACAAGACATAAAACAAGAAATTTCCATTTTAATATATAATTAAACTTAACTTTTGAATAATTACAAAATTAAATAGGCCTGGAAGAAAATGTCTCATTTAAGTACATTATTTTTATCTGACTTAGATATTGTATAAAAAATTTGAATAGATTTTAGGACCACAGTTCTGCACTGATACGAATGCGGCATGAACATAAAATCGTAAATTTATTTAAATACTGAGATTTTTATGTATGACTGCTGAAAGATTTTATGAAACTGCTTCGAAAATGTATATATTATACAAGATTTGGATTTATTTCATAAGACGATTTCAGTTATAAATAAACGTTTGTAATTAAATGCTTGATTTCTCTAATAAAGTTTTGATATTGCATACATTTTAAAAGATATTTCTTAAGACCTTAATATTAGACTTTTTTCATTAATTATTAACAAAAAAATTCGCATGGCAAATAATTAATCTGGAACTAATTAATGAGTGATGATTTTTTTTACAAATAATATGCATATATATATATATTATATACATACACACTCTTATATACACACCATATATATACAACACATTTATACATACACGCATATATATATATCTATACATTATTTGGAAAGATTCTAGGTAATATAAACTTACCTGTTTTCTTGTCATAAAAAAAATAATTTAAAATTATATTAAACTTGATGTGATCTAGTCAAAATTTTAAATCATATTTTATGAGATAGAGAAAGGCAAATGTTTAGCTTATGTTGAATAATAAGTTCGATATTATTTAATGAAACAAAAAGAATCTAAAATGATATTTATAAAAATGAATACAGTTAAACAATTTAAAAAAACAAAGTTCAAAAGATAATTGACAAAAACTACGAATGTGGTAAGGTTTGAACTCACTTGAAAAGGCTTTAATTATAGACCATCGGAATAATTTCTAACACATAAAATATGAATGTTCCGTCCTTTGGTATTGACTATTTAAATTTCTCATTCAAAAATTCTAATATCCAAGTCAGTAAGAATTCAATTTTACAATGAGTGTAGGGACAAGCATAAAATACAACAAGAGGCCTTTAGTATGGTAATAGCTTCAACATTTTAAAAAGATAATTTATTCACCAAAATGGTAATGCATTAAAGTTTTTAAATTTCTCTTTTAAAAATCTCTTTACTTTCCTCTGAAGTTAATTTTCCCGTGAAATATCAAAAATAAAACAAATCTAGCTTTATTTAGTGTATAAAACGAATCACGTGCTAGATGAAATTTGGATCAAATACCCGTAAAGAACAGTATCTAGCGTATTCACCGTTTACTGTCCCCTTATTTGCATATTAATAGTGGCCTTTCCTGTCATAGACACGAAGCTTTCAATACATCACTTTTTTTATTTCTTTCCTCAGTTAAAAACCCAACGTTCTTTTCACAGAACGAGTTCAGTCCTTTTAAATTTCCATCATCATCATTGACGCAACAGCCCCATGATGGATCAAAGCCATCTGCCTACTGGAAATTTTCAAAGGAAGGAATTTCCTACTGGAAATTTTCAAACTGGAAGTTGTTTTCTTTTTTTCAAAGTATGAGTAGAATTGTCGGACCTACGCTCAACAGTCATATTAGACCGGGACCTACGGTTTAAGGTAGATTCCGAACTACTATAAGTATCCAATCACAATCGGGACTCGAACCTGAAACCTGTAGCACCAAGCACTAGAGTTCTAGCCCCTCGGCCATAAGACCTCTTTTAAATTTCCAGTTAAAAAGATTAATTAAGTAGTATTTCTCATATTTGACGTAGTTACTTATTGAATATAAAAAGTTTAGTAATATATTTTTTTTATAATTGATCGCATAAATGTGTGTTTTAATTGAATTGATTAATTGTGCTTTGTTTTAACATTTTCCCCAAAAAATATTTTTAAACATTTATTCCTAATTTATTTTAGTTATCTTTGATATGTATGAAAATAAATAATTAATAGTGACATTTACAAAAAAAATATATATATAATTTAAAATTTCTGTACTTAACAGGCCCAATTTCGAATTTCTGAAAAATAATATTTCACTCCTGTAAAAATATTATACAATTTACTAATGATCCAATTTTCATTTTAATTCCATTATAATATTTTGTAACATAATTGGTGAGCAATATATTTTTGTTCTTCTTTTTAATATCAGCCGTACGTTAAGAATTTCAGAAATAAGTTAATAAGTAAACGAAAATTTTCCAGTTGGTTATCATTAGTAATTCAGGAATTTATATTTAACTTCTAAGAACGCAACAGAAATATCTAATATGTAATCTTACGTTCTAGTAGATAGAAAATAAACTTTTTAATACGTTACAGTACATGAAAAGTAAATTTTTTACTAGGTAAGAAAATGTTTTAATTGAATTCTTAAATTACATCCTTTTAATTGATTTACTTCTCGTTCGTATTAAATTACATACATTAAATTGATTCAACTCCCGTTTGTATTAAATTACCTAATTTAAATTTGTTCAAATCCCGTTCGTATTAAATTACGCACATTTAATTGATTTAACTCCAATTCGTATTCAATCTAATAATCTGTGAAAAGTACTGAAAGTAAATTTATATTAATTATAAATATATAACGCTCACTGTAAAATTATTTGAAATTGCTGTTAGTCGTTCGCAACGAATGTAATATTTGTTGTAATTAAATAAATTAATTGATTTATTAATTGAAAATAAATTAATTTATTATTAAATTGTTTTTTAAGTAAATTTAATATTTTTCTTGAGATCATTCTTAACACCTTGATCTTTATTTAATTAAATTTTAATAAATATACCTGAACAGTAGCAATATATTTATTTAAAATGAAATAAAAATCAATATTAAACATAAATAAAAGAATTGCATTGCTTTAAATAAAGTTGATCTTTATAAATTTTTACCTTACATTTATGTCAAATAATAGATTGATTGCATTTTAATTAAAAAGTCACCATCATTCAAATTTATTAAAATATGACATTCAACTTAAATACCTAAGCACTTATTGCATTAATTATGATAATTCCTCCACTTACAGTTTAAATAAACTGATAGTTTTCAAAATGTGAACAAAAATACTAAGAATTTAATAAAATATATAAATAAAACAAGAATAAAAGAATTGCATTACTTTAAATAAAGCTAATCTTTATGCTGCAATTTTACATTATATTTATTTCAAATATTTCATTGTTGGATTCTCACATTTTTTTACTTTCACCATCATTCGAATTTATTAAAATATGACATTTAACTTAAATAATTAAGCAAGTACTGCATTAATTACGATAATTCAGATACTTATATTTTAAATAAATTGATAGTTTTCGAAATGTGAAGAAAAACACAAATTTAATTAAAGAATTTTTAGCGAGAATGAACCTTTTTTTTACAGATTAATTAGAAATTAGCAAAAACACTTAATTCTTCGCCAATTTAAAAAAAGTCACAACTTTCTAATCGTGAGAACAGAAATGTAATTAGCAGCTTTAAGTAAAAAAAAATAAAAAATTCCAATTAAATTCTCTATTGCAAAGGCGAGACACTAGCAGAGGACATTATAGTCTTTACTTCCCAGAAACAAAAGTACTAAAGAATATGTCATCATGTATAACCGTCTCGAATCGATCGTCAGCCTACTGGTGTGAATTTTCCAGTTTTTCTTTCCAATATAACAAGGGAAAATGGAGCAGTTATCCCTAAATCTCCTCAATAATCTTTCCTTTTTGTTCTTCAAGGACTATGCTATATTATGTTCTATATTATGATAGGGGTCGTATGATATTAAATATTATATTTGATCCTATAGTCAATATTATTAGTTAGATTAAACTTTTTATATAAAAATTCACTTGAAATTTTATATGCCAAATACCAAACCTTACTAATCTAAAACAAAGAGATATAAAAATATATTTAGCATGAAAAAAATTATCGCAAAATCTTAAGAGTACTCTACCACATGAAATTTAATTAAAATTTCATTTTCTTATTCCTTCGATACCAAAAAAAAAAAACCTCCCCATGTCTGGTATTTTATTCAGACTTTATTAGATTTTTTTTAAAAAAATACTCTTTAAATTCTTTAAAAACTCTTTAAAAAAAAAATGCTTGTAATTGATAATAAGGGCTTATCTTTAAAAATATTTCAATTATATTATCTCTAAAATAATTTAAGAAAATGAGAATTTAATTTGTATTTTGTGGGCCTGAATGGCTAGCGCTCTGGCGCTCGGTACTACAGCACGGATGTTTGTAGTTGTTCGGAATCCACTTTAAACCGTAGGTCCTGGTGTAACATGAGCGTTGTGGGGGTATTGTTACTCCGCTACCGTAGCTTATCTTCAAGTTATACGCGCCCCCTGGGTAATGCTAACTGAGTAACGTCGGTGCAGCCCTTTTGACATAAAATATCCCTTTCTAGGTATTTGCCAACTGCATTAGAAAAATAAATCAGACTTTACTGCATTAATTAACATAATTCAGCCACTTATATTTTAAATAAACTGAGAATTTTCAAATCGTGAAGAAAAACACTGAGAATTTAAATTAAATACATAAATAAAACATGAGTTAAAGAACTGTATTATTTTAAATAAAACTGATCTTTATGATGCAATTTTACCCTACATTTATTCAAGTAATGCATTGTTGGATTCTCACATTTTTTTTTTTTTTACTTTCACCATCATTCGAATTTATTAAAATATGACATAGATAAATAAACTCTTTGTTCTTCATGCTATGTTCAATGCTATATTATGATAGGGTTCATATTCTTTTAAATATTATATGGGATACTATAGTCAATATTATTAGCCATATTTCACTTTTATATGAAAATTCATTTGAAATTTTATACGCCAAATTCAAAACCTTATTAATCTAAAACATAAAGATATAAAAATAAAGGAAAAAAATATATTTAACATGAAAAAAAATTATCGTAAAATCTTATCGGTACCCTAACACATCAAATTTAATTAAAATTTTCTTTTCTTATTTCTTCCGTACTAAAAAAAGATGTCATTCCCTGTATTTTGTACTTCAGTCAGGTTTTATTGGATTTCTTTTTTCTTACAAAATATTCTCTTTAATTCTTTGAATGTTGACGGCCCTAATCTCAGTTATAAGCACTCCTTAAAATTTAATACTTTTTTTTATTTAAAGAAGTGGATCACATTTTTTTAAATAATGTAGTTTTAGAGATAATACAGTTCAAACATTTTTTAAGATAAGCCATTAATGTCAATTACAAGCACTTACTTAAAAAGAGTTCTCCTTTTTGAAAGTATAATTGAGATTTTTTAACCACAAATAAATTATTAGTTTAATAATGGATAAATTATTTAAATATATAATAAATATTTTAAATCAATAATTTTAAATTAATAATTTATTCATTAAAAATATAAAAATTTAACTTAAATTAACAATGTATTCATTAAAAATATTATAAAAAATTTAATTTAAATTAACAATTTATTCATTAAAATTATTATAAAAATTTAGTTCAAATTAATTATTTATTCCTTAAAAATATTATAAAAAATTTAATTTAAATTAACAATTTATTCATTAAAAATATTATAAAAAATTTAGTTTAAATTAATAATTTATTCCTTAAAAATATTATAAAAAATTCAATTCAAATTAATAATTTATTCCTTAAAAATTTTATAAAAAATTTAATTTGCATTAATAATTTATTCATTAAAAATAATATAAAAAATTTAATTTAAATTAATAATTTATTCATTAAAAATATTATAAAACAAATATTTTTAATAAGCAAAATATTAATTTAAAAGAAATTAACATGAAAAAAAATATATAACATAATCAATGTCAGATAGTGTCAAAGAAATGACAGAGCCTACGAAGAAATTGAACTTTTCCGTGTAAAAAACAAATAATAAACACAGTGAATTCTTTAAATAAATATTTTATTTCATTTACTTAAATAATTACAAAAAATTAATTATCATTAATGTGTAGGTCCAAAACCAAAACAATATATATTCAATAGGTTTGTATATCATTTATACATGTTTATCCACTAACATAACTCCAAAATTCATTATTCGCCATAAAATTTTAAAATTACATCAAATTCTAAAGGTAAATTTTAGCTGTTATAGCTTCAATTTTACTATGCGTTAATTATAAAAAATATCAGTAAAAATGGTCTTGATTTTTTTAAAAATTAATTCGAAATGGTTACTCTTGCAATACAGAAAAAGTAATATTTATTTCAAATAGTTAAATAAGTAGAAAAAAATCAGTTTTCATTACTGTGTAATCCAAAACCAAAAATATATATTCATTTATTTTTTTTATATATCATTTATAAATATTTATCGACTAACATAACTCCAAAATTATTAAAATTCGTCATAAAATTTTAAAATCACTCAAATTCTAAATATAAATTTTAACTGTTATAGCTTCATTTTTAATATGTTTTCTTTATAAACAATTTCATAAACGTTAGTTATGAAAATTATTTAATTAAACTTAATTAAAAAATTAATTAATTAATTAACAATTAATTAAATTAATTAATTATTAAAATTAAACTAAAAATTTAATTTTTTTAAGTTTAATTTCAAAAAAATATCACTAAAATTTGTCTTGATGTTTTAAAAATTAATTCGAAATGGTTACTGTTACAATAGAAATTATTTAAATAATTTTTTAGACTTTACTGTCATGTTTTCATCAATTGCCAATTATTATTCAACAAAAATAAATTTATAAAATTTTTGAGCAACTTTCCTAATTAAAAACGTATTACGATTTTACAATTGAAGGGAAGTAATTACGCTCATTTTTTTAAAACCAAAAGATAATTAGAATCGAGAATTTTAGTATGTTGGCTAGACTCCATTAAGAATGATAAATTGTGCACGATTTTTCGTTTTTAATTATTATCCACAGATAATACGAAACGATGTATATTCATTTTTCGTGGTTGTTTAAGTTTTCGTCAGTAAGCTATTCACTTTTTTTTTTTTTTTTTTTTTTTGTCATTACAGCTTTTAATGAAACCATATTTATTTGAGCAATTTATTAAAAAATAATTGAATTATATCCAATTGACACTTATTTCAGAGACTTAAAATATCAGGCACTATAATTAGCTGCCTTATCTTTCGACTTTTTAGTTTTTTCTAATAATATAAATCGAAACTTTAGTAATGATTATATTAATTTTTGAATATCTCATAAATATTAATGTCAATTTTTTAATAAATGATAATTACATTTTAACAAAAATAAAACAGCTACACTATGATAGATTAACAAATATTAACCAATCGTGTCAAACAAAAATAAAATTCTTTGGATTTGGATAAATTGAATAATTTTTTAATATTTTATATATATTAATGCCAATTTTTAATAAAAGATTACTTTTTTAATAAAAATATAACAGTTACACTATGATAGATTAAAAAATATTAACCAATCGTGTCAAACAATAAAAAATTCTTGGAAGTCAGCATTATCAACAGAAAAATACAATTATATGATAATAAATACGTGTTTCATCGATCACAGATAAAACTTTTACCATACTAAAAACACGAGTTCAAGCTGTGAGACCTGGTTATAAAAGGTGACTAAAATGAGTATCCAGTGCCCAGGGTTATAACCTGGCGGGATAAAGCCAGACTTCTTCCTTTGGGCACCCCTTATCTTTGTGCCTCAAGGTCCAGGACAAAAAGAAGCTGCCTTTTTTTACCTTTTATCATGAACTCGTCGATTTAACACGAGGAACACGAGGTAATGGACTTGGTCTAGATGTTACAGTCGACCAAATAGGATAAAAAAACAACACATTTATTCTATGTTATGCACAAAAAAAATTTAACTTAAGTCATGGAATATATAACTGTTGTTGTAACTGATAAAGATTCACTAACAATTCAGAGTTCAGTTTAGTGATTTAGAATTTAGTTTGCCCGACTCGTGGCTTAGTGACAACGCGAGCCGCTGGTAAGGATTAGGGCTGAGGTTCAATCCGGCTTTGTTGTAAACACTATTTCAAAAAGCGAGGGGCTTCGATGGTGTTTGAGATATTCAGCATCTTGTTTCGTTTTCAAGGTTTTCTCACATATGATACACAAATACGGAGTAGTTCCCCCTAAAAGTCCTCTCGGAAGCCCTGCCCTCCTATGAAACCACAAGGGTTCATGAACTTGATCTAGTTTATAAGTTTTCATAATTAATACAATTCGAAAATTTAGTAATGAATATCTTAAATTTTTTAATATTTTATATATACTAATGCCAATTTTTAATAAAAGATTACTTTTTTAATAAAAATATAACAGTTACACTATGACAGATTAAAAAATATTAACCGTTCGTGTCAAACAATAAAACATTCTTTGGAAGTCAGCATTATCAACAGAAAAACACAGTTATATGTTAATAAAAATATGTGCTTCATTGATCAAAGATAAAACATTTACTTTATGTCATGCACAAAAAAAAATTTAGCTAAAGGCATGAAATATATAACTATTGTTCTAACTTATGAAGATTCACTAACAGTTCAGGATTCAGTTTAGTAATTTAGAGTTTATTTTAGTGAGTTGCAGTTTATTTTAGTAAGTTGGAGTGCAATTTAGAAAGTTGAAGTATAGTTTAGTGAGTTTGGAGTTTAGTGAATTGGAATTTGTTTTAGTAAGTTGGAATTTATTTTATTGAGCTGGAATTTAGTTTAGGAAGTTGGAGTTTAGCTTAGTGAGTTTGGAGTTTATTTTAGTAAGTTGGAATTTATTTTCGGGTGTTAAGTTTAATGAGTTAGTGGTTTCATTTAAAACTGTTATATTGAACATTTTTACTCTTATGATTTACAGAATTTAGATTCTCTCTTATTGATGAAGAGAGAATCTAAATTCTATAAATTATTCCTTTGTGTGCAAATTTTTCCCTCTTGAAAAATAATTTTTATTGATTTTTATCCTAAAAAATTTCTAAAGTAAGATAAACAAACTTGTGACGTTTTTATTCTTAAAAGCTAAAACAATATAAAATAAAATCGATTGAAGAGAACTGGGACACACAAAAAAAAAATGGTTAAAAAAAAGCATAGTGAGAAAATTTATTTTAAACATTTGTTTATTAGTTTTTAATTCTTTTTTTTAACTTCTTTGCATTTTCTTATTCGTATTTTTGAAAAAAAATTATTTTCAACGTAATTTTATTCCTAAGCATTTGTGATTTTTTTTAAAAAAAATCTTTCTTTTATTCGTATAATTCTTTTTTGGTTAAAGCTTTTTACCTAAGTTTGGTTTTCTTGTACATTTTTCCCATTTAATGTTTGTTTTTGTTAGAATCAATATCTGGATTGCTTGTAATATTTTTTTGCTATTTATCTGTTATTGCTTGACATTTCTTAATCTGACACCCAATAAGTCACAACCATTCTTTAGTTTTTTTTCCATCGTGTTTGTTTGGTTAACCTCCTGAAATTTTCTTACATGAACAACATGGCCGATGAACAAATAAATGTTATTAATTCTCTAAATACACTTAGAATCATAAGTAGTTGTAGCAAATAACAATTCTTTTCATTTACTTCGATAACTAAAATGCCCTGAAATATCAGTATGCATGTGAATAATCCAGTTATGAATGTGAATAATCTATATTATAAATGTGAATAATCTATGTTATAAATGTCAATAATTTATGTTATATATAAATGTCAATAATCTATGTTATATATAAATGTCAATAATCTATGTTATAAATGTGAATAATCTGTTATAAATGTGAATAATCTATGTTATAAATGTGAATAATCTTTCGTAAAAGTATTAGATGATAGAATTGAGGAATGTTATTACTATTTTATGGTGTATGTCTGTAATTAAATGCCATGTCAAGGACAATGCATATAATCTGCTAAATATAAACGTTGCTAATTTAATTAATTCAATTTAAATTTAAATAATATTATAATGTCTTTTTAAATATTTCATTACTGTGACGTAAGAAAATCCATGCTTAGATAACGATTAAAAAAAATACAGAAGAAGTTCTCTATTTTTTAGAATTTTCAGAAATTTACTTACACAAAGAACACGTTGATGAAAAAATAAACGTTGTTAATTGTCTAAATACACTTAGAATCATAAGTAATTGCAACAAATAACAATTCTTTTCATTTAATTCTATAATTAAAATACCATAAAATAACAATTAAATATAAACAATCTTCCTGTGAAGATAATTTCGTAAATGTGATAGATGATAGAATTGAGGAATGCTGTTGCTATTTTATGGTGTCGGTCTGTAATTAAGTACCAAGTTAAGGACATTGCCTATTCATTTATAATCTGCTAAATATAAAAGTTGCTAATTATTATTTTTAATTAAAAGAATATTAAAAAATTTTAAATATTCCAGTAGTGTAACTTAAGAAAATCCAAGCTTAGATAAAAATTAAAAAATATAATTTTTTTTTACATTCTGTAGGTTTAAAAATCAAGATTTTAAAAACTACAAAAGTAGTTTGTAGTTTTTTTTAAAAAGTATTTGTAGTTTTAATAATCAAGCTACGTAATATACAATCCTTTTATATAGACACATATTAATCTCTGCAATTACTTCACAATGTATATGTATTACCATCGATCTATTTTATGTTAATGTTTTTACTATATATTTTTGAAAATCCAAGTAGATTGTTTGTTATTAACTCAGCTGTCATGTTTACTTATGACAGCTGAGATGATGAAATATATTCCGAATTTTATTGTGAAGGACAGAAATTTGGATCGAATAAATAAAAAAGCAGCTTATTTACAATTATTCACAAAACTGTATAAACAATTTTCAGACTTCATCCCAGATAGGCTGATAATTTAACTCAGTTAACTAAAGAATGTGAGGAATATTGTAAAGTTTACTGATTAAAAATGTAAAGGAATAGTTCACAAATGATTAAAAATAAATATTAAAACATGAATAGCAAGCACATAGAGAAAACATGAGTATCATCAGATTCTTTTGATGAAAGTAGAAATAAATAGAAACATCTGTTTTGTTGTGTTTAATAATGAACCTAAATAATAAAATTATTTTTCTGCAATAAAGATGAAATGAAATTCTGCTTTGGTGTGTTCATGATTCATTAACTACTAATATTGACTATTAATTTCTTTCATTTCACTAACTATCACAAAATGTTTTAATGAAATAGCTTTGCAAATGCATAAATAATCTTAATGGAAAATCTTAATGACATATTCTGAGACACTGGCGATATATAAAGCTTATTTTCTAGAGATTTTTCTTGTTTACCAAGGAAAGAACTATTTAAATCAAGAAGTTCCCCTTTATACATCGAATTATTTTCCAAAAATAATGATTCACATTAATCAGGGTGAAAATACATTTCCCTTTCCAACTTAATTCAACGTTCTCCATTCATTCTTATTCATTTGATATTTTGCTAGTAATTTTAATTTGTTCTTTGTTTATTAGTAATTAAATGAAGAAAAATTTCAGTAATAATATATTAATCATCGACATTTGAAATTTATCGATGACTAATAAATTAATCATCGATATTTGGAATTTATCGATGACTAAAAAATTAATCATCGATATTTGGAATTTATCGATGACTAATAAATTAATCATCGATATTTGGAATTTATCGATGACAGATAAATTAATCAACATTATTTGGAATTTATCAATGAATAACAAATTAATCAACGATATTTGGAATTTATCAATGAATAACAAATTAATCATCAACATTTGGAATTTATCAATGTAAAATAAATTAATCATCAACATTTGAAATTTAGCAATGTAAAATAAATTAATCATCAACATTTGAAATTTATCAATGTAAAATAAATTAATCATCGACATTTGGAATTTATGTATGTAAAATAAATTAATCATCAACATTTGAAATTTATCAATGTAAAATAAATTAATCATCGATATTTGGAATTTATCAATGTAAAATAAATTAATCATCAACATTTGAAATTTATCAATGTAAAATAAATTAATCATCGATATTTGGAATTTATCGATGACTAATAAATTAATTAACGATAATTGGAATTTATCGATGAATAATAAATTAATCATCGATATTTGGAATTTATCGATCACTAATAAATTAATCAACAATATTTGGAATTTATCGATGAATAATAAATTAATCAACGATATTTGGAATTTATCGATGAATAATAAATTAATCATTGATATGTGGAATTTATCGATGAATAATAAATTAACCATCGATATTTGGAATTTGATTTTGAATAACCGATCGACTGGCATCGATTTTGAATAATAAATAAAACATCGATAATTAAAATAAGTGGAATAAATTGAAATAAAAATTTTACAAAAATTCATCTGATTCAACAATATTTTGTATATCATAACTGCCTAAAAGATTTATTTGAATTTTTAGGAAAAGAAAGAAAATTATTATAATTTTATTAATTTTTTCATTGATTTAAAGGCAAAATTATTATTAAATTATAATATTTATTAAAAGTTTGAATATTTATTTTTATTCATATATCCTATCATATATTATTCAATTTTAAAATGAATTTTAGTAGAAATAGAAATTAAAATTCATGCAATGTTTTCAACTAGAGTGATGAGTTTAAACTCAAAAAAAGACTTCGAAAAATAGTATCGATTAACAATTTAAAATTAGTGTTATTTTTTTAGAAGGAGTTACATTTTCTTTTACTTGAAAGCTATGCCTTAATTTTTTTTTTTTAAATTCTGTGAAAAGATTTTCATACATCATGTATATATCAAGTCATTATCATATCCATTTAAGTTACATTTTCTAATGTAAATCTTCAACATAAAGAATTATAAAGCTGTCAACCTAAATTGAACCTTTTTCATAAATTAAAAAAAAAATTCTGAATAGAAACATTATAACTATGAAAATAATGAATATATCTAGAAGATAAAAAACAATTTCTTTTCAATGCACTGCAGCACATAAAAATCCAGAGTAGCCTGATGAAAAGCGCACTGAGTTTATTAATTAATGAATAAACTTTATTCGAAACCCATGAAAACAGACAGCTTACAGTGTTTGCATAAAATTGGCATAATAAATTTATAGACAGGAAAGTCCAAACAGTACAGTTCAGGTGGAAAATGGAATGCAACACCCCCAGATGTTAACCTTAAAGATATTTGTTTCAATTTATGATGGAAATGTGAGTGCAGCGTAGCAAACACCCCATGTTCAATCCTGGATAAAGCTGAATGTGCTCCACGTGACGCTGTATTGGCAAATGACGACAAAACAAAAAATAAACAGCACTGGAGGTCAACATACAATATAATAAATATGAACAAATGAAGAAACCTATGCATTTTTAAGTTTCTTGTAAATATTTAAATATGGGTAAAAGCAAATTTTTCAGTTTCATCTATAAAATAAATTTTATTCATTCAACTCTCTTACAAACTAGCTTTTATGATATACTATATAATAAACTTAGATAATTCTCACATAGGTATTTTTTTTTCCTGTTCGGTTTTTGCTGAAATTAATCACAAATGTTTCTTAAAAAAAATGTAAGTTTTATTTATACAATTTTTCAAAACCATTTTATTAAGAAATGGCTGTAGTCAATATCAAAACCAATCCTTAACAACAATACTGTCTCGATACAACAACAATACTGTCTCGATACAACAACAATACTGTCTCGATACAACAACAAAATCCTTTTATTTTTTTTATTTTCTTAAGTTCTAAACAGATTTTGTCTATTGTGAATACGTGTATACGTCTGGAATAGACATCATTCGAGGAGTGATGGGTCTGGAACCTGGGCAAGAAAGGCTTTTAGGCGAACAGAAAATGTTGTGACTAATCCTCAATATCAGGTAATGCGAACGGACACCCCAGGAGTAGTATACTCATGGATAGAGTGTAAGGGGGCAGCTACAGTTCTCATGGAGCACCTGTAGGTAGAAGTCTAACTTGGCCCCGACTCGCTGAAGAAGGAAGGTAGTGCTTTTCGGGGGAACTACCCCTCATATGCGTATCCTACCGGAGAAAAACGCAGAATTTAATAACAGGTAGTCTGACTAACAAGACAAGATGCTGAACATCACAAAAGCTATCGAGTCTCCTCGTTTTTGAAACAGTATCTATAACAATGCCACCAGCGGATTGAATTTCAACCTTAATGCCAAACAGCCTCGCACGTTACCACTGAGTCAAGAGTCGGGTGAAGTAAAGGGTTAAAAAGACATCTTAAAGGTATACAGTGAAGGAGAGGAATTGACAAGCAATAGATAATTTTCCTAATTTTCTGCCATACGATACACAGAAGTTACCCCTATAAAATGTTTACGTAGGTGCTAGTATACGTTGTATTTACGTAGTATTTATAGCCGAAGAGCTTTTTGTCATATACATTAATGGTGTAGGACAGAAGTAGGTACGTAGGTAATATTACGTAGGTACTAGTATACGTAATAGTATATAGTATTTGCCAGCCGATAGGTTTTTTGTCATAATTATTAGTTCACTAACATACAACAACAAAACAATAATACTAAATTAATTAATTAAAATTAAAAAAAGAAAAAAAAAGCAGATTTAATTTAACATGGTTTTGATACAACACGGAAAATACTACCTGACTATAGTTAAATATCAAATATTTTCTACGAAAAAAAGCTATTGTTATGCTAAGGTATATTTTAATAATAATTATTGTTACATATACATGAATATTACTTTAAAATTAATATTATCTCAACAACCATTTGTAAAAATTATACAATCAACGAGAGAAAGAAAGGACAGAACGAATAAATTGTTCAGCCTATAAGGAAGTGTGAAATTATCATATTCGCCACAAATAAAACATCGAAACAAATACAAGGAAAACAAGTTAATTTTCAGTCACGATAAGGCGACATTTTTAAGTCAATTTAAAGCTAATACAGACACAACACAAAAGAAACTTTAACTATGTGTTGTGTCAATTGATTTAAAGCTAATACAGACACAACACAAAAAAAAAAAAAAACTTTAACTATTTGCGTCAACTGATTTAACTATATATTATTATCAACTGTACCTTTTTATTATATACTACTGTTTCTAAAAAGTAAGAACAATTTTCAATTTAAAATTCCCGGAATTTATGGGATTACAATTTTTTTCTTTCTTCGGTTCGTCCTTGACATCTGCGTGAAATTTGACGCCAAAATATTCATTACTGTTTGAGTTACGTTTGGCTTTGTAAGACGCTAAAACTGATTCCGGCGATTTTTAAAATGTCTGAATTAATTCAGCAAAGAACTTGCATTAAATTTTGTTTAATGTATAGAATGTAGCAAAAAGGCATTCGGTGAGCAATTCCTATATCGGAAAAAAATGTTTAGAAGTGGTATTAACAGTTGAAAGAAGGCAGAGAACGTGTTGAAGACGAAGAGCCCTCTGGTCGACCATCCACCTCAACCGACGAAACGCACATCCAAAGAATTAAAGATTTGATGCTTGCAAACCATCGATTTACAATTAGAGACCTTGTTGCTGATGTTGGAATTTCAAAAGGATCGGTCAATTTCATTTTGGGCCACAAACGCGTCAAATTTGGTACCGAAGAAACCGAATGCGCCAGCTCACATTGCATTGATTCTTCGTGGCGTTTTCGCCAAAAATGAAACCCACATCGTTCCACAACCACCGTATTCACACCGTGCGACTTCTGGGTACTCCCTAATCTCAAAAGACTACTCCGGGGACACCGTTTTGAGTCGATTTAAGAGATTCTACGTGAATCGCCGCGCGCTTTGAAAGCCATCCCTACCCATGACTTTTTGTAGAATAGAAAAATAGATGTCATAAGTGCATTGTGTCCGGAGGGGATTACTTTGAAGGCGATGAAATAAATTTGGAATAATAAATAAAGAGTTTTGAAAAAAATAATAATTAGTCTTATTTTTTGGGCACAGTAGTATCATTGTCAATTGTAACTTTTTATTACATATTATGCCAACTAATTGAATGATAAATCATACACCTGAAATTTCATAATTTTCAGATTAAAAACATACGCTGATTACTTATTTTCATAAATCTCAATTAATATAACGTATAGATTTATATTCAGTTTCTTTAGTGGTGAGCAAACCCAATTTTAAATAATAAATTAGAACCACATTATAAATGCACATATAATTGTAGATGCATGTAAGGAAATTTGAAACTAAGAGGTTTAAAAGAATGTTTTTAGGTATCATTTTAGTCCATTTTCTATTAAAGACTCATTCACAATGAGATACTATTTTTAAATGGAATTTTTAATTTTCGTTTTAGAAGCGTAGTAAAGTGCATTTTAACATTTATACTTCTTTAAAGAAATAGAACATTTGTAATGCACTTATGTTACGTTTTACCAAAATGTATCTTTAGGTTTAGAGAAAAGCTTTTAGGTATAAAAGCTTTTCAACTTTGCAACATCACAGAAAAATAAACAAATAAAATTTGTGGTTTTATTTTTCAAACGAAATATATTTGATCAAGATGTAAATATATACAAATGAGAATTGAAATCAAAAAAAATGTTATAAAAATTATGTGAAACTAATTCTTGATAAACATTAAATATTGTAAATTTCATTTTATTTTATAAGAAACATATAAATAAATTCAAAATTCAAAATCAAAACTGAAATTTTTTTATTAAAATTATCTGTTGTAGAATATAGAATCACTGGCTTTCCAAATTAATTAATTAAATATGTAAAAAAATATCAAAAGCAATATGTAATCGCTTTCATATGAAAGTCATATAAATCCATTTTGAGTTTATATATTGAGAAAGATTTTGTTTGCATTTGAAGTGAATTTTTTTTTTTGTTCCGATGCAGCTGCAAACACTTAGACAGCTTGGTCTTGGATGACTTAAGGCAAGCGCGCTGCACAGATGTTACTCACGTTGTCACTTGAAGATAAGCCACGGACGCGGAGTAACAATACTCCCGCAACGCTCTACGATCATGTTAGACCGGGACCTACGGTTTAAAGTGGATTCCGAACCACTACACACATCCATGGCACCGCCGGGACTCGAACCCGAAACCTGTGGTACCGAGCGCGAGAGCACTAGCCATTCGGCCATTCAGGCCCCGCATTTGAATGAACTGAAAAGCTTTTTTTTAAAATATAATTCATGACCATGACGTGCACATTGATTGCCTTATTACAAACATGAAAATCACCTACTATATCCAATTAAAATCATTATTAACTCTTTTTTAGTGCACTAATTTAGCATAAAGTATTTTATTTTTAATGTTTTAAGTTAAATTAGTGTATTAAATCTCAATCTACAACCTGGATATAATACAATGTTATCATTAGTGTAACTTAATATAAAATCATAAGGTTTTTAAACATTGATATATATACGTCATCCTCACTGGTGCAACAGCCCCATGATGGCCAAGACCATCGGCCTACTAGCATATTTCGAGACGGGAGATGTTTTCTTTTAATGGGGTAGGATTGTCAGCACTATAATTCAGCCCAACGTTCTACAATCATGGTAGAGATGGACCTACAGTTTAAAGTGGATTCCAAACCACCACAAATACCCGTGGCACCTCTGTGACTCGAACCAGATACCTGTGACACCGAGAGCTATAGCGCTAGTCACGCGTGCATCAGACCCCCTATGTATATATAATTTCATTTTCGGGCCCACGAAGTTCAAATGTTAAACATCCCTGATTTAAAGCATCTAATTTGTCTTTAAATATTAATATAAATAAATGCAAATATGACTTTAGATATTGAAACATTATAGTAACTCGTTTTACTAATGTATGAATGTTAGATATAAACTCTCTTTTTTTTAATGATAAAAACAATTTAACCTTAAAATTTTTTTCTCTGAAATGTTAATCGATACATTTAAATCGATTAACATTTCAAAAATAGTTAAAAGGCGTCAAATAGTTAATAGGGTTTAAAAAAAGTTATAGGCTTTGAAAAATAGTTAACATCGAACGCACGATCTATCTTCCTTTGTAGAAACAATGAACATGAATCAGTCTGAAAATAACAAGTTAATGTAACAAAGAACAGAAAACAGATAAGAGAAACAAAGAGATTGACAGCGTGTGTAAGTGTCTCGCATCGACCGCAAGACAAAGAGATGGGGAACTTTCCAGTTTTTCGTCCATATAACAAACGAAAGTCTTTCTAGAAGGCAATGTCCTGCCAATAACTTGTACACGAGCTGCTTGTGATATATATAAATGAAACACGAAAAAAGAACGGCATGGTATAGCTCTTCAGCAACATAAACTTAAAAATTTGATGCAAAACTCGTCAAACAAAACCGAAACTCAAAGTCTTCGTGTCAATATTGAAAAAGTAACCCAAAAAATCGACCGATTCAGTTGTGCTGAAAGAGGGAAAGAATAAGGTATGCATTCCTTCAGATGCCCTTTCTGAAGGTATATTTTAGGCATTGCGCTATCACAATGTGGCTGCATTATGTAGCAATGAATCTGTCACATACATGACACCTTAGTAGCAAATGATTTGTTGTTGTCGTGTCCCTCATGGAAGGAGGGGAGAGGGTTGCAGCTTCTGTTCTGGTGGAGCACCCGTAGGAAAAAGTCTGACTTCTGCTCCGTGACGCTCTTACAGTCATAGGAGACCGGGACCTACGGCTTAAAGTGGATTCCGAACCACTACAAACGTCCATGGCCCCACCGGGATTCGAACCCGAAACCTGGGGCACCGAGCGCTAGACACTCGGCCATTCAGGCCCGTTGTTATTGTGCCCTCATGGAAGGAGGGAGCAAATGATTTAAAATCAAACATTTGACGCATGCGGCAGTTCATATGGTCGTTACATTAAAAACATATGAAGCTATTTTTGTTAAGAATGAGACGTTTTTCATTCTTTAAAAAAGTATTAACACACATATTTCTTAATGACAAAAAATTATGGGTCTTTCTTTAACAATGATAAATCTTTCTTTAAAAATGATGAGTCTTTAATAATTTAACACTTCATTGCAGCATTATTAAGATGTTGCTGATATGATATATACTCTAGGTCAGAGATGCACAAATCGTGGCCCAGTTCATCATTTGTCTAATTTACTTGTAAAAATATTGCTTGATATATTTTTAAGCTTTCAGATTTTGAAGAAAAATTAAAATATTGAACACATATCTGATCTAATAAAAAAAAAGTCAACTATTAAATAGTAGAACTCCTTATACGCCTGACTTGGGGCAACCTGTGCCGCTGGTGAGCATCAGGCCGAAGGTTCAGGCTTTGTTGTAGACACTGTTTCAAAAAACGAGGTGACTCGATGCCGTTTGGGATGTTTAGCATCTTGTCTCTTAAGTCAGACTACCTGGAGAGAGTTTTCCAGTTTTTCTCCAATATGATACTCAAAATCGGAGGAGTTAGCCCTAAAAGTTAATTTTAGCGCTAAATGCTTCATTGCATTGCCCTCCTTCTTCAGCGACACGGCTAAGTCAGACTTCTACCAACGGGTTCTCCATCACAACAGAAGCTGCCCCTCTTCCATGAGAATACTCGGGTTAGATGTTGCTGTCGGCCAAGTGGGAAAGAAGCAACTTCATGCATTGTTTTCTAATTTATTAAAGCTTTGAAGAAACAGGATTCCTAATTATTATTTAATTTAATTCCTTTCTTTCTTAAGAAAACACAATAGTCTCATTTCTGTTGATTATCGAACCTTAATCCTCCACAGATGTTTGAGTCGGGAATTTGTTACATATTTTAAATTATAGCCAATAATCATATAACGTAAATAAATGTAACTTTGAAATACGTAATTCTCATTTCATCAACATATGTTAGGAAAAAATATTTTAAGCATGAACTACAACAATAGAAATCATATAACTTATCACTTTTGCACATAGTTACTCTATGCATTTATATAATGTTGAATCTCCTACGCATTTGCGTTCTACTATCAAATTATATCAAGTCAAAGTTTATGGAAATCGAAATAAACTTTTACTATGGAAGTTCATATAAAATTATCATTTTTTCGCGTAAGAATGCCGAGATATTATCTAATAATTTCTAAAATTAAAAATTAATCGGTATATCATGGAAATTTTTTATAAACTTACTTCTGATTTCTTTAAAATATCGTTACGTCATTCATTAATATGATTCAAGTTAGTTAAAGAAATTTACTATAAATCTTTTCAATTACTAAAAAATTGCAGATTATGTCATCCATTAATAACGTTATGCGATCCATTAATATGATTCAGGTTAGTTAAAGAAATTTACTAAAAAACATTTGAATTACTTAAAAACTGCAGATTGATTTGAACTTCGGCAACTTAAATTTAGACTAACTGTTTATGTATTTTCCTGGTATTTTTCGTCGATTTAAAAGTGGGCCAATATCTTCCGGATAGAAACTCTTTTCTTTCCTCCTTCACTTAAAAATGAAGGCCACAAAGATTTCAGGCTTAACTTAGTGTAGTGTAATGCCAGGAAATGAAATCTTTTATGTATATGCATGATTTAAAAAAGCAAATATTTATTGCATTTAAATAATCATTTTAATAATTCTAATTTATTCAATAATTGAAACGAATTCCATTTAATAATTCTAATTTATTTAACAATCGAAACGAATTGCATTTAATAATTCTAATTTCTTCAACAATTGAAACGAATTCCATTTAATAATTCTAATTTATTTAACAATTGAAGCGAAATCCATTTAATTATTCTAATTTATTTAACAATTGAAACGCATTGTATTTAGTAATTCTAATTTATTTAACAATCGCAACGAATTACATTTAGTAATTCTAATTTCTTCAACAATTGAAACGAATTCCATTTAATAATTCTAATTTATTTAACAATTGAAACTCATTGTATTTAGTAATTCTAATTTATTCAACAATTATAACGAAATCCATTTAATAATACTAATTTATTTAACAATTGAAACGCATTGTATTTAGTAATTCTAATTTATTCAACAATTAAAACGAAATCCATTTAATAATTCAAATTTATTTAACAATTGAAGTGAATTCCATTTAATAATTCATAGGATAAATGTTATTGTTTTAAATTTATCGGTCACAGAAATTTTTTTTATTTACTTTTTGTCCACTGAGAGAGATTTAAAAATGTTTAACTTTTATTACGATATGGGAATTTTCAATTTTGTTTCTTTCTCAAAATCAAATCAATAATTTTCGATAAAATTTGAGACAGGCAATGAAAATTTTAGTATATTTTTAATTCTTTCTTGAAAAACTGCTAAAAATAAATGTGTAGCAAGAAATTTAAGTATTTTTTTTTTTTTATTGCAATACAATCATTTAAACGTATATAATTGTGCAAATTCTAAGCAAATAAAACCACCACAGTAAAAAAATTATAAATAAAACAAATATATTTATAATTATTTACCTTACAGTGAAAATACTAGAAAGATTTTTAATATATGTGTATCACTATTTTCAGGATTTATTGTTTCTAATATAAAAATTACAAAAAAAAATTCAGTATGAATTTTAAAGTACTTTTATTTATTAAAAAACAATCATTTTATGTCTACTTAATTATACAAATGCTAACCAAAAAACCCATCACATTAAAACAGTTACGGTTAAAAAAAGTATTGTTAATACTGATTTATACAACACTGAAAATATTAGAAAGATTACTTATATAATTAAATACTCAAAACTAAAATCTGAAACAATCTTTTGTAACTAGATGAACTTATTTTTATATGCACTACACAAGTTTTATTAAATTGTGTTTATTAAAATTAAATATTATACACTTGAATAAATATTAATAGATCGAATATCAATATTTTAGTGTTATATTCAATAAATTTAGCTCATAAACATGCAATTTTTTCCAATATGTGTAAATTTACGCTACAAAGCTTTGGCAAAATCTAAATTTCTCATTTATAATTTGACTAAGTGATCACTACTTCTAATATAATTTCAAAATTTTATCACAGTTTGGAACGAAATTCTATGCAGATAGCATCTGCGAAATCCTTTTCAAATACGATGAAGGGATTTCGCAGCAAACAAAATTTTACCAGACTCATTTTAAATCTCTACGTGCCAATCGCCAGTCGTTCTCGGATTTTCAATATGCTATTATCGAAAGCAAGGTTGATAGCACCATATGTAGAATGTTAATAATTCAAATTGAGTAAAAAAAACTGCAATCTTAGTTTGATAGTCAGCAAGATTGGCAGCTATATTTGAGATTGAAGTCCAACAATGAAACTAGACAGAAAGTTCCCCACCTACGCCAGGTAGGAACTCGTTAAATTTATACACTAGATAGTTTCTTTAAATAGATATAAATTTAGAATGCGTACTAGAGCTTTAGAGAGAATGCGTACTAAAGCTTTAGAGAGAATGCGTACGCCATCTCCTTTTTATATTTAATGCAATGTAATTTTGAATGATAGCTGGGAGGTTTATCATTCGAAATTGCGATGTCATTAAATATAAACCAGAGTTGTGCACAAAAGAGGTCAATGAGTTTAAGTGATTTATAATAAAAGCTTTATAGACACCACAGCATGATGAAGATAGTTTCGTCAATTTTGCTAGAAATGGAATAGTTTTAACTACTGTATGTTTATTAAAATTAAATAATATATACTTAAACACCAAAGTATTAGATAGATCAAATATCAATATTTTAATCTTATATTCAATAAATCTAGCCCATAAATGCGCAATTTTTTTCAAGAAACTATATATTTACGTTACAAAGCGTTGACAAAATACTAAATATATAGAGAAAATATGTTTAAATATTGTAAATATGTTTTTATGGAATAAAACTAAAATAGTATTTTACAATGAATTATAAAAATTGAAAATTTACAATAAAATACTGATTGGGATATTAGATAATAAATAAATATAGTGGTTATAATTGCAGAATGTGCAGAAGTTATACAACTATTCTCACTTAACTGTAGATATGCAGTCAAAATTTTTTTTAATTTTATATATTACTTTAGTGAATTCTAAATTTTAAGTATTTTAGCAACATGCATACTTTATTTCACACCATTTGATCTGCTGATTTGATCCGATTTAGGAACAGCTTTATATGATCTGATCCATGAATTCTGTTGCCACAATGAATTAAAAAATAAATTAATTTTATCTTACGAAAAGTAGGAATTTTAAAAATTACTTCTATATATTATAAAACAAGAAATAATTAAAAAGAAAAAAATGTATACCACAAAACAAAAATGAAATGGAATAAAACTAATACAAAAACATAAAAGGAAAAATTGATAATGGCAAAATGGAAAATTAGCATTTGCCAAAAGCTAAATTAAAAGCATTTACCCAAATAGAAAATTAGCATTTAGCTAAATTAGCACTATCAAAGTACAAAAAAGTCCAACTCACGTGAAGAACAGAATGATGATGGTTGAATTCCCGATCAGTCCAATTACCATAATTATTGTATACAGAACTCCCAATATATATTGCAAAATCATCGACGGTGGTTCAAACTGAAGCCAGTGTTCGGGAGTTACAGATTTCATTTCGGGGTCCAAAATATCAGCCCAAGTAACTCTAGAACTGTTACTTTTCATAGCTAGCAGAAAGTTCAGTTCCACTTTTCAATTAAATCTCAAGCACATGATGATCAGAGAAGCGAGCCGAAACAACAGTCATTGTCTTATAAAACCAGCGACAGCAACACGCGTTGGTCAAGTGCAACAAGTGACAAGTGTCAAGTGAGAATTCAGGAGTGGCGGGCTTTTCTTTTGGTGCTTGTTTGATCGCCAAATTTGGCGCCAAAAAGATTCAGGGAAATCTCGATTTGATTTTCAACGCCGATGGAGGATGAGTGGAAATATTGACCTGAAGAGGTTTTTCTTATCCCCTTCCCTTGTAATGGTGTGTTGCTGGTGAAAATGCAATGGGGGTTATATAAAATTTTAGACAAAAATGTCTAAAATTTTATATAACACCATTGCATTTTCACCAGCAACAGAAATTTAGGATTGCGTCGATTTTTCTTTTCTTAATTCTTTTTTTTTTTTTTTTTTTTTCAATGAAAGTCATTAAACTAATTTTGAGACTTACTCCCAGTCTTTCTGTTTAAAAAAATTATTTTTAATCATGCAGTAATATTTATTCATGAGTAACATTAATGTTTTTTGCTTGTTAAATTTTATTTATTTATTTATATCTTCCGTGTATTTTTGCAGATAAGAAATGTTTACTAAATCCTTATTTTCTCAATAAACATTTTTTTAATCCTTAAACTGAGATATTGCGACAAATTGAAATACTTCTGATATAGTTTATATATATATATATATCTAGTAAATGGAATTTTCGTTGTTTGTTATAAATTTTCATACTTAAACTTGTGAAAAAAGGAGTAATTTTACCAAAAGGATATAAAATTGTAAATCGAACTTCTGTTATAAAAAAAAACTGATTTTAGTTTATTTTTCATAAATTAAATTACATACACTTCACTATTTTTAAATAATATTTATGCCCGAATCGCGGCTCACTGGCAACGAAAACTGCTGGTGAGCATTAGAGCGGAGGTTTAATCCGCTGGCGGCATTTTTTATGCACTGTTTCAAAACATGACGAGAATCGATGTTGTTTGTGATATCTGCATTTTGCTTCGCTAGACGGATTACCTGGTGAGAGTTTTCCGGCTTTTCTCCCATACGATAATCAAATGCGGGGATAGTTTCCTCTAAAATTTCTAGCTACCTTCTTCAGGAGGCACGAAGCCAAGTCAGACTTCTACCTACGAGTGCTCCATCCCATCGAGTGCCCTGCCCCCTCCCTCATTTTTTCCACCTTCTATGAGGCTACACTGATTTTTGAAGTTGGTCTAGATGTTGCTATGAAGTGGGATAAGAAAAAAAAATAATATTATTTATACTGTAAAACTCAAATAAAGGTATCTACAAAATTCGAAATAAATTATTTTAAATCAAGTGTATCACATACATGTCGAAATAATTACGATAGCCATTAATTATTACTGAATCGAACATCGAAAACTAACAGGAAATATTTAAAAGAAATATTCATACTGAGGATGGTCAATAATAAATTAAGTGTCTATTATATAGGAGGATGCCTCAGAGGCCACACTTAGGGAAGAATGTTACACTTAAGGAAGTATGTTTCAAATTCTGGTGGTAGAATGAGAATGCTGTGTTGTAACACTGCCCCTCCCCCTTCTGCCCATGCAGACGGTACATCCCTGGTAATTTGCATTTATATATCTACCGTTCTATTGATCAACAGTCAAGTCAAAATGCCAGGCATTGAGAAATAACAAGCTGTTTAATTTGTAAAATTTATTGTTGCAAAATTTTTTATTGAAATTTTAAAGAAAAAATTAACTTTTCAATGATAGAATTTTTTAGTTAGAATTGTTTAGTTAAAGACTGTGATACGTTCTTGTAATAAGCACTCAAATACTTATTTTTTTCAACAATTCTCTTAACTTTAAAATAAAACTTATTGAAAAATATTTTAAAAAAATTAATGTTGCAAATAGCTTTTCAATATTTTCAGGCAGTGCGTTATTTATTTAATGCAATATATGTGTCACTTTAATTTATTTCGAAAAAAATATTTTAATAATGTTTTGAAAAGAACTACGGGTTTCTATAACCAGCACTATAATAAAATATTAATAATTCCATGCACTATAACAACAACATAGCTTTTAAAGTTTTCTTAATATATGTACCTAAGGCGTATGAAAATAAAATTTCACTTTATACCTTTTCAGTTCTAAAACTTATTCAACTCAAAAGTTCACTCTTAAACTTATTCCCGTTCTTTTCCAAATTCTTTCTGACTAAGAATAATATGTAAAACTATCTGAATGATGCGAAATTGCTTTTTATGTCCTTTCTAAAAAGCTCCTGAAAGATATGAAAAACGGTTTTTACACCTTGTTGTCTTTAGTAATAAGAAAAACAATATTTTACGCTTCGTGGCCTCCGAGGTCTCAAACAACAGAGAAAACCTATTTTCAAATGTACCGTTTTTCTAGATAGCTGATCGTATTTATCTTACGAATACGTTTTCGATTTTTGAAGTTTCAGATCTACAGTTTTTGGTTTGTAGAGTCAATAACTGAGTTGCGTGTGACCACCTATTGTTTGCAGAACCAATTTTTTTACCCATGGTCTATTGGAATTCATATTCTGTTTTTATTGATTCAATATTCATAGAAAAAAATATGTTTTGATGGAAGTTTCGAATTTAACCATCAGCATATCTTAAGTGATATTTATTAAAGTATTAATCGAAATTCAAGCTACTAAAAGGCAAAAGATCTTTTACAACCTTATTGCAAATATGATTTTCTTTGTTTACATCAAATAAAGATTAGGGTGTGGTTGACGTGTTTGCACTTGTTCCAGAACAAGTGATATAAAAATAATAATTTTTTTAAAGTCAAATCCTACTTAGGTCAACAAAGAAAAATTTTATTTTAGTTACTTTTTATTAAATAATTACAATTAATATAAATATGTATATGCATATGACAGAATCACAATATTAAGTGGAAAAATAGAAAGCGAATTTTTCAAAAATTAATGAATTAATATTTGAAAAAACTGTATTAACATCCAGTGTCATCCACTACAGCTTAAAAAAATGTATTTGAACTTGAGTGGATGAATAAAAAGTATTTTATTAACGATTGAAAACGTGAACAAGATATATAAATATATATAGGGAGAGTGTGAACTAATAGTAGGAATTGAAAAATTAGTTGTTCTATAGATGGAAACTCACTTTCTTTTAAAATGATTAGATGAAACGTTTAACTTATACGTTATTTATTTCTCTTGAAAAATAATATGACATTATTTGTACATATTATAAATATGAACAAACACACGGAATACATCTACAAAATTCTTTTAAACAAGTTCCCTTAAGGGTTGGGTGGAAATATTGGTTGGATTAGTTGTCCTCTCTGGTACCTGGACTGCTTCACTGGACTGTTGACTCTATCTCTCCAATTCTAACTCCCTAACTTTAACTCGAACCCTTTTGGTCTCTCCGTTTCTCTATATATACGCAAAACGATTCCTCCCAAAGTCTTTCATTAAACCTGTTTTGAAAGAATGACCAGACACCTGAGGACCTGATAGCATAGTAGAGCTCGGTATCACAGATATCGGGTTCGAATCCCGTCGATGCCATGGATGTTTGTAGTGGTTCGGAATCCCTTTAAGCCCTGAGTCCTGGTCCCAAATGACCGTAGAGCATCACAGAGCCCAATCAGACTTCTCACCACATCATTCCCAAACTGTAAAGGAGCAATTCAGCTCGAGGCACAGTAATGTGGTGTGGTGTAGTAGTAGTAGTATCTCCATACCTGCTTATTTTTGTTTTCCTCCACGGGACGTTTGCCTGATTGCAACAGCTTTTCCAAAAAAATATCCTTTCTGTTTTCCAAGGAATGTTTCCCTTTTCTGGTTTTTGTGTGTCTGCTATATAATTCCCTTGGGAATTCATGATTCGGCCAATCTTTACACATCACATATAACATGAATGCTTTTCTTTTTTTTTTTCTTTTTTCTTTCTTCCTTTTTTCAACTTTTATTCTTAAGTTGATATAGCATAATTTATGCAAGTAATGCTAATTATTAATTCAAATTTTTACTACATTAGTCATTTTATGGGTCCTCAAATTTTCAAAATAGTGGCATACAAATTTTAAATCATTTACTTACAATAAAATGTATTTGTTCAAGGATATTGTTTGAAAAATATTTATATTTAAAAAATATTTTGAATTGCATCAAATTTTTGTGTAAAAATAATATATAAGTTTTTAATGGTTCTTTCACCTAATTTTACAAATTGCCTTTTTTTTGTTATAAAAATATAGGGCCATAGTCAATTAATTAATTCATCAACATGGTCAAATCATGATCAATTAATGTCACTATCAACTACATATATTATCCTAGCGAAATTAATTGTTAGATTTATTGTCCAATGATACATACATACAATTTGCACAGAATGAGATTTAGAAAAATTTAAATAAAACATTATATCTGTGACATTAAATTGATTAAATAAATGTTTTAGTATTTGGTTCAATGTTTATAGTAATAAAGACCCAAAACGTTTAATTTTTATTCACACGTTTAAGTGATTCCAAATTGGCTTGAGCATTTTAACGCATTATCTACAAACATTCATTATTAATTTTCTGAATGCCATTTTAAAATGGGATATGTTTTAACAACCAAATAAATTATGTAATGACTTCTTGAAATAAGCATTTGCTGATTAGCTAATACTTTGATAGCAAATGGAGTGAACATTCTTGTAATAGGATAAAGAATAAAAACCCTTGTATAGAAGGTAATGCATTATTGCCTTCTGTTCTGGCAAAATCGTCAGCTAATTAGCTAATTCTTGGCTAGATTGCAATCAATCAATTTTAAATAAAATATTAATGAAAGATTAGGGAAAGCCAGAGTAACATTTAACTCTTTATAATCATTTCATAGAGAATTTCTTAAAACAATATTATTGATGATGTATATATGTATATATAGAGAGAGAAATATTTTTAGAAATTTTTCGGGGACATTTACTTGCATTTAAAAACTGGCTGAATTTACAATACTTGCAGTAAAATGTTTCATATAAAACTAACTAATATTCATATAAAATTTTTTTTTATTTTTATATTTCATTTTAGTTAAAACGAATGAATTCGCATACTTAAAACAAAAATAATAAATTACCTATTTATTTAAAAGGGTTAAAAAAATATTCATAAAATCAATCTAATTTACAAATATTGTTATAAATCATTCACAATTAATACTTAATTAATATCATTTGAGTTTTATAACAGTTTATAGTCTTATTGGCTTGATTCGACCAGTTTTGAAGTAATTGAATTCTTTCTTCTTGAAGAGCAATTTTCAGATAACTTTTGCTCGTTATAAATTTTATTCATATTTTATTAGCTAAAACATCTTACAAAAGTTCAATGATGTTGAAATTTGATGAACAATTTGGCATACATATACATATATTTTGACATACTAAGGCATACTAAGACATTTTGACATACTAATATAATACCCAAAGCCTAGTGTTTAACGTTGTATGTTAAGAACTAATATAGTGTATAAAAAAGTAATCATAATTCATTCCTCTTTTTACAGAACTTGACTGTAAATTATTCTTTGCCCTAATGATTCATGACCACATTTTCGACACCATAAGACTACATACAACCCCAAACAAGTACAAAAAACCTCCTCAATATTTCAACGTTGGAAGAAGATACTTTGAATAGAGTTCTGCGATTGGTTTCTCCCTCATTTCTCGCTCCATCAAAAGTGTTGAACTAACTTTCCGATATATACTATATACACATATATTTTCAAAAGCTAAGCATAGTTTACGATTTTTCTCGGTTACGAAATATTTTCTTCTCAGCCGTGGTAAATTGCTTCCCTGCATTTATTTCGTACTGTACATGATACATACACTGCAATATTTTGAAGCTGAACCAATATTTTAAAGAAACAAATTCTCGAATTTTATTTCGATTGGTAAACTAAAAATCGAAGATCATTAGAGTTGAGGAGCGATGATAGAAAATTGAAAAAGAATCTAATATTTTAATCCTCTTCTTGTGTGGTAAAACAAGATTAACCAATCAAAATTGAAACTTGATTCAATGTTTTATCTTCCTTAAGAAGTTTAAAAATTTATTTCTTTTCAGTTATGGAAATCTCTGATAGTTTCTTTCTCATTTCTATGTGCTATACTTAACAAACACAAATTTTAAATTGAATTTTTATGACAACAAATGTACTAGAAAGCATTTAGAATTACTTGCATGCTTCTATTTTTAAAATGATTGTAAATCACAACAATAAATTTGAATTTATCGCATGTACGAATATTTTTATGCAATCAAATTTCATTCATTTAAGTTTTTTTAAATATAAATATTTTGCTAATTATTTTAAAATTCTAAGTTCAAAGAGTTTTTGAAGTTTCTGGTTACATTTCCCTTTATAATTATAATAAAAACATGTTTTTCCTTATAAATCGTCACAGTACGAATACTTTCTACACTCATTCTATGTAATTTTCCCACAAAATAAAAATTAAGATAAACCAGTGAACTCAATTTTTA